>CP137671.1:1941756-2206756 GCA_037976565.1 Mesocentrotus franciscanus
GCCTACATGATATTTTTCCACCTCGGTAGTGTGTAGGTCTCCTGGTGTGTCTGTATTTTCTCCTCACTCGGGCTGAAGCAAAACTAGACTTAGCTTTGATATCCTTGTCTTCTTCAACATGTTCAACGGTGTTCAAATTGGCAACACCGTAATTTTCTTCATTTTTCCAATAGAGTGTCATGTATCTGAAAAAGAAAAAAAAATCAGATGGAAAAGTGAACATTTTGTCAGTCAAAGCATAGTATTGAGTGATCACGCTTCTGCGTTACTGTGAGGCTAATTCGCACCGTCCAAGGTCACTCCGCGCACAGCCGCAGCGGTGGCGCGTAACGCATAACCATTATGAAGAAATTAATGGTGTACAAACATGCAGACATGACATGTAAAGTGTTTCCAATTTATTTTTTAAAAGGCACAGTGAAAAAGAAAGAAAAAAAATCGGTCAATCGTTCACACATCATTTATAGCGTCATTGTTTGTATTTATCACTTTCACCGACTCCCCCAATGGCATCGAATGCAAAGGTTAAAGAGTTTTTGAGAAGGAGTTGGGATTTCTTCATAAGGTTATGTGTTATACGTGACCGCTTGTGAGTTCGCGGAGTGACCTTCGACGGTGTCGAAAGAGCTTCACAGAGACGCACAAGCTTGATTACTCAAAACTGTGCTTTACTCAAGCTGGGCAATAAAGGGATATCACTGTTAATTTTCTTTCGTGGCATTGAGCACCATTGATTACAGCAACAAGAAATGATGGGATACGTGTTTAATCACCTCTGCTCGTCCATGACACCCATCTAGACTTTTCCAGAGGTCTGGAAAGGTAGTGACTCAAATCACCCAACGTGGCCAATTGTGCTTGACCGTTGAAATGTGTCAGGAGGAGGGGGTCACCCCTTACACCCCTCAGTTGACCGCCCCCTCTACACATCATGATATCATCATCCCTTATACCTCCCTCATCATCCTGCATCAACCAAATGTGACTCCAAGCTGTCATGTTGAGCGATCGATACCATCAATCGATTGCCTTCGCCATGTGGCAAGGGTGAATTGTGGAGGGGAAGGTAGTGACACACCACTCGAACGCCTCCCGGGGCCCGCAGCGACCCGGTCGAGTTCGGCTAGCGATCCGTTGAGAGGGGCCAGGTGCCGTATAACAGGACCCTCTCCGAGGACCTACTCGGCTCTTTGCTACAGGATTGCGGCCAGCGTAGGAGGCACAGCCCGCCTCCCATCCGCATTTGCGATCTAAGCTAGATGTGGACATGCTATATTTTCTTCGATTATTTTATTCTCCCACCCCTTGTCTTTATTACAGGCATCTTTTCGCTGTGGTTCCGTATCTGTGCTCCATTTCTCTCTCTCTCTCTCTCTCTCTCTATCTCTCTCCCTCTCTCTCTCTCTCACTCTCTACCTCTGAAAGGCCTAGAGGCCAACGGATTTTAATATTAAGAGACACACCTATTAATAAGTCAATATACGCAGAAATATCTGTTTTATGGAGAGTATTGGAGAGAACGAAAACGAAAAGAAAACGAAACAGAAGGAAAGGGGCATACAGACTGAAATAAGCATAACAATCAATGAAATGCTGAAAAAGAAAGCGAGCAAGAGAGAAGTAGGAGAAGGTATTAAAGTAAGAGAGAGAGGGAGAGAGAGAGAGAGGCATACACACAGAGACATACAGACATAATGGAGGGGAAGAGAGAAAAATAGAGTGGGAGAGATAGAGGGGATACAGTGAGAAAGAAAGAGGGGGGTAGATGAGAGACAGAGAGGAAACAAGGTACATGTAGGAGGAGAGTTACCATGGTTACAGGGACAGGGAATTTTAGAAACAGAGAGAGGGAGAAAGAGAGATAGACATGGTAGAGAGACAGAGGGGGAGAAAGAGAGATAGAAATGATAGAGAGAGAGGGAGAAAGAGAGATAGACATGATAAAGAGAGAGAGAGAGAGAGAGAGAGAGAAAAGAGATAGACATGAGAGAGAGAGAGAGAGAGAGAAAGAAAGAGAGAGAGAGAGAAAAAGAAAAGAAAGAAAGACATGGAGTGAGGGAACAGTGGCAGCGGGGAAGTAAAGAACAAAAGGGTCCATTTAGATATTTAAGGGGGGCGGAATCCGATGAAGATTGGTCCTAGTGCGGGGGTGCAGAATTCGATAAAAAGGGTCTCAATCTCGAGAGAGTTGGAGGCGTGTGGGAGTGGAGTGGGGGTAGGGGTTGAATCATGAACAGGGAGTATCATAATTCATCCCGATCGATCAGGGGTGAGACTCGGTCAAGATGGGCTACATGAAGGCATGAACAAGAAGTAAGACAAAATTGTTACTATGGAGAAGACCGAGGAGAAAAAGAGGTAGTTAGAGCGAAAGAGAGGGGGGTGGTAAAAAGATGGAGAAGGAAATAGACAGGAATTTAAAAAGTGGAGGTAGAGAGAAAAAGGGGCAGAGGGACAGAGAGAGAGAGAGAGAGAGCTAAACAAGGATAGAAAGAAGGAGAAATAGACATGGATTTTAAAGACAAAATGGTGATATATCTATACAGGGATAGACGAAGAAAGAGAGGAAGAGAGAGAGAGAGAGAGGGGGGGGGTAGGGGGAAAGAGAGAGATGGAGAAAGAAAAGTAGTATGGGTAGGGGAGAGAAGAATTTTAGATTTGCAACAATTTGTAATAGTCTTAAGGTATAGAAGGTTTAAAGGTACTATGTCCCATTTGCAGGCCAAAAAAATGAAAAGGTTATATTCCAACGGCATTTGAAAGACAATACTAATTTAGAACTTCCCTAAAAAAGGGGGCTTGAAAATGTCTTTAAGTGGGAAAATAACGACTATTAGTTGTCGAATCGACTTAGGAGCTATAGAGCCAGTAAGTAATAGTCTGATTTTTCAGACCATTGTACCGAATGGTCGTACGTTTTATGCTGCGCAAAGATTCAATCAGTTTAATTTTGGCCATTACAAGAAGTGGGTTATTGATGTAGACAAATGCTCATGTACCCTTTACAGCTCATTTTATGTATGTTATTACCAAAGATGAAAAAGCCAGTCAGTCACTCAATAGTGTCTGACAGTGAAGTCTAGCAAGTAAACGGGTTTCCTTGCATAATTTGAATATTAGGACACTGCTAACGTTTAAATTTCACCGATATGACATACATGACATATTCATAATCCCTGCAAAGTTCTACAGAATTTGATGTTGGCTGCAAAAGGGACATAGTATCTTTAAAAGCCTGTTCTTATCTACACCAGGGAGATCCCTGTCTACACCAAATCCCCGTGTTATAGTGGGGTAGTTAACCTTTTTACCAGATAATCTAGTTATGAGGCTAACCCTTGTGAGTTTCTTTTAATGTGGGGGAAAAAAGCTTAGATGAACAGTTAAAACAGAGTTTAATGACAACCAGGTTATAAGAAAGGTGTGCATCTTGTTGATGATAATAGAATTTACCTTCTACTATTTGAGACCAACTAACTGGTCAATAATCTATAACGGTCTAAACTCATCAGAATGTATTTATCATAGCAATTTTTTTCTGAAAGTACTAGTATATTATTTATGCGCACGCAAAATAATTATGTACATCAATACATTTTTGGGCAAAGCCAATGGATTAAAGATTTTGCCTACGGAAGAATGAAATAGTGGTATCACCAGCCTTCAAAATGTTAAACCTTCACAATGATGAAATTTTGGAGTTAACACTTTAAGAGTCTAAGGGCTTGTTCTGGTATGGCGCGGTAAACTGCCGACCCCCAACAAACAAAAAAAACGCCGCGGTTTTGTACGTGTAAATGAAGGGCAACTGCGTACTACAAAGAACTTGCGCGTATTAACTGAGCTCTGTGTTATAACATGGAAATTTGAAGCGTTCGTATTACACTTTACGTCATCTAAAACCGCCGCGGTTTAGCCGCGTCCGTCATCTCAAAACCGCCGCGGTTAAGCCGCGTCTTGTCTGAACGAGGGTTCAGATTACTCTTTTTATAGAAGGGGGACATTCTCCCTCTGACCCTCTCCTCAATGAAAATGTCCATAATTGCATCACAGTTAAATCCAATGAAAGTGGCGTAGAGAGAGTTCAGTTAATGAGGGGGCACTAATGCAAAGGGCTGGGTGTTGTAACCGGGTCTATATAGGCCATCGACACAATGATCTAGTGGGGGATTGTTATATTGGTTGCGGTCCGTATTGACTTCCCTACTTTTTCACCCCTTTTATATTCATCATATGATAGTGGGTGGGGAGGGGGCGGGTACTACCTAGTTCATTAATGCAAACTTTCGATGCAGCACCTGCTAAAACCCATATTCATCCAGCTCCTGGGTAACAACCAAAATATAATCCAAAAGCGTGGTTTAGATAGAGAAAAGGAAACGGACACGTCATAATGAAAATTCATGGTAGCCGCTTAGCTTAGCTTGGGCAAATACGGGAGCAATGGGTTTGAAGTGGGGTGCGTAAGATAGGTGAATGGCGCTCGGGGCAGCTTGGGTTACAGGCGATAGATACCAGACTATCCCGGAAGAAACGAGGATGGTCATGACACGGAATTATCTCAACAAGTTTACCTAAACGTGTTCAGAATAAAGGTCCTCTGCGACATTTAGGCGCTACAAATTATAGCTACGCTCTATACGGTTCTCATTCAAGCCCACCTGTCTTCTTATGTGAGAACTTCAAAGGCGCTTCAAGAATTGCTACACCACTTTGGAGAAATAAAAGAACAATAAAAAGTATACAACTTGTGGCGATTTAAGCGTTATTTTAGTACATAATTGATCACCCATTCAAACTTTACACTACCGCCCAAACATTGCAAATTTACGAACATGAGTTGATGCATTTTAAGGGTATTTGGTCATTCAGTGTAGTAGTTTTGAAGATGGAGATTTCGTTCTTTAGCAAAGGAGGGATAAATGAATAATGAAATTCATCACCAATTGATTGATCGTTACATAGTGAACATAGCCTCATGTTTCTTTCACATTGTTCATATCCGCTTGAGACTACTGGTAGCCGATGATGTCCACAACGGAATTTACAAAAAGCAATTCGACCTTTTAAAAATATAAATTGGTAAGGTATCTTTCTTGGCACAAATTGTTTTTAAATACTCTATAATTTATACATTGTGAGTTTTCATTTATTGACGAAAAACAATTTTGCATTTGAGAATCTCTTTTCGTTGATCTATTGTTTGTTTTACCCAGTTTCTGCTTGATGACAATAACATTTCAAACAAATTCGACATTCCGAATTTGTCAAGAATTTGCTTAATATTCTTAAACCAACTTGCCCGGTATAAATCTTGGTCATAGTATCTTTAAAATAGTTGATATATGAGTGACCGGCAGAATTTGTCTAGCAACTAGCAACAACAGAATTTCTTGTGTCTACTTTATTTTAATGTTCATAAAACCGTGATTTAAAGCCCCTCTGTACTAGTTTGGCCAGGAGGGATTAAACATCCCTGTGTGGTCACTGACATGTGGTTATCTCATCAAATCAGCTCTCAATTAACATAAGAAAAAGGGGACCATGGGGGACAACGGACACCGCTTAGGCATTGTTTTCTATATAGAGGAGCAAGTAGCTACAAGTAGTACAGTGGGGCTTTTAGTATAATCGTAGAGACTGAACTCATCTGCTTTCACACTTGTTCTCGGAAACTGATAATTCAATATAAACTTTGTGAAGTGATGATGCCATGAAGTTTTTACAAACTGAATAAAAGTTCAAATTAGTACCCTAAGCCAAACCAATACCAATAACTCCAATGACGCATTTTGAATTTCGAGGTCAACTCTTATATCCAATTCGGGTTTAAAGCCTATCTGCACTAATTTGGCCAGGAAGGATTAGACCTCCCAGTGTGTTCACTGACAGGTGATTATCTCATCAAATCAGCTCTCAATTAACATAAGAAAAGGAGGACCATGGGGGACCAATGGGTACCGCTTAGGCATTGTTTGCTATATAGAGGGCGCAAGTAGCTACAAGTAGTACAGTGGGGCTTTAAGATTCCATCTGAAAAGAACAGGACTCGGGGTGCCAATTTGCAACTCATTTCAGGGATGCTGTTATAGGAACATTTGGAGTAAAAGATAATGTGGGACTCTATTTCTTAGAATGTATCAAACATCTTTTCTCATGACCACGATATTAAAATTTCTCATTACTCACCGCACTCTCTGGAAATATTTTCTGTTTACCAACGGTCAAAGATGGCTTTATCCCTATGCTAACCCTTACCAGATATCTCTGCCCCTACCTCTAGCTCTCTCTCCCTTTTTCTTGTCTTTCCCGCTTGTTCACAACGTTTCCACTTTGTCTTTCTATCCATTGTTTTATTTTATTTTGTATTGCTTTATTTGTCTTCTTCTTGCGTTTTTCTTACTTTCCATTCTCGTTTAGCATTTTTTCTTATGTTCCATTCCTTTTTTCTTTATTGGTTTCCTTGCAATTACTCCTTTTTCCTCAGAAGTAGTACTAAAATAAACACTGATTCTTTTATTTAATTTATGTACATTTGGTTATGCTGAGGAAAGCACAGAACTTTTCCCTTATTTCATAATTGTTAACGCTATATGTTTGGTAAAATAAGTCACTTAAAGATAACCCTCGTATAATCATATGTTTTTGTAAATACATGTACCTTACATTCAGATATCCTAATTTATATACACATCCATTAATCGGGACCTACATGATACAAGCTTTGCATTTTAGTAGATCCCCCACTTTATTTAGCTTTTTCAATGTATTTATCACAGTTATGATTTTATCTGTTGTCATAACTATTACAATGTGCATTATGTTCCTATATTGTATGTTTAGTTATAATTATTACCATGTACATTATGTTCAATTATATTAATTTCGATAAAGTGGAAACAAATAAACTTGAAACTTGAAAATATGATAAAAGGAATTTTTCAAAATGATTTTCACACAAAACCAAATATTTTTTGAAAAAGCCGTCAAAAACCTTCCGAGTATCTACTCGTCTATGTTGGCCTTTATAATGATGATGTAAGTCCTCATCCTCATCATGCATTCGGAGATGTTTCTTGAAACGCCACACCGTTTCGATGACACAATCGTGCTGGCGATACCATACAAAGTGATCTTATATTACATCAAGCCTACGTAAGACCAAACCAACCACTTCACGGAATGAAACGCAAAATATGGATGCAGTTTTTCATTTCGTCACGGTGCAGAGCATTTAGATACCCTACACCATCAACATTGGTATTGGAAACAAACCCGTTCTTCTTGGAGAGGCGAAAGCCAACTCTAAAGTTGTTCCACGTCCTTGCCGCTGAACGACAATTGATGACGATGATGAACCGGTCAATGATGATGATTACGACTGTGGTCGGGATATTTCCCACTCTATATTTCCACACAGCGTACCATCTTCGAGATAATGTTACGTGATGAGTTGGAAGACTAGATGGGAGAGTCGACAAATATTATCATCCTCGCGAACAGGCATTGCGTGGAGTATAGATCGAAGATGGTAACATATAGCGATGTTTTAAACGCATGAGCTGCAATGTTTGATATACTTTACACCTCTTGTGATGCCATTTCGGAAGACAGAGGCAGTGGTGCACCCCTTCCTTGTCTCAATATGCCTCTCTCAGCTCTATCCGTCATTTTATGAATATAATTATCTTTTTGTCACTCTGTACGTCTCTCTGTTTTTGTATAATATTTTCCATCTATCTCTCTCTCTCTCTCTACCTCATATTATTGATACCTAACTTGCCTTTATCTTTCTTATAATACATACTAACTTATCTTTCTTACACAAAGACTATTGCAAGAAATCATTGGCTAAAAGTTAACGAACTTTTATTACTTTCTGCTTATGGCCCATCAAACCGAGCTCAGAGCAACCTACTTTTTCCAATAGAGAACGACATCTATAAACCCGGGAAGGGGTGGGGTGACAGAATTATCAGCCGATGTGATGAAACGTTTTTTTTTTTTTTTTTTTTGGGGCAAGGGTGCATTGGCCGAAATGCACATTTTGAGGGAGGGGGATGTGTGGGCCTTTTACTTCATGAAATGGACCTTTGATATCAGGGGGGTGTTTCACAATGTTACTGAATGGCTTTAACTTATCTCTAAGTTGGACTTAACAATTATGGAAAGCCATTAGCATCTATGAAAATATTTTGTACAAGTTATTTTTAAAGGCATAAAATGTTGATTCAAATCATTCATATTTTCTATTATCAAGGAGATTTCATGTTCTTGATGTGGAATTTATAAAAGTTCTAAAATACTTGAATTTTCGCTTTTGAATATATTTTATTTTAAGGCTACAAATGGCTCTCCATAATTTTTAAGTCCAACTTAGAGTTAAGTTCGACTTAGGGTCTTTGTGAAACACCCCCCAGAAAGGATTTTGTTTAAATATGTAAATTTGTAGTCTAGTCTTGTCTCCGGCTATTTCTTGCCCGGTCACCGTCATCAGTCAGATAGCCCGTATTAAAACTAAATAGCAAAGTGAATGAGCATCTTGTAAAAAAAGAGAATATCATGTCATAGTATATTCACCCCACAGTAGCATCATTCTTTTGGAAGAAAAAAAGTATTTGATCACAGTCATGTTGTGATGATTTGTTTGTTTGTTTGTTTGTGAATGTTTTGTTTTATTCATTTCCATTCGCTACGAGTCTTTTATTAAGATGTGAATGTACCCGAGGCGCGTTTCAGTTTTCGCTTCACACGCTGATGCTTTTAAGAATTTTTTCTAGATCACATCTCGCGAAAACTATTATTTTGTAGATCCGAATGAGTATAATAGTTTTTAAAAATAGCAACCTACAACCTTAACGTGGCAATAGCAGCATCACCAAAATCGGAGCCTCCGAAGGCGCACATCCTGGACGAGAAGAGTGCAATGATGAACCGCAAGGGGTGTCAATATGAATCTTAATCCACTGCCTACTGGAGCCTGGTGGCCCCTGTATTCAACCTATGAGAATGAGATCATTCAGTAGCCGATGGGTTAAGGGTGCAGATTATGACGGATGAACCCTAAAAAACAGTTTTGCATCTTATGTGTGAGGCATCTTTGTACAGGCTTATGGAACTAATTTGGAACCTATATATATTAAATGACCTGTTAAAGCATTTATAATGATTACTGTAAAGCATTTTTGTTTATGTGTCAAAAATGTGTAAAAATCATTATGTACCCCAAATTATAGAATAAATACAAAGTTCGATTTTCATCTAACCATGGTATTGTGCTTACAGTGAAAAGCAGCAATTATTGACTACATTTTAAGTCAGTATTTAATAATTTATCTTATTATTTTGAGGGTGATACATTCAAGCCTTTTGTTTGTTTATAAGTATACATGATATTTTGTTAAATCAATATTTGATTACAACGACTATGGTACAATGTATCTTTTATAGCGGAGAAAATGTAATATATGGAAATGTCGAGACTGACAGACAGACAGACAAACAGACACAGAAAATGAGGGAGATTTTTATGAGAAGGATGAAGAGAGATGAGGACAATCCAACTAATAATTATTATACTTTCAACGAAACATGACGAAGTAAATATGTAGGTGAAGGTGATATTCTTTTCCAAGGATACTCCAAACCAATGCGTTAATGCTTTCAAAAGCTGTAATCCAAAACCGATGACCTCACTTTTCCATAATTCAAACCGATGGAAACATCTTCTAAATGCCCTGCCATAATGACCCTCAGGGCACTCACCTTCTCCACATTGCTTAGATTTTGAAGTTATGGAAACATGAAGCGCGCTTAAAATTGCGTTATTCTTTGCCCGTCATCGTTTTAAAGACGTAAAGCCTCTTCAGCGACATCCATTTAATACAAGGGCTTGGACACGGGGACGAGGCTATCAGGGAAACAGAGAGGAGTGCAGCCACTTCGCCAAAATCCATAAGAATTATCCGTTTTTTAGCTGTCAATCTCGAGCGGGGAAGAAGTGCTCCCTCTAGACTTGGATGCATGATCTAGCATGAGTCTCACGTTTGCGAGTATGGCCGCCGAAGTTCTTTTCTTCCTTCCTCGTTTTTCTCTTTACGTTACCGGTTCCAAACCATTCAGCACGTGAGAGGAACGTTAGCTCAAGGAAGCTTCGCTGAATGAAACTGAAGCGAATTTTTAATGTCCACCAATTATTTTTAAGGGGATTCTGAGCGTTATAGGATGATAGGAAAAAAGAGAGGTTGTGTCGTCTGCATTATGTTAGAGTGAAAGAGAGGACGAGAGAGAGACAAAGAGGGAGGGGAAAGAAAGAAAGAGAGAGAGAGAGGGAGGAGAGAGAGAGAGAGAGAGAGTGAGAGAGAGAGAGAGAAAGAGGGAGGGGAAAGAAAGAAAGAGAGAGAGAGAGAGAAATCAACTTTATACACTTCTGTCTTTCTTTCTTTCCCTCTTTGTTTATTATGATTTTAGTCAATGTCACGCAATTAATCTAAACAAGACGTGAACATTTGTATTGCATTAAAGGCCGCGTCATTCGCTGACGCAGGCTTACGTCAGTAAAATAACGCATCGTGTGCATTAAGCCCGTTGCACACAATGCGTCAATGATATTATTATGATTTTAGTCACTGTCACGCTATTGATCTAAACAAGATGTGAACATTGGTATCGCATTATCGATACCTTATCCTTTCAAAGCACCCATTTCATCATACTGTGGTATTATTTTACAAGGGCGCTACAACTCCAAATTTAAATGATTATAACTCGTATTATTAAGTATAATTAATGATATTTTTCGATCATTCTACGCTTTTTTCCTGTACTTACCATTTCAGAAGAGAGAAAATAAATGAATAAATAAATCATTTTTATTTTAATGCGGCCAGTTGAATCCATGAATTGGCGCACCTTGTTTAAGTTATCAAATAAAATAAAAAGTTTACTTCGATCAGTAATAGCATAATTAATGATTAAAGGCCGCGTCAGTCGCTGACGCAGTGTTACGTCAGTAGAATGACGCCTCGTGTGCATTAAGCCCGTTGCACACAATGCGTCAATGATATTACGTTGACATCTGTGTTAATAAATGGTGAGAATGTAATTGGTTTATATTCCAGTAATTCAACGCAGATATTTTTCTCCTGTTCATCTTACATTCACCATTATGCACACCAACCTCACGTATCGCAACAAAAAGTGGTGCTAGTCTCTGATGACGCAGGTCCTTCGTCTGACACAATACGCATTGGTGTCGTAGTCGAGTGGTTTAAGCACTTGCATTGAAATGCAAAGGTCGTGGGTTCAATCCCCGACACGGCCTTAATCTACATTTTCCACTCCATACCCAGGAGAGAAATGAGAACCTGGTAGGATGACGAAAGCTTTTGTTTTAGTAATTGCCATATGCCCTCACGGTGACCATATTTATGGTAGGAATACTCCCAAGGATGTGGAGATGGTGCACGTTATGCGTGAAGTGCTTAGAGACTGTATGTCGTATTAAGCGCTATATAAATCCAGTTTATTATTATTGTTATTATTGTGTTCAACGGGGAAAATAGCTGTGACTAGTGAACTTTTTGTTTCTCACTCTGTTACTCTGTTGCTTATAATCGGAAATTATTCGTTTTCTCATTGGGAGCATTTTCTTGTTCTTTTGCTTTTCATAATTTACATAATCTTCATCTTTTTACTTTTGTTTTTTCTTCTTTACCCAGGCGTTATCAAATTTTTGAGAAGTGGTGGATCAATAAAGTGAGCAAAGTGTCCAAATGGCGTAGGGTCCACGTTGGCACGGTCAATTGTGTTAGATGAAATAGAGGCACTTGAGCCCTTTCATCGGCTTACCCTGAGCTAACAAGTCTTTCTGATTCGTCCCTTATTCTCTCATTCCATTGCCCAGGATGAATTACGGATGTGAGTATCGTTAAATGATTCATGTGTTTTTCTACCTCCTTCTCAAACCAGCTCGGATTTGTTTTAACGGGTTAGGAAGACTCTGTAGCACGTGGAGCGGGTCGTAGATAAACACTGCTTGCTGAAGGTCTCGGTTTAAATGATACTAAGTCAAAACAAGCTACATAGGTTGAATGACCTGGGGATCTTTTCTGGAAAGGGCGAAAGAAAGGTAGCAAGAGCTCAATTTTCCCCTCTTGTTTTTTTTCTCCTTTCGCGAGTTCTCTTTTATCTTGTCTTTTCTTTTTTTCAAACTGGTGATAACCCGTGCAGTTGGCTGGGAAATTGTCAGGCTCTGAATGAAATGTGTCATCGAAGCCCAATCCAGAGAAAGCAAGAAAGAAAAAAAGGAAGGAAAAATTCTCTAGTAGCACGCTCGAGTTGTAATGGCGCGAAAGAGGTTTCTCACTTTTCGCGCGCTGCGAGACTGTCGTCTGCTCCCGTCCCACGCTACGCCTTGCTATTTGTAGGGTCTGTGCGTGCTCGCGAGTGGAGCATTCGATACCTGCGCTACTCTCGGCGGGCTCAGAGCGGCCCGCCTGCCATCACCACTCCGCTAAACTTGAAGTGATGCCAAATCGAAGAAATTGATCGCAGAAAACATCTTCGGAAACCATTTTTGCTGGGGCTGAATTCCGCGAGGATATTTATTCAATTAGCCGGGGCTGGGATTGTGCTGAGATGCTGGATCGAAGGCGTACGGCAAGGTGTTTTCTTGGCAGGCCTACAAATAACCGAAAATTGAAAGCAGCAGCCTTTGGCCCTCAGAGCTACAATGATTGCCCTCGTACGATTTAACGTCGATTCAACTCTTCTTCATGTCATGCTCTTCGTGATATTTAGAGGATGAGACATAATTCGGCTCGTCGACTGAGCCCTCCCATCAAATTACCTGCAAATTAGATCCCCATAAGTACATGGGCGGATCAGTGAGAATACAAGAAAACAACAAATATATATAATTGTGGATTGTGCAAAAGAAAATCCCACTTGATTTTTTCAGAGGAATAGAAAGCGGGTGACTGTCATGAAGGATAATTTTATCTCAGGTTTTCAGATTAATGTTATATATATATATATGAGAAGGAAAGAGACAGAATTTGATAAGTGATACGAATAATGATTTCAACAAAAAATAGAATTGTGTTTTATCTCACCCCTTTACTTCCTTCTAGCCAATAGTAACAACATGATGAATTGTACTCCCTTTGAATTGTTTCCCTTCGTTATGACGACTTTCTTCATCTTCATATTACTTATGATATCTAAATTAATATTTTTATAAAGTCACAATTTTCGCGATTTTCACCGGTCGCTCTTTCATTCTGACACCTGAAGGTTGAAACCTCCTTTCTTTTATCCTCTGCCATCTTCCTTCCTTCACCCCATCATTGTTTAATCCTGTCTGTCCATTCTCACCAACCCTCTATCGTCTTGTAACTTTAACCCCTTCCCCATCCTGTCTTTCTGGATCACTGTACCCCCACAGCGGTACACAAATGTTACCTGCTCATTCCCCCTCCCCCTTTTTCAGCTTCTTTGTGATTTTGACCCCCTTTCATCCCGTTTTCCTGGCTCCCTGTAGCCCACAGCGGTACTCTTATCCAATCTTATCTGCTCATTCTCACCATCCCTCTCTCATCCTATTTTTTGTGAGTTTTATCCCTTCCCCATCCCGTTTTCCAGGCTTGCTGTACCCCACAGCGGTACTCTTATCCAATCAATGAACTGATGGAAGGTGGAGTTAAGCATCTTCGTCACACTGCTACTATCCCCTAGCTCATCGCCCTCTCCACCCCAACCCTCCTCTGTGTGAACGCCCCTTCCAAGCCAAAACACGCCAAGCAATAATCACCTATGAAAAGAGCCATTGATCAGTTTTGATGTTGCACATTTTTTATTCTCAGGGCGAGTTAACACCAAAGATATGACACTGAAACTGAAACACCAAGGTTTAAGTACAACATCAAGACGAGAAATTACCTTTGATTTTTGTCCTGCTAAATCCAAAAGACTTATTAACACAACGGGTACTGAGTAAATTGATTTCAATCTCAAATTTGGAAAAATTACAACATGCTTAATTTTCGTTTATTCAACAAAGCAATCTCATTATTATATTTAGCTGCTTGACGTGATGACGCGATAAAGTATAAATGATGATTAACAGTTTGAAGTACCCCTAGGCTTTCGATGGTATTGTCAGGTCATTTGATCCAGTAGAGGCACTGTTTCAGCCATGTGATTCTTTTTTTGAAGGTGAACTTGCTTTGATTGGTGTACACGTCGGCACCCCACAATAAAATGAACAAAAAGTATATTTGCTAATCATTATAATTCTATGAGCTTCGCAACATAATCAACTAGGTTAACATCGACAGTACCTGGAAAAATGGATGCGACAGTGGGAATGGGCTTTTTTCGGAGATGAAAATTAGGCCCTCCGTTAAAAAAGCCAACCCCCTGGAGCCTTAGAGCGCGGTAGGACGGGGCATGTGATCAATGGGGTTGCATGTTATCTTCTAGAAAAATACCAAAAAAAGGAGTGGATTTTGAGGAGAAAATTTCCTTCCAGGCCCCGGAGGTTATAAAACGTAGTACGAGCAAGTAAGAGGGTGATGCTCTACCTCGGTGGTGGATAGGGGCGGCCGAGAAAGAAAGATTGATTGATGAAACCGTTTACCCTGGGGAAAGGGAGGGACAAAAGGACGATGGTATTATCAAACAAAACAATCAAATTAGACCTTTCCTCAATTTTCTCTCAGTGCATAGAGTCACATTGCTTCGGTGTAGTAAATTCCTAATTGGTATTTCGTACATAAAATCAAATTAAGTCAACAAATTACTAGCACTGACAAGTTGCATATTGTTATTAGATTATCATATATTTCTATTTTCGTTGCAGTACATTACACGAAAAAGAAACAAAATATTGAATTAATATTGATTTCCATTTAAAGATCATTGATTGGAATTAATACCAAGCAATGGGTGAGTAAAGATAGACCTATGCTATGGCCTTTTTGTGAATAAAGTATACAGGAGCACTTTTTTTTGTTGTTGTTGATATACTACATTTTTTTGAGATATATTTGAATGAAATAGATAAATCTGGCAAATTAAAATCATTGCACAAAAATTGCCGTGCTGACTTGATTAAAAACCCTTTTTACAAATTTTGACTATATCTGACTTTGATGTATCGATCTTCTCTATTTTCCACTGCGCCATATGTACCTAATATTTGATAATTTAAAATAAAGAATGTTGTCATCTTTGGTAGATATGGACAGATTCTTCGACAATCGTCCGAATACACTAACCTTGGGCGATTAATATATTCAATATTGACACCAACACTGTCAATCGTCCTAACAACTATCAGCATCATCATCATCACTATCATCATTATCATCACTATTATCATCATCATCACTATTATCATCTTTATCATCATCATCATCATCATCAACATCATTATCGTCATCATTATCATTAAATGATTACTATCATTCCTCATCATGCGTTCGCCACGTCATCATGTCACCACTGCGATAATGAAGAGGTACATCGATACGAGACCATCAACGACAGCGTGGATGATGACAGCTGTACCAAGGTCACTGGCCTCCTTCAGCACGTCTTCGAGGACATCGAGTGACGATGAATGAAGACGTCAAAAGAAAAAGAGAAGAAATTTTCGATTTCCCGTTAAGGGAACGCAACTGTTGACTCATCGCTACTCTACCCGTATCTAAACATGTTTCTTCAATTGCTATTCAAAATTCAACAAGCGTTACATTCTAATTTTTCTTTCCTTTCACCATATCTCTCTAGCCCCCATCTCTGCCACAAAACCCCTGCTCTGCCTCCCCACCGTCCCTTAGCCATCTTCTACTCATTTTCGATCGTCAACTCTCCTTTATTTACTCAGACAAATCTTTGTTTATTCACCGCATTTCTATATCTGTGTCATCTGCTAACTTCTCTCACTCTTCTTCTCTCTCATTACTTTTCATGAATCCTCCTCTCTGCATCGTTGCGCGATTTGGCGATGCGTTAAGTGGTTTTGGTACCTTATTTTATCTAAAGTGTAAGTTTGTTGTGGTTTATTCTCGGACGATTCCGGTGAACAGTTTTTAGATTCAAAATTCATGAGAGAAAATTGAGACAAACCGAATCGATTATGTCTCAATTTCTCCTTTAGATGCCTTATCGAGCATGTTGGGGATAGTAGATGGAATAATTTTAGACGCTAGCTTGCAACTCTTTTAACTATAAACATGATAAAGAAAGGAAACACATGGATTTGTTTAGTAGGCTACAAACATTTAGGTTAAACTCACTTGACTTTCGCATGACTAAGCTTATTGATTTAAATCTGTTGTACATTGTTGTATGCCTTCATGTTGATAGACAAGCCCTTCGTCATGTTCATATCAATTCAGCGTGACTGTTCAGAGATGTTTTCAAAAACAATATTTTAGTTATGAAATTAGATTCATGATTGTTTTCGTTTTAGTTATATCTTTTCATTTCGATAACTCGTTTATCATTTTGCTCCAAAAATGTATCGATTTAGCTCTTTCCTTAATTACCATCTCTAAGTCTTTCGCATGGACTCTCTCCCCTTGTCCCACTCACTCTCTTTCCATCTCACCCCCCCCCCCTTCTTCTTCTCTCTCTCTTCCTCTCTCTCTCTCTCTCCCATATTGTAGTGGACCAAGTCCATTAGTACTGCAGTACTGTCAGTGACTGTACTGTTCTCGTCTCATCCCAAACCCACGGTTATTAACTCTTTGACAGCTTTTCACTACACGGCGGATGAGCCGCTTCGTGTATAAGAGAATCGGGAATAGTGTCGGGGAAAAAGTGTCCGGCCCTCTCGCGAGGTGTTATCCACTGAAACGATTCTACACGCGCAAACTTAGATACTTGCATGTTATGGAATTTAACCAACAAAACAAAAACAAACAAAATGATATCAAGAAAGTGTCTGGACAAGGTGAAAGAGTTGCATGGCGTGCTCTCGTGAAGACCACAGCAGCGCTTTACAGCGCCACCTGAATTTGATGATGATGTTGATGATGATGATGAATAAATCAATCAATCAATATGTAGATGCATAAATCATTGAATGAATGAATAAATAATTTGAAAAAAATATATAGATACATGCACACATACATAATAAATAAATTAATAATTAGATAGATAAATAAATAAATAAACTTAATACAGAGAGAAATAATTTTTTTAACGTTTTAGCCATCCATAGGCTATTTTATTGAGTCAAACAAAACATTTTATAATTCAATGAAAGGATGTCTTTCTTTAACTCAAATAAAACAGAATACTCTCACATTTCACTCTTTGTTGTTCATATAAACAAAAGTGACTGCCGTTTAGTTTTTAAAAATTGTTAAACATACCAGATATAGAATGAATATATCTCTGAACTTCATAATATTGAACAATTTTTTTCTTCAAAAAACTACAATTTGGAATTTTGTTATTAAGGGATAAAGAAGAGAGAGAGAAAGAAAGAAATAGCAAGAAAGCAAAGGAAGGAAGGAAAAAAAATGAATGAAAGAAATAAGAATAAAATAACTGGAGTGGTGATGGTGAGTGTGTGTATGTGTGTGTGGGGTCGATGTATCTCCCTGGATCCAACGATTCCTCACTAATCTTTGTTATCCAAGTGACGTAGCGTTGATCCAGGTATTGAGGGGCACTGGCGTCATTGGAAGAATGGGGTGGGGGCTCACTCAATGAATTAAATCCGAGAGAACAAGGCAATCGCATGAGTGGAACGTGTGGGAGGGGTCATAACATCTTCTTTACACGTTAACTCCCTCCTCCCCCTCCCCTTCTTCCCCCTCCCCTTCTTCCCTCTCTCTCTCTCTCTCTCTCTCTCTCTCTCTCTCTCTCTCTCTCCTTCCCTCCCTCCCTCCCATTCCGCCATTTAACGATGGTACGACCCCTGTAGCTACACCACTGACCTCTAGCCTCTAAAACTGTGTTTACAATGAAAAGGAATATCTTTGAATTAAATAATAACATATTGAACAAAAAATGAAACGTACTTAAAAATATTTCATGATTGATGTGACGCTCACATTTTATATTCATGTATTCTTCTACACACAAAAAACACAATCAATCAAGATATAGATCATAAATTCTTAAATGTCGTAAATCATGTGAAATGTAATTTATTCAATATTGACCTGTATGACACGAAAGGAAAATAACAGTTTCCTTTATAGAAATGAAATCAAAACATATCGGATTATGATTTTGAAATACTTAATGTACGTACAGTACAGTACACTTCATTTGCGGTATTAACATGTAAGTATGACATTAAATTGCGACTTAAAAATATGTTTTTGTTTTAAAGGAGAAGAGAGGAAGAGAGAAAAGGGATAAATATAAAGGACAACTTCCCATACATTGTATGGCATAATCCAGAGGTATCTTGGCTTAATTTAGAGCTAAGTTTTTTGTAGCAACTATGTTGAAATAAACTTTCTGTTGTACACATGCTTTGCTACATGATTAGGAGGACAGTTTGTTTGAACACGGGGACAGTATTTCCGTGGACATGGACTAGAGGCAGTGTACGAGAGAAGGTAGTAAAGGAATGGCATCCTATTCGAGTTGACGTGACCCTAGCCACGATAAAGCAAACATGCTAGATCCCCGTAAATAAGGCGGCTTCCTGCCCGCCCCGGCCCGCCCGCTCCGGTGTTCAGGACAGCAATAGCATGCTAGAATACCGTCCATATACGACTCTTGTGAAAGAGAGGGCAAAGAAGAGGGATGATGGAGAAGATAGATGGTAGAAAAGGAATCGTTACAAGGAGGCAAAAAGCGAACAGAGGGAAAGAGAATGACGGGCAGAGGGAGAGAGTGGTAAGTAGAGGGGGAGATGAGATGGGAAGAGAGCGATGGAGAAAGGACGAGAGAGTGGGAGAGAGAGAGAGAGTAAAGGAGAGAGATAAAGAGAGGGAGAGAGAGAGAGAAAGAGAGAGAAAGAGCCTCAGATGCATTCTCAAATATTAAGCTTTATATTGCCCTCTTCCGTGTTTCGGAGATTCCAAGGAAAGAAAAATGTTGCATAACTAATATAACATGCTCAATTTAAGAATTAACAGTAAACTAAAACTAGGTGGCTACGGGGAAAATTCAGATGCAGAAGAAGAATTTTTGATTTGGAGCACAGCGTTAATTTTGTACTTTTGGACGTTTTTCGTGTTATCGAAATAAAATGAGTAAGAAGCGTGATGCTAATCGCTATGCTCCTCCTTCATTTGAGGAAGATTTCACAAAACATAAAATAAACTGTTCATCACAACTAGGCCACGTGACAAAATGCCCGCACAGGTATGTATCTATCAGCTACCAGCTCGGGGTCGAAGGTTAAAAGCACACGTCGCTCCGTGTTTAAGTCGCCTAAATTTAAAAAGCTTTCCGCCAATTATTCGTGATATCTATTATTTCCCAGACGAAAAACAAAATCGTCACTGTCATCTAAATCTCTATCCCTCTTCTCTCATTCTGTTTACACCTTATCCCTCTCACTTGTTATACTATATATCTGATTCCTCTCTCTCTCTCTCTCTCTCTTTCTCTCTTCCTTTCTACTCCTCTTTCTTTACATCTTTCTCTGTCTTCCTCCCGTCTCCCCCATCTCCCTGTTGTTTTTCTTTTCCTCTTTTCTTGCTCGCTTTATTGAGCCTTCATCTCCCCCCGGCCCCTCTCTCTCTCTCTCTCTCTCTCTCTCTCTCTCTCATACCTCCCCCTTCCCATCAACCATCTTGTTATCTTTCCCCACACCCCTCCTCCTCCTCCTCTAGTTCTATATATACTGTCCCTTTCGGATTTCATTTTCCCTTTTGCATTAATTGTTAAGTTTTTACAAAGGATTTTATTTTTTATTTCAAAGCACAAATCGATGACAAACTTAAGCATCATACCAATGTGATGTATTGGTAATATACATCGTGATGTATAATATCCAGTGTTACCTACTTTCGTTATTGTTCTGGCCTCCGGAGCTTGTGGAAGGTATGGCTCCCTTTTGCAGTAATTGTTAAGTTTTTTTACAATTAAGGGATCTTTCATTTCAAAGCACAAATTGATTTCAAACTTATCTTCATACCAATGTGATGTATTGGTAATATACGTCGTGATGTGTAATATCCGCTATTTCCTTCTTCCGTTATTGTTCTGGCCTCTGAAGCTTGTGGAAGGTTTAACCCCTCCCCCCATCCCCACCCCTCCCGTACTAAGTAAGTCTGCGTTGCATCCAATCTCTACTCTCACCTTTAAACCGTACTTAGCGTCCGCATTTTACAATCTTCCTCGGCAACATCCATTGTTCGTCTCCTCTTCCCCTCCCTGACGTGCCCCTTTAACCCCTAAAGTGTTAGTCAATTAATGATCAATACCCCTATGCTGCTTCAAGCCAAAGAACGTCTCAGAAAGCGCTAGTCTTGCCTAAAGTTTCGAGTGCATTATAAAGCAGAATCACCTCAGGTATATAATGCGATTTTATGAATATGGCTTTGTTATTTTATTTTTTATTTTTGCTCTCAATATGGTTTCATCTCCATTGTCATGCTTGGAGAAAGTGTACGTTAAGCGATTTTTAATCCAATGCAAATGGGTATGTTATCCGCACGATTAGAACTTAATATGGATAATATGATCGGTATGTGTTTCCTTGTATATACCAATTACCATGTATACATAGGCAACATGACCAATCTCGTTATCACTAATAGTAATATCAGCGGTTAATGAGAACAAACGAAGAAGATGAATAAAATTAATTGCGAAATCACATGTGAACATTGATGTAGATACCATTGATGATACTATAAGGCCTATACTCATTGATGTGCTTAAACAAAAACACAACCCCCCCAAAAAAACCACGAAGAAAAAAACAAACAAAACAAAGAAACAATCACAACGCAATTTTCCTTTGCATCGGTCTCATCATTAGTATATTAGTATATTTCAACAATAAAATTCCTTTACTTACTGATACAAAGTGAGCCCCCATGCTCTCTCTCTCTCTCTTTCCACCTCTCTCTCTCTCTCTCTATCTCTCTCTCCCTCTCTCTCTTTCCTTGTGTATCCCCATCAACCTTTCTCTCTTTCTTTCCCCCTCTTTATTTCTCCCTCTCCCTCCATCTCCCCCATTCGATTATCTTCTCCCCTACTCTTTTCCCCTTCTCTGCCCTCTATCTCTCCCCCTCTCTCCCTTTCCGCCATCTTTTCTCCCTCTCTCACTCTCTCTCTCTCTAACCTTTTCTTTCTCCTTCTCTCACTCTGTCCTACAGTACGTGCATTTCCTTTCTTCTATCCTTCTACCCTTCCTCCTCAACCCTTTCCAGGACGAAATCGATGAGTCTTAGGACGTGGAGGTAAAATGTCAGCAATGCGAGGTCAGACACCTTAAACACACCGCACGCTTTACGATCTGACTACGATCCGATTTGGGGAAGGGTTTGCAATTGGATTTGATATGAACATTCAAACATTCAAACATTCAAAATCTTAATGACCACGGATCTTAATAGTCATGTGATTAGGGAAATCTAAATTCCGATGCATTCCATGCTTCCTTGGAGGGGATAAAGCCAAAATCGGCTCAGAGTCGTAGTGACGTCACACCGCTAATGCGATTGTCTACGATTTTAATCCGATTCGGCTTTTAATTTGACTAAAGAGTTAAATGCACTAAAATGCCTGTCATTAGTATAAATTAGAAGGTAAAACAGGCAGATGATGTTTGTTTAGATGCCATATTTGATACAGTTGCCATTTCTTCGAAAATCGGATCGCAGAACGATCGTGTGGTGTGCGGTGGTTTTTACAAAAGATGCTTTCTTATACATGGCACTAATTTCCTCTCGTACCCTCTTTCCTGCACTAAATGCATGCATTATTATTGTGTAAGACGACGTTGAGTTTGTTCTAGTTGAAGATAATTTATTAAATATCTGTGATAAAATAGCTGCGTTTGATATTATTCCAATTTATGGTCTGCTATTCCCTACATAAAAACTCTAACATGCCTATCAGTATGAGGGTTTTGGCAAAACGGGGAAAAACATTTTCATTCAAAAAAATGTGTACAGAAATATGCTTCCAATGACACAAATGTTGCCAGAATTTGATTATATAAATGCATGTATGTATATAATTCATAATAATTCACATTCTTTTTAAAACCATCGAGTACTGCTAGAAGTCACACAATCTTAGGTTGATGTGAAACAACTGGTTCGTATACAGAAATGTTCAATCATTATACGAGGAAGGCCTCTGAAGCATTCCAGGGGGTGTTTCACAAAGACTAAGATCGACTTTAAGTTGGACTTAAGTATAACAGGCCGTTTGTGCCATTGTTTGCTCTGACCATTATGATCTTTAGATAATATTTTTTCCTTCAATAATGAATTATCAAAAAATCAAAGTTTTGTAGATTTTTTACCATGATTTGTACGTCCCTTGAGAGACCAATGCCAGTAAATGATGAGAGCAAACAATGGCATGAACGGCCTGCTATACTTAAGTCCAACTTAAAGTCGATCTTAGTCTTTGTGAAACACCTCCCTGGATTTATAAAAGGCCTACAGCTTGGTTTGATTTGTATATAACTATGCATCATCATCCTTGCCATCATTGTAATCATCACCATCATCATCATCATCATTATCATCATCATCAACATCAACATCACCACCACCATCATCATCGTCATTGTTACATGATATTATAATTATTTGAATATTAGGATCGTCCCTTTTTGTCCAAGCTTGATTTCTAAAATCACGCTGCATTTTGGTTAACAACAGTGGAAATTTTACATAGGCTACATTCCCGTATAATTGCAATATTACCGTACTTTTAATAAAGCATTAAAACATATTAGCCATAAGCTTTCAAACATCTTTATTTAATCTGCAATGTTGAGGTTATATGAATCGACTCCTGTACAACAACATTAAGAAAGAAAAAGAAGACAAAAATATAATAAAATCCCAAGAATAAACAAACATATATTGTTAAGGCAAATTCCATGACATAAATTTTGCTTAGCATTTGCTTTAATCTAGGAGATGTCCATCATCGGGACAAAATAGCACTGACTACCATTGCAAAGTGTAAAATTAGTGTCTAGTTTCAGCGTCTAATTGGCTTTCCGTGCATAAAGCTCTCTGGCACTTTAACTGATAATCATCGAGTCACGTAGGCAGAGTGTCGCTCTTTGTTTCGTCGAGGCTCTGTCCCCGCCCCTTCTTTTATCCACCCTCGCTCCGGCTTCCTGGTCGATGGCGGAGTGAGACGTCGTGATGGCGACATGCACGTGCTTTAGGGTGATCGCCGGTCACGGGCGATACGTCGTCGAGGTTACGTGTGCCTCCGTCGGAGCATCGATCGCCGACCTACGGGCAGCCGTCGGCATGGGCATCCGCCAGCCATGCACTCGTTTTCGATGCTAGAAACCCGATACGGCCTCACCAATGCCCACATCAGCTTGCTCGTTCTCACTCTCCATCTCTCTCTCTCTCTCTCTCTCTACTCTCTCCTTCTCTCTCTCTCTCTGTCTTCATTTCTCCCTCTCTCCCTCTCTCTCTCTCCCTCTCTCTCTCCCTCTCTCCTCCACTCGTTCTCTTCCTCTCTCTCTCTCTCTGTCTGTCTCCCTCTCCCACTATAATCTATCTTCACCCATGGACCTATGCTTCACCCCTCCCGTAGCTCGATAATGTAGTGCAGGAAAGTTGATAAATAATGGGCGAAATTTAACCTCAATACCCCCTCATTTTTGGGAGGGGGGAGGGAGGGATTGTTTGTTTAGTTTTAGTTTTATTTTTTTTCTCTTTCTTATGACAGTTTATTTCATCTCATTTTTAGGTAGGGCATGGCGGCTTACGTATAGGGTCCTACAGTATTAAAGAGCTGTTCGTTTTTGCAGGACGCCCCGCCTATCCCTTCTCCTCTCTGCCCTCTCCCTCTCCCACTCTGTCCTACCGCGTTTCTACCTACCTCTCTCTCGCTCTCTCTCTCTCTCGCTCTCTCTCTCGCTCTCTCTCTCTTCCTCTCTCTCTCTCATTCTATCCATCTATCTATTTTCTTCTCCCTCTCGTATACCATCTGCCTGCCTCTCTACCTCGTTCATACTTTCAGGTTGCCCCCCCCCCCTCTTTTCTCTCTCATACCATATATAACTGACACTCGATGTCGCTCACTTCTTCTTTGTCTCTTCCTCCCCTCCCCCTTTCTCTCTCTTTCTCTCTCTCTCTCTCTTTCTTTCTTCATTCTACTCATTATTTTACGTGTACATCATGTTACCGCTCCTCCTCGTTTGATGTTAGTCTGTACGCTGTACACAAATACACCAAAGCTGAATCAGCCGAGGTGTAATTTCATTAGCCCCTATCCCCTATTTTTCTTTCTTTGACAATTTGAGCATAGCGGCTCGACCCTTGCCAAAACAATACAAAGAGATGACCAGTCGGAGAGCCTTTGTCCGAACTATGGCCTCTTGACCACTAACACAATTTGGAGTGGTCATTATTGTTGGTCGGAGGTACCGGGAACAGCTGTCAGATGGTCAAGCCCTTTCCCTCCCCACGGGCTCCGGGCTGGACATGCCCCCCTCTGACCTATCACCGGCAGGAGTATGAAACCTGGGGGTGTTTAAAAGACTAAGAACGACTTTAAGTTGGACTTAACTATGGCAGGCCGTTCATGCCACTGTTTTCTCTCACCATTTACTGGCATCGGTATCTCAAGGGACGTACAAATCGTGGTCACAAATCTACAGAATTTACCTTCTTTGATAGTTCATTATTGAAGGAAAAAATGTTATCTAAAGATCATAATTGAGAGACCAATGGTGAGAGCAACCAGTGGCATGAGTGGCCTGCCATAGTTAAGTCCAACTTAAAGTCGATCTTAGTCTTTGTGAAACACTCCCTGTTCATTTTCCTTTCAGCTTTGTACCTTCCTTCAAGGTACGAGTAAACCTACCTGACCCACGATGAGCCTACGTTATTACTACAGGCATGCAGCAGGACAGTAGACAAATATGTGTAAGATTAACTTGCCGGTTTTCTTTAAAGTGACTCGGTAACATTGCCTCAGATTCTGAAACAAAATCCTGGATTTAGCTCGTGCTGCAATCATAATTATAAACCTTTAGGTCAGTCAGGAATCCCATGACTTGTACAAGCCGATCGCCTGTCTGATTATCAAGATATTTATGATTGGAAACGGTTTTTATAATACTACAGTCTATTGGGGGGAAATGAGTATGGTAAAACCGGTCACTCAAAGATTTTTACTTTTTTGAGGCACTTCATGATCGTTTTGAAGCGCAACTTTTTTAGGGCTTCAATATTACACCATATCACAGACACTGATAACACGTAGGGCCATGCATCTCAGATTTAACATTGTTACACAATGCCTTTAAAGATAAAGTTGAGTTCTGGTCATGTGATTGCATTGTGAAAGAAACGTTATGTAATCGATCAGAAAAGGTTGACCATCTAGCATATAAGTATTGGTGTGTACTGCAAGGTTCTAGAATCATCAAAATGATAAGAAATTTGACCCAGTCTTGGTAAGTTACAAGCACTGTACACAGAAAGATGTATGTGGGACTACACGAACATGCATGTGGCATAAAAATCTGTCCCGATTTTTATGATGTTACATGTTATATTTAGAATATTAAGGCATTTGAAGAGCTATGCTTTTCAGGGAATATTTTTTCTCTGATGTTCTTCCACACTTGCATAATACAATGATAACGCTCACAAATTATTTTTCACCTCTTCCCAGAACTCAACCTTCTCTTTAAGTTTAAATAATAATTATGATTGTAGCATGAGCTAAATCCATAATTTTGTTTCAGAATCTGAGGCAATGCTACCGAGTCACTTTAAAGGGCAATCCAACCCTTGCAATAAATTCATTGGTATGGAAACATAAAGTAAGAGAAATGGAATGGCGAAAGTTTGAAATAAATCAGGCCAGTAATAAGGAATTTACGAATGTTTGAAATACGAGATCACTAAATCAATGCGAATCTCAAATAAGCAATTTGGTCAGTGGATTGTGACGAAGTCATGGGACAAGTCTCTCAATAGGCCATTTTCGTAATGTAGCCAAATTTAATGCATAAGTCTTTGTGAAGTGCCTCAATAAAAATTATTGTATTCACCTGATAACAATAATAGTATTTTAATAGTAAGAATGCAAACTGCATGTATTAAGTGTTGCTAGGTAGGTCAAGCCATAATGTTTGTCCTACCTGGCAACAACTAATGTTGCAGTTCGGATTCTGTCTATTGATATACTATTATTCTTATCAGGTGAATGAAATAATTTGACAGAGAGAAAGAGAAAGAGAGAACGAGAAAGAGAGAACGAGAAAGAAAGAGAGAGTGGGGTAGGGGAAGGGGAGGGGGAGGGGAAATTGGTATGGAGGAAAATGGTTACAATTTTATATTGATTCCATCGTAATATTAATACAACTTTTTGCAAATTAGATATTTCTTCAAGTTCAAGTTTATTCAAAACAACAATAATTGTGTTCAGCGTGGCAACCAAGCAGTCATTTTATAATTTGTTTCCCCATTTTTTGGACCCTCCGACAGGCCATTTTATTGAAAATCAATCTCTGAATAACATATTTGAATACATGTACAAATGAATATCATATAATACTTCAGAATAAGTTATACATAACGAATATCAACCATAATAAGCGATTACTGAAACCGTAGCATATTGATAATAATAATATGATAACAATAATACTGTATATACAGAACATAGATTGAAAAATAAAAACAAAAACACAATGCAACATCATGACTGAAAATGATTTGGGAAATTTTAATAAAATTCAATAAAATGTTATAATGCCTATACGATGATGTACGCAACTGAACGAGGTAGATCAGTTAAGTTATTCATTCTGTATACTTTAGCATGTTATAATTGACTTAATGTATACTGTGTATAGGGCTCTGATTGTAATAGTGCTTTCAGTCAAGCAATAACTAAAGAAAATACTGGGTTAAGAAATGCAAACATATGACCAAAAAAATGTAATTAACAATATTTGTATTATTAATGTTGCTTGTTGAGCTGAAAGGGGATAGGGACAAATGAATGAACGGGGGGGGGGTAGGGGCGTGCAAGTAAACACCGCTACACTGCAAAATCACTCTTATGTGTTTTCTTTAGACATGAGCCACTGGAAAACTAGGATAAGAGAGAGATATATACTCCCCGAAGAGGGAGAATTTGGCGTCATTTTCATGTATCTCACGCTCAAGCTAAAACTTCTCTAGCTTAGGTGTGCACTCAACGGCTTTGAGTTAAATTTCAGGGATCGCATCAGCTGCGTATCTATCGCTCGTCTCAACTTTCACAACCATTTGCACCGATTCTACTAATACGATGACAAAGTATACCATGACTATATACCTCAAGTAGACAAAACGTGATTAAGGTAAGAACGAGTAGTCCAATCAGTGACGTAGACACAGAGTGGAGGGGACAGGGCCACATTGCCCCTAAAATGGCAAGAATGGGGAAAATTATTGGAACAAAAATACAAAAAGGAAGGGGGACAATCGGAAGGAATGAGAGGGACGGGGATGCAAATAGTTATAAAACAAAGATGGTAGAATTCCCTCCCCCCCTAAAAAAAAAAATAGTGGCCTTAATTTGTTCTAATCAAATTATTTCAACTTGTATGACCGACGCCCCCCCCCCCTTACACACACACACCCCTATTCCAGCGTCGCACAATGCCTGGACCCACCCCCGGGCGTCGCTGAGACCAATTTTAGCAACTAATGTATTCCCCTTCCCTCTTCTTCTCACACCAGAATGTACCCGTCATTAAGTCAGGTTTTTAATGGGCTAATGTTCCATATTTTGAATTGCACATAAATCTTATAAGAATGGTCCAGTCGGAAAAGCTAAAGAAACCATATTTTCAAAGAGTTGTTGGTATCATGTACCAACAATATACCAACAATTGTAATTTATATTTGGACTGACAAGGTAAAATGTAAGTATGTGACCGAATACGTGCGGCAGTATTCGCATTGTTAGATCATTCAAAAGACAGGAGCTTTACAACACATTTGTCCTAGAATTTGTTTTGTTCAAAAAATATTGTTCAGGTATTTTGTTGTTGATGTTTTTATTTAATTATTATCTTTATTTTCTTTAATGTATTTTTGTTGTTGTTGTTGGGGGGGGGTGGAGGTGCTAGATGAATAATCCAATTATCGAAGAAAGCAGTTTTCGTTTGATTGTGTAACTAATATAAGGAAACACCTAACACAAAATTACAATAAAACCAAGGCAACACTTTTGGGTTTAATAATAATTTATGAAGATATACTTTCAAGCTCGATTTTTTAAATGTTTTTTTTTAAATCTTTGTAGACATGATGAAGGTGATATTATTTCCCTCTCTCCCTCTTTTTATTTCTCCCCCCCCCCTCCCTCTCTCTCTCTCTCTCTCTCTCTCTTTCTCTCTCCTCAGCATTCAATACAATTCAATTCAATATCGGTTTTCCTTATATAGAAGGAAAAAATAGCAAAAAATAGCAAAAGACTGTCATTATTACAACGATTATCTGTAATTATGTAAAATGCGATTTTAATTAAATTCATCATTCTTAAACCAACCATCCCAGCCCGTTCACTTTTTGTCTATCTCCCTCCCCCTTAACGGCACCATTTTCCTTTCAAGAGTTCGCCGTCAGTCTCTTACCGTACATATACCCTGGTCGTCAGCCTGCTCATCGGCGGGACGGCAGCGGAAGACAGAGGGTAAGCCGGCGGGCGAGTAAATAGTTCTTGTTTATTTTTAGGGCCTCGGCTAATCAATGGAAGACCGCGAACAAGTGCAAACAACTTTCTTTCTTGAGTCCCTGAATCTTGGGGATCGTACGTATGAAATCTATGTTGTTTTAAGTATGAGTTAGGGGTCGTGAACATGTATAGAACTTAGGATGAAGGCACTTTAAGCAGAACAAAAAACGAAGAAGAAGAAAGGAAAACAGCAAACAAGCAAAAAGAAGAAACAAATCAGAACGATAAGTATAATTCTCATTCAACTTTTAAAAGGCCAGTTATATTACCCCCTTTGCGTTTATCACGAACTAATGTTATTTATTTCAAGTGATGAGGACACGTGTACCCCTCCCCATCAAATGCCTCCCCCCCCCCCGAAAACAAATAGAGAGAGAGAGAGAGAGAGAAAATAAGAGAATAAACAAAAGGGATGGGAGGACAACAACAACAAAATAGATGAAAGGACTCTCCCTTCTTCCTCCTACTAATGAGTAGCCTTAATAATAATTCAAATACAGGTTCACTGAGGAAAACCGATGCCCTCCCCCACGACTCGCCGACGCCCCCATCAATTGTTGTATTCCCGCTACGCCACTGTTCTGTTAAGCATTTAAACAGATTACACCCCTAACCATGCTTATGAGAACATATTATAATAGGGCATAAACCCACGTTCGAAATCTGAAAATGTAGCTGTTTATAAATTCATCACGACTGATCTATTTACATCAGACATCCGGGACGTGTAAACTTAACGCATTTTTTTTTTTCGAATTTCATTCTACGGTTTCCTGTCTTAATAGCGATGAGTGGATAGAGTGATTGATATCAATGGTATTAATGTAAGTAATTTATAAAGTAGGTTCATACGTCTTTGCTAACTATTCGAATTTGTGTAGGTTATTCAATGTAGTGCCTTTTTCAAAATCAAATCATTCATTTAACATCATAATTTCAGTCAAATGATAGCATTTGCAGGTTTACTTCGAATGAATAGTCACGCTCTTTATAACTGAGTGCGTTATTGTATCGTCTAGTATCAATTTAAATAGGAAAAAACCTAATTTATACATCATCAGTGTTATTTTCCTGTATGGTACCTGCGTAGAGATAAATAATCTTCCACAAACTTCCATTGATACATATTCTGCGACGGCATAAGCTAATGAACTCCGAAATTCTAGGAAAAGGGCCTACTACTCTATCTCTCACCATCAGACCGTGAGTCGGTATAATGCTGCGCATTTTGAGAGCTAAAATTGATAACAAATTCATGATTATAATGAACTCTTGCAGCAGATGTGGCATTTACGCATTATTACATTGCAAAAAAGCGCGCGTAATCCAAACACGGTTTTCATTTAAAAATCCCAACCCCACTCAAGCACACGACAAACACAACCTCGCACTCTTCGCAAATAAAAGCGCGCGAATTCGATCCATCTACGATCATCCACTGTCTCGTCGAGTAATACTGACCTTGTCAAGCCCGACACTGCTGAATTCCGGTGCTCGTGCTCCGACCCGACCACGGGGTCATTATGTTAATCGATTGGATGTATCGAGCGATCACGATACTTTGTGCGTCGTCTGCTATGAGGAGCGGTCCTTTTCGCGCCTCCTGATTTGTTGGGTAAATACCAAAGGAGTGAATTCGTAATGGCCAATAATCACAAAAAGAATGCGGACCACGCATACCAATTTGTGAATAGTAGTATCACCTTCGTGGTTCATTTTATGGTATCATTGCAAAATTGTGTAAATTGATGTATGCTGAAAAATACTCGCAGATGAGGGCAGCATTCAAATCTAAAATAAAGGTATATGCAAATGATATTGATGTCAAGCAAGGGTCATAATATTGCTTGAATAAATTATTTGTAGATGCAGACAGTACGACATCACTAGATATGTTCTGAAACAATTAAAGCAAAGCGTGAAAAAAAAACAGCGAAAAAAGACCCAACAAAAAAGTCGTAAAAAGATTTACGCAGGGTTGCAATGAATTAGTCGTGATATCTGTTGAATATTCGATGTGTAAGGAGATGAATGCTCAAACGAAAGTCTCATAACATTTTCGTTACAATCATGTACAACAGTTTCGACTGGTAAGCCTACTAGATTCTGCAATCAGGTGTTTGTACACATAGGAATTTCGCTTGGAAACAGGAGATGGGAGTTGGTCTAGCGGTATACGTTCACTTGGGTAACTCTCTGTCTTCGCCTACAAACCGACTCAGGCGGACCCAGGTTCGAAACTAACTCACGTCTTTCGGATGGTGACGTTAAAGGTCGGTCTCCAGACGTAAATCATGTCTGATTGATACACTCGTCTGTAAAATTCAATTACACGCATGTGTTTCCAGTAGAAGTGGCAGTTAAAATAAAACAGCAAAGTCATATTGCTCAATGCAGTATTTTTAATTGAAACAAAACAACAACAATACCAACAAGAAAACAATGTCAAAGTGACAGTTCTAGTGTAATTTTTCAAATAAGGCTTCGTTCATATTCGGTCATCTTATCTGGATCGCAAATTTTATTCTAATAAATATATCCGTATCCTAACCAGTTATTAATTTTCACTCTAAGTTACTCCATTCCATTAACTTTTTCACCTGTTTCCCTTTTCACTCATCTTTCAATAGCATGTAGCATAAAAGCATACGTGATCTTGCTTTTATTTCCCACCCTATGTTTCTGTTACAATGTCTTGGCACTCGATCTACGCCTTCGTATTTTTAAGACTATAATTTCTCTTTGTCACACGGTTGTCATGATGGCACTAGACCAATGAAGCCATGTGCAGAAATTAATAGGTTGTTTTCTAGGTCTTGATGGTGAAATCGGTCTCACGGTCAAAATCAATTTCCCATTCTTTGTTTCCCAACAAGAGACACCGTCTGTCCTTATTTACCGACGTAATACCGATTACGTAATAATCAAACGAAGAGCGTTTAAGCCTATATCGATCCTGCAGGGGGCAGTCAATAGGATAAAGTGGGTGCGCGCGTGCCCCCTTCTTCAGAGATCGACCCACTAATCCGATTTTTATTTCATTGAAACCCATATCAGTTCCGCAGTATTAGGTCTTCTTTGTTCGGAATAAAACAAAGCCTTTTTACTGGTGAGGACAGGGGGTATATGTTCATGTGTACATTGCTGTAAGCACATGCCATGTATCTCGCCAGTATTTTGACCGTATTCAACTTTATGTAATACAGTCGTGTGCAATTAAAAAAAGATGATTTTGTTAACATGTAGTATGGCTTTTGTATTTCTGCTGAGGCTAACACAAGCGATGGAAGACGTTAATACATATTGCAACATTTCAAGATTCAATTTTAAATTTTTAGATTGAGAGATTTAATACTCCCCAGATTTCCCGTCATCATTATTCGTTGAGGTTAGAAATCCTGTTTTAAACCAACTATTTACTACGTAAGATGGGGGCTGTAAGAATTAAAATTATTACGAAGATACATGATAAAATACAGCGGGAAACGAGACAAGATTTTGTGCCTTTGTCGAAATGAAACAAAATAATAATTTGGTAGCTTGTCTGTTTATTTCTTTGTTGATTTCTTTCGTTTTTGTTTGGAAGATATTGGTATTCACTAGCTCCAATCGTGTCTGCAGTAGTTTTGATATAATTTCGAAAACAAATCAAAAATAGAAATAAAGAAGTGAATGTTTCCCAAGAAAACTAAGCATGGACATGATGGAGAAAAATAGGGGACATCGGAGAGAAGATCGAATATTATAATTCTTAATACACATTTCAAAATATCACTGTCTGTTTTATTCGATTGATAACATTTTTTCTTTATGAATTCCGCTAGAGATGAAAACAAATTATAACATAAGTCTGCAAAAGTTATATGGAATACTTAGGATTACAAATATAGAGTACCAAACCACTTTGATAGAAAAATTAACGACTACAGTAAATATAAAAATGTAAATTCTAAAATGCAATGACTAATTGACTTCAGTATTATATTAGTGTTATCTATTGCGCGCATCCTAATACCATCTAAATCATTAAATTGGAATGAAATATATATATATATATATATATATGTTCTTAAATCAATTGAAAGCGCAACGAAACGAATTTATTGAGCTTTATGATTTATTGGGTCAATGCAAGTTGAATGGTGGTATGGAGGGCCTAGAAACAATGAATTAGCATGGATTAACCACTGAAACCCAACCCGTACCAGCCCACACACATAACACAAGTATGCACTTCAGCTAATCGCTTACAAGTGTTGCTGAAGAATCACTTCAATTTCTCTCCAAAACTCGTCAGCAACACTTATGAACAATCTATAAATTTATCCCGCACTCGCCGTCATTGTTTTTTGACACAACGCATTATGAAAAACGGAAGAAAGGGAAGAGGGGAGATAGAGAAAGAGAAAAGAAAATACCGTTCCGCCGGGATGGTGTACCCTTCTCCTTGTTTTCTCTTAAAGCGCCAGCAGGTAGACTTATTCACACTGTCTAAGACCTTGTAATTTTGTTTGGAAAAATGGAAAGCATGGGCCTTGAAGGAATGTGAACTGAGCATAAGAGAAACAAAAACGTTTCATCCATAACCGGCACTAAATGTCCCCTGGCAAGACACTAATAGGCATTTGCCACTCCCCACCCAAGGGTAGATAAATATTTGGTATGCTTTAACGCATTTTGTTTTGGAAGCTGGTGAAAAATCAAGGTAATATTTTTAAAGTGCTGTCAGCTGTTAATTGCACCGTGAAAGGCGCTATGAATATATCGGTCGCCAATATTTATTAAAAATTAATCATGAATTTAACTGGTGCGTACAAACGTTCGCAAACTATCACATACGCCTTCAAAATAAAGGTGCTGAACATCTCAGTTACATGACGTAGTCATTCTTTGAGGGATCGAATAGCACCATGTTATATTAAATGACAACAACAACAACAACAGCAACAACAATCCGTCACAAAATGACAAACCTATTCTTCGAAACTACGCATAGCTGGGGTGCTATTCGAATTAGGCGAGTGGCTCAGTGGTTAGAAGAGGAAGGTTTAGGGATCGAGACCAATCCAGTGAATCACTGCCCCTCGGCAAAGGTCCTTATCATCATCGTCAGGGTGATAGCGGTCACTGAGAGGGCTCAAAACTCAAGACTAAAAGACATAAAGCACAACCTGCCAGCAGAAAGATTCATGCTTAGCGTTTGTGGACAAACAATGTGCAGCTTGGAAGGACGAACATTTCGAACCAAGGAAGATGGACCATTTTTGATAGTGGAAACGCTGCTTTTAAAACAGTGGCGTGAACTTCTATAGCGCGTGGCACTACTTAAAACAAGTCCTCCAAGTCTTTAAAGTCAGAAAAATTTGTTATCATTTTTTTTCTTCCTTTCAAAGTGGATGATTTCCGATTTCTCCTCTCTCCAACTCGTCATTAGCTTCTTCGGCCGTCTAGATTTTCCCCTCGACCCCTTGGTCCGAAAAGTGTTTTTTATTGATGGCACGCAGCGATGGATGTGTCAAGGGAAATGTACGAGAGGAATATAAACTATGATTCTGGGTGCTTTGCAGCTACACCTTAAAAGGGGTTATCCTGTTCGGGCCAGATTCAAGTGCTGTTAGAAGGAGTTTGGTTTTAATTGACGGCATGCGTGGTTATATGCCAGGGAGATTGCGATATAAGAGTGATGGCATTTTGTAAAAATGGAACAAGATAGATAGATTTTGAAGTTCAACATTTTTGTGTCATTTGAAGATCGCAATGTATAAACATATCATAAAGGTGCAACAATGGATGGGATATCGTTATTAACAAAGACCTACAATTAATGAAGATTGAAAACTATAGTTAATATATTCTTTTTATTACAGATGTCGTAAGCTACTTATAGTGAATGTTTTATATGCCTATCGATCATTCGGACAATATATATATGTTTTTTAAAGAATGTTTATATTAAATGAAGAAGAAAAAAAGAACACTTATAATAGTCAAGAATTTGTACTTTCAAACCAGTCAAATTTATAGACTTTAAAGTATAGACTTTAAAGATTTTACATTTAGAAATTAGAAAGTTTTTCTTTATTTCCAATGGAGAGACAGATTATAAATCCCCTCACCCCCTCCCCCCCCCCTCCCTACCACCTGTTTACACCTGTAAGTGTCGTTGATGTTTCGACATCTATTATTATCTTTTAAAAAAATGCAATTACTATTTTGTGGTAATGCACAATATTTAAGGTTCAAATTAGTTATCGTCTCTGGATTCATGCTCTTTGTTCTTAACAAGACAAAGCCACATGCCTGCCAACCACCCCCTCCCCGTCGTACCGTGAGTGATTATTAAATCGTTTGAAGAAGAAAAAAAACTATTTTTTCAAAGGGAACTCGAGTTTTCGTGTGTGTATTTTTTTTTTACAGACGTGTATCAATCAGATATGATTATTTACGTCTGGGGACCGACCTTTAAACGTCACCATCCGAAAGACGTGACTCAGTTTCGAACCTGCGTCCTCGGCTGAATCCAGTTTGTAACTTCCACTGTTAGCTGGATTACAGGCGCACGCCACAACGCCTAGTTATAAAGTCGTGCAAATTATTTGAGTACCAGCTCCATTCAAAAGTTTGAGGACGATACAAATGAAAATGTCCTAATTTTTAGATATATTTGTGTATTCTTTTCTAGACATCTAGCCATATGTTAAAACCCGAAAATAAAACAAATCAAAACAGACAACCAAAAGAAAAGAGGACTTTCCAAGAGGTTCGCTCAATATTATTCTTCTCTATGATGTAATGAAAATGTTGATTTGCACCATAAAACTCGTACAGTCACATTACCCCTTATAAGTTTATAAAGTATAACGATATATGTTTGCATCTTTAAAATTGAATATAGATCTTTGAATTGTGGCCAATGTCTACCACAGTGCCTGGGAAGGAATACACAATGATCCACTAAAAATAAAAGCATAACAAAAACAAACTAACACGAACAAAGGCAAAAAAATGGATTTCAGTATATCGACTGAAGACTTGAATTTTGGAGATGATTTATCTGCTCATAGCTGTCTGGTATGGTTGGCGTGTTTGGTTTCGTTCTTCCATACTGAAAGAAAGTATCGGAGAATGAGTCGTAATATCATCAAAGATGATGAAGAAGGAAACAAAGACTGTAAGAGGAAAATAAATACAGAGAATAGAAGATGGGTAGGGGAGAGAGACTTAGAAAGAAAAGACCCCGTTCTCATTCACTACGTTGGAGCGGTCTAACTAAGACCCGTTCCTCAGGAAGTGTTGTCATAAACTGCAGGACAAGGGAAGAGAGAGAAAGAGAGAGAGAGAGAGAGAAGAGAGAGAGAGAGAGAGAGAGAGAGAGAGAGAGAGAGAGAGGAGGGGAGGGGGGGGGGAGGCTGTGGGGAAGGAAGGGGAGGGGAGGCATGGTGAAAGATGTTGGTACGGACCCGTCCCATACCCTCCCTTCAGTCGATAGCCTTATAGCCATATTCTCTTTCATGTCTCCAACCTAGTAAGAACGGAGCACCCCCTCGAATAGTTGGACCCATGCTACGCTAATGGCTACTTTGGTTTTCTTTTTTTAACCTATCAGTCGGTGTAAAAGACAGAAAAGGAGGGGTTGAAAGGGGTAGGAAATGGGAGGGGAGAATGATGACGTGGGAGGGGAGGGGGTGTTAAGAAAAAAAGTATTGACAAAATCGTGACCTTCCGATCGCAAATGAGAACAAATCTTCCTACATTTCTTCCACAAACTGCGGCGTTCTTTGAAAAGGTCAGCCAGAAATCACCGCTTCTCGGAGACAAACAGAGGACCTGTCCAAGAATACGACGGGCGAATTATCGCACGAGGGTGAAAGTCGGCTGAAGTCATTTAGAAGAATCAACAGGTCTGTTGTGAATCACGTGTGAATTGTATTTCAACCCAAGGAAGGAAGACGAAAGATCAACAGGCAGAGGAAGACAGAGAGACAGAGAGACAGAGACAGCGAGAGAGAGAGACAGACAGACAGAGAGGGAGAGAGAGAGAGAAGTGGTGGGGTATAGTTAAAGAATAAACATCCAGACAGAACAGATTTAAAAGAGAAAGTATGGGGACTATAGACATGAATTGGGACAGTGTACTGCAGAGAGTGAGAGAGAGAGAAAGAGAGAGAGAGAGAGAGGAGGGGTAGAGAGAAAATGAGACAGACAGCCTGAAAGATTGACGGACATATACACTAACAGTGAGAAAGAGAAAACACAGAAGTTTCTTCGGTCCATTATAAAAAGAGGGAAAGACAGAAAAAGAAGAAATACGATTATAACAAAACTGCCTTATTCTAAAGAAATAACCGTAAACATGATCTGAAAAGTAGCAAGCTTAATCAAAGTATGTCCGGTTGAATTGGTTATGACATATGATGTGAATAACAGTAAACAGGGTGAGATTAATGATTCATTAATATAACTGATATTCTAATGATTTTCTTACGATACAAAATGCATAATTTTTCATCCCATTTCTTAATCTTACCCAAACTCCTCGGTACATATACTGTTTTAGTCTTAGTATTTTTTTTTTATGAAGTTCAGTATTGAAACAGTATATAATTTGTACACAGCCTGTGATGAGGGAAGGGGGGCAATTGTCAGAAAGAAAGGAAACATTTCAATTATTCCCAAAACAAATATAAACATCGAACTAACCCCTGTAAATAAACATGAGCGAGTCGAGGATGTACCCGAACAGTACAAGACTTAAACTTTGAATACATGTGCGAAGACGCCATTGAAATAGTCTGCGCCAAGACATCATAGTTCGATCATGGACCATGGTTCGATCTTCTTCTATTTCTTGTTGTTGTTGTTGTTCTTCTCCTTCTTCTCCTTTTAGTTCTTTTTTTTATTCTTGTTCTTGTTCTTCTTCTCCTTCTTGTTCTTATTCTTGTTCTCCTTTTTGTTCTTCTCCTTCTTCTTGTTGTTCTTCTGCTTGTTCTTCTCGTTCTCGTTCTTCTCCTCCTCCTTCTTCTACTTCGTCTTCTTCTTCTTCTTCTCCTTCTTCTCTTTCTTCTTCTCCTTCTTCTTCTTCTTCTTTTTTTCTTCTTCTTCTCCAAGTTTAGAAGTAATACGCGTATCAGCTTCAACATCAGACGCAACATCCAAGTTAAAACCATATTATTGCGATAAATAATCGAGAAGAATGAAAAATATTAACAGTGAAGTGAGCGAAGCAGTAAGAGAGAGAGAGAGAGAGAGAGAGAGAGAGAGACAAAGAGAGACAGAGAGAGTGTGGGAGTGTAAAGAAGAGGTGATTTGTTGTTTTATAATTTTTTTAATGGAGTATGACCGAATTCGGGCAGGGTACATCAGTAAATGTTAGTATAAAGACCAGGGGGTGTTCCACAAAACTTTTCATCAGTGACAAGTGACAGTTTTTGTTATAAGCTAGTGAAATCATTGCTTCTGAATGGTTATCAGCAGATTTGTCACTGATTTTTGTCATTGTCATCGACAAAAGGCTTTGTGAAACACCCCCCAGGAGCAATAAGAAGAAACCACTTTCAACATCACCAATAATATCTAGAAGACAATTAAGTATAGGTAAGAATGATGGAGAAAATCACTGAAGAAAGAGGAAATCATCAGGACCAAAACCATAATATTATTATTGGAGTAAATTATCATAAATATGTTTAGTCCTCTACTAAATGATTACTCATTTCTGATGTCAATGAAATGATGGATTTGCAAACTGAAAAACAAAACATAAACAACGAACATTAACCGCAGCGAAAAAACCCACGACGGTGATGAGAACGAGGACGGGAGGGGGCTAATGATCATGATCATGATAACAATGATAATTTCAATCATTTTAATGACGATGCTCATGGTGATATGATGATTATGATGATGATGATGATTGTCCTACTCCTCCTCCTCCTCCTCATCATCATCATCATCATCACCATCATCATCATTATCATCATCATCATCGTATCATTATCATAATCATCACGACAAATGCGACAATTGTGTGAATTATGAGCCATGAAGAACCAAAAATACCCTTAAAAGGAAAGAAAATATGAAGAAAAAAAAAAATCATCCACTTCCACGTGTTCGTTTAGAGCAGGTTTTCTATTTACCGAATGATCTTTTTGGTGTAGATTTTACGTGATCATCTCGTAAGTAAATGAGTGTCGTCGAGTGCATAGTCGTGATAGACTGGTGAGACATGTAGTTTAACATGTTCAAAAGGGGATACCCATTTCCTCCATTCCTCTCTAAACTTGCACCAAGTGTAAAATACACCAGTCACCAGGGAGGTTTTGATCAAATATTTGAGAGAAGAAAGGGTAAGAGAGAAAGAAAGAGAGAGAAGGAGATTTGGGTTTCTTTTAATAGAAATACTGGTTGCGACTGATTAAATATGAACCGCTCATCGATACCCGATGGTATATGATTATGTACGTATATCAAATGATATTATTTGAAAGGTATTGTTATTGTAAGTGTACGCCGATTTGTTACTAGCTGAGCTGAAAAATGTATTTATATTTCCGATCGTTGATTTATTTTTTCGATCAGAAAGGCAAATAGTGGTACTAAATCTTTAATAAACAGAAATTTGCAGTTGAATTGCTGATGCCACTCTGTAATGACAATAATTGAAGAAGAACAAAACGAGAAAAATAATTGCAATGAAACAACGAAGACGATGCTTATGATGAGGAATATAAACAATTCGATCCACAATTAAGATGTTTATAAAAAAAAACGATGATGGTTATTTCAGTGTCTGTGGTTGGAATACTATAAGAATACCGCTCTTATCACTTTGCTCCTAACTATCAATTCTGAAATAGCAATTTACTTTACCTTTATGTATATTTCAAGGATGAACTTTGGACTTTGAATTTTTGTTAAGCTTTAGTAAAAGGAAACAGAAAATTGAATATGTCCTAGCTTTAAAAACAAAGGGCAAATTAGGGACTCATTTTAGGAAGTGGTCTCTGTTTTCTCATGATCAATCCTATACTTGATTATTTGTTAATGATACATTGTCATAGACACTCGTGCATATTGAGTGATTTACTATGATGGCGAGTGGAGATTGTAATTACTTAACTCCATCCCTTTCAGTTGTTTTTGCTTGCTTAAAATGTCTTGATTTTAATTCTTCATTTCCTTGATGTTTTGGTTTTTATGCTGTTATTTTGGTTTAAATGATTTTTTTAATTTTTATTATTCATTTATTTATTTATTTATTTATTATTATTATTATTATTATTATTATTATTTTATTTATTTATTTATTTTTTTTTTTTTGGGGGGGGTCATCATTCTTCCCTTATTTCTGTTCTTCGTCATATTGATTTGCATAAATCATGTTTTATTCATTTTTGTGGAAGAAGGCTGGTATTAACCTTCTATGCAATCCATCCATGTCCTTTTGCGCCTCGCGTTCCTATTCAAATTATCATAACGTTTTTACTTACTATTCACTATTCTATGATACTCAAAGTATACTCAAATACTTAGGATAATTTTCCAAGCTTCTTGGAATAATTATTATATTTACGTGTTCGTCTACGGCTTGTCTCTTGCAGGTCTACTCTCTATACTGGAATATTGCCCTCAACGACTAAACATGAACAGCACAACGGTGACACGTCGAGCCCTCGCTCGACTTGCTCGACGAGGAACGCAGAACCGCGGATCATTTTTAAGCGAGGTATATTCGAGTTGAACCACACCAATATATTATTTTATATAATCTTTTGTAGATCAGAATAACAGACGTATAAATATATTGCTCAATCTTTACATAGAACCTAAAGTTTGTGTGCATGCCCTGAGGTACTTACATGTATAATAGATTGGTGTAATGTCTTAACTTCATCAAAATCAACGAAAGAACAAAGAAAACAAAGAAACTAAAAAGAAAATGCAAATAACCTGGGTAAATTAACATTTTTTGGTTAATGGAATTGTATTTTATGATATATCCTACAAACAGAAATAAAAAAATATCCAGGAATGAATAAACGAGATGAAAATGCTTCATCCATCCATCCGTGCATAAGTACCACTAGTTTATGTCGATTACTGTAGTGCAATATAACATTGTGCATCTTGCATGTCTATTTTTATTTCATTGCATGCATGCACTACCATTTATACTAAGCAACACTCTTTTGTTATCGGTTAAACATAAGGATAATAATTTTACAAAATATATGTAATGTAACAACACTGGAAAATTATTATTCATTGGATTATTCATCATCAAAATCTCCAAGGCGACAGAACTACCATCATTCATTCATTCATTCATGATCATCATCATCACCACCCAGAACCATCATCACCATCAATATCATCATCACCATCATTACCATTATCATCATCATCATTACCATTACCATCATCATCATCATCATCATCATCACCGTCATCACCACCAACAACATCATTCAATCATCATCATCATGAACATCATCATCATCATCATCATCACCATTATCATCGTCTTTATTATCATCATCATTCTCCTTTTTATCAACAATAACAACAACTCAGCCAGCAGACAATGAGTACGTGCGTACCATTGATGGGTAATCAAAGGCTTTAAAATAATTTCCCCGTACTACTACAACGCTTTTATCCACAACAGGTGTTTTTGATCGTCCTCTTCTTCATCTCCATCTTCATCATCTCCTCCTTCTTCTTCTTTTTCCTTGTCTTCTTCTTCATCTTCTTCTCTTTCTCTTTCTCCTTCTCATTCCTCTTCTTCTTCTTCTTTTTCTTCTTCTTCTCCTTCTATTTATTATCAGTTTTGTTATTTCAGTTTTTACTCTGCAAGTTTAACATATTTTCAGAGAGAAAACGTGATAATCGCTTTCTCTCATTTTGGAAGATTTTTTGGAGAATGTTTGTTTGATGGATATGATCATAGTGAAATGGCAAGAAAGAAGTAGAAGAAAAAAGTAATCATTATCATTGCTTCCTATAACTTAGCTCTCTGATTGGGGGAAGGACGAGAAAGAAACGGGTACAAAAGAAAAATAAGCAAGAAAACCAGCTGATCAATAACCACGCCCTGTGATTGTGACGTTGCACCCATACTTGAGCGTACAGCCAATGGCGCCATGAAGCTTGTATGAAGCCACACCCCTTCTGCGTTGCGCACACGGGTAGATCCGCGGCGGAAGGCATGCACGTCGTATGCAAGCGAGCAAATGCGTGCTGTGTGTGCGCTCGTTAACATATGCAGGTTATGATGCAAAAAACGGCATTAGCAAGCAGCAAGGGGAGGTTTAAGTATACATGCGACCCTGGTTGTTTTGCAATTCAGATCAGGGCGAGGGAGTAAGATGGAGACCGTCATATCGACTCCCTATTCACTCAGTTTATCCCAAGCCGATATCACCCCGTCATCGAACAGCTCGATTCTCAGTTCAGCTACCGACCACATACATCACAACATCACAAGTCTCTCAGACAACAGTATGCAGTCGGGACAGGTCAACGTGATGTATCAGAAATTGGGCAACGAGTTCCTACAGCAACAAGGCGGCAACGGGTTACCGCTCGCCCACCACGGGGCGCAGTGGGTGACGGGATTGAGCGCTCCGCCGCACGCCGACCCGACCAGCCACTGGGCAGGAGTTCCAGCTCATCTTCTTGGCCATGGTCAAGATATCAAACCGAACTTAGGACAAACTCGAGATGAAATAAATGAGTTACATCGATCCGGTCATTCACATGTGCAGTCAGCGGCGACATGGAACACGGGAAATGCTCATATGGCTATGCCGATGTCGATGACGATGCCGATGACGACTTCGAGCGGTGGTGGTCCGTTAGGCCACACGCCGACCAGCGCTCATCCCATGTATACATACGGTGCAATGAACGGTATGATGAGTTGTGCACAACAGTTTGGACAAAATGGACCTATGCGGGGTGTTCTGGGACCAGGTGGTGGTCAGTTACCTAGTCATAATGGTTCCGAAACGGTGATCGAAGACGATGCACCGTCATCGGATGATCTCGAGCAGTTTGCAAAGACATTCAAACAACGTCGCATTAAGCTCGGCTACACACAAGCCGATGTTGGACTCGCCTTGGGCACCTTGTACGGTAATGTTTTTAGCCAAACGACAATCTGTCGATTCGAAGCCCTGCAGCTCAGCTTCAAAAACATGTGTAAACTGAAGCCGCTGCTAGCAAAGTGGTTAGAAGAAGCCGATTCAACCTCCGGCTCGCCGACGAGCCTGGATAAGATCGCCGCTCAGGGTCGGAAGAGAAAGAAGCGTACTAGTATTGAAGTCACAATCAAAGGAGCTCTCGAAAATGCATTTCTAAAACAGCCAAAGCCGTCGGCACAAGAAATCTCTGCTCTCGCTGATGGACTGCAACTCGAGAAAGAGGTTGTTAGAGTTTGGTTTTGCAATCGACGACAGAAAGAGAAAAGGATGACGCCGCCGCTGAACGGGATCGGACCTGGAGGTATGCAAAGCGCTGATTCACCTCCACCCGGTCAAGCAGCAACGGGAGAACATGTCCTCCCGCACTCGACGGCCTCGGGAATGCATCACCATCACCATCATCATCCTGTGATTACGAGTTTGTCATCACACGCGCATCACATCGGTCCCGGGTCACCCATCCACGGCCCTCCCGCCTCCGTTTCTCCACCAGCCGTCCACTCTCCCATCAGCTCAGCTCTGACGCCACACAGCCAACACCAAGCCCAACCCGTGCAGTGACCGTTGGTCCATGCTATCCACCATCCCGCCGACGACGCCCTGATTGATGAGCGAGTAAGCGAGCTGAGCGAGCGAGAGACTCGGTGGACGGCACCGATGATGAGCCGGTATCTCCCACCTGTTAATGCTCTATCCGCGCTCCTGATCAACGCGGCATCTAAGCACCGTCATCCTACCGAACAGTTATGAGCATCGCCTATAAGGTGAGGACTGCTAACTATTTTCCTTTAAAGCATTCCATTTTATTTCTATGTAAATAGTAAAAACTCCAATTACAAGACAATTACGCACGAATGGAATGATCTCTCCTTTTGCTGATAATATGGAAGATGTTGTTGACAAAAATTGTTTGAACGCTTTGAACTCAGGAATACACCTATGAGATTAAAAAAAGGAAGACACTGAGAAACTGGATGATTTTGTTTTCAAATGTTTTTCCGTTTCATGTCATACCCTCAAACGTTGTTTTGGGGAATCGTAAGAGTTACTACATGAACGTGTGCTCTTTTTTTCATAAACATGTGCAAAGCTGAAACACAATTTGAATGTAGAAAGGAAATTGTACAATTATTTATTACTTTGCAACTCATTCATACTGCTTTTGTTCTATCATATGAAGAGCACGAAAACCTGCAATATCTCACCAGATCACTTCATAAATGATCCGAAAGATACATTGTTTCGTATTTGTTTCGATTATGAATAATTTCAGTTTTGTCATCGTTGAACAATATAAAAGTAAATCCACACCAATTTAACTTGCCACTTAAGTATGCAAATTGCAAGAGTTTCGTGGAGTAGCGTAGCCGGTGTGGTTGCAAAATACGATGAATATGCCCCACACAACCCGCTACGCTTTTCTTGCCTTTTTGCACTCTCTTTTCAACCAATATGTGCTCCCAGATTAAATCGCAAAAAGCACTGATTTCTTTTCATACACCGAGTAAGCTCAAAATCTGGCGAACTCTTACAAAAAAAAAATCAGGATTTCTTGTTTGACAGGCAGCTATAATGTGTGTGAGGTGTATTGTGAGTTGTATTCAAATGGCGACAAAAAGCAAATGTGCTCGACGTTGCATCTTTTGTTAGGGGACTAACTGTTTGACTAACACACACGATCACCTCCAAAAGTGGAAGAAATGGGCAACAAAACAGTAGAGAAGGGAGAGAGCAAGCAGGGAGAGAAAAAAGGCCGGGTGAAACACAAAAGGCAAGCGTGCTGTAAGCACAGACGTGTGCAACCAAAAACAATTAGCACTCTCGGAGCTATTGTGGGGGCAAAGCAGTCAAAATGTTGGTCATGATATTTCACCCCGTACGTAGAAGCAGATGGAACTATTTTGCATTGAATGTTGCATTTGACTCAGATGTAGAAAGTATGGCTTTATGGCGTAAGAGGGAACAGTGGTGACTTTTTAATACTGAGGGGAAAATATGAACTATAAAACGCTCTGTTTGTGCGTTAAGCCTCAAATGGGCACCGAGCGTGTTTTCTTTCTTTTTTTCCACGTGTTGTACAGTTATGTATTATAGTCCACTTCATTTTATTTATATGCTGTGGAAATTTTTCTATATTCCCTCCAAAAATGGACAAAAACAGGGTAACAAAATATGACATGGATTTCTTTTTCGCTGTAAATGTGTATAGTGTGCTCAAATGGACGGAGCTGGGGAAGTGTCAGTGCAAAGATGATTACAGATAGAAGAAATGATCGAGGATGTTTTATTTTCTAACTTATCAGTATTACAGTAATATATTCATTGTTTTATTGTTGAATTATTTATTGTTTCTAAAGTTGTTTTGGCTGAAGACGATCAGTCATGTTTTTACAGTCCTCTCACAATGATACTAATTTAATAATCCAACTGTTTATCTTCATCATAAGATGATGAAATGTCTTTTAATTCCATTCTTAAATTCAGCATAAAATGTATTTTCGTATCATAAATTCCAAAAGCCAATATCTGACTACAAATATCAGATTATATTGCATAATGGTTGTGCTTTTTCCTTTTAAAAACTATCTTTAGACATTTTTATAGCTAAATCTATGAAACTAAGCATGTCTAGGTTTTAACAGTTACGTTCCGATGTAGCTAGTGTTACAATATACATCAGAAATGTTTTGATAACAATGCTGGTATCTTGTGGAATTACAAACAGTTTATTGACCTATTTATGTTCCTCCAAATGAAAACGGTTTATATCAATACTTTATCTGTTTATTTTACATAATGAGGCACATAATAAAAATAAATCTTGGAAAGGAATTGGATACAGTGAAGACAGAAGAGGTTTTTTTTTTAATCAGTTGATATTATATCCCGGAGTTTAGCTCACTGAAAAGCAGGCCTTGAAAATGTCCATGTATTGTAGAATGTGTATAATTTTCCTTTTATACTTGCTTATTATTAAAAGAGATTTTTATGTAGAGGACGAAATGCAATCATACACTACGTTTTATGTTCTTTTGTTACCATGTTATTAATATAAAAAAGAAACGGTTATTTCTATTATGATTAATATACCATTTCGATGTCTGATTCAATTTTAGTCGTTGATTTTATTTGATGATATTATGTATTTAAAACAGAGGCTTTGAACTGACATAATAAAAGGCTATGTCACCCTTGAAATAATTCTAGACTGATGTGTTTATTTTTATTATTTATTGTACGTTCAAATAACTACGCAGGTGCATTTGGATAGGCACTACTCTAAAGGAATCTAAATGTATGCAAACCTACCACCTATTGTATAAGATCTATTGTCAGAACTCCCGACATAGCAACGTTGCCTGCCAAAAAACACGTAACATTAAGAATGAAAGAGGAGAAGTGATTGGGAAAGCAATATCAAGAGGTGAATTGAAACAGCATAATTTGGGAAAGAACCCAATCAAGAACTTTGATAGGATGAGGAAGATTAATTTATAAATAAATATAACATTTTTTTTAAATGCTTTTGAATGCATGTTAAAAGCTTATTGCTAAAAGCTGTCTCTAACAAATAAATTATAAAATTGTACATTTCGGGATAATTCTCAAAATGACATCAAATTGTGTTCCTTGACAATATAAGAAAAGGGATCTTTAAAATGATCATCGCCAATCAACAATTGCATTTCAAATTAAAATGTGAAATAGAAAAATATACATACTTAACCTACATCCTTTGAAGATTTGAATTACTTGAAAATGTGAAATTATCCACCATTAATTGCCAATTTTAAAACGGAAATAAAGAAAACCAAGCCGCGTCAATCGAAGAATAAAAGAAACTGGTTATTAGTACTAGTCGTGATAAACTCATTAAAATTAAATCGCAAGAATAAACTCAAAAGCCGAACAAAAATGATAAAAACCAACGTCACATAAAATGCAGGTAATTCCAATCTAATATTAATAATACTATCTTGATTGAATGTTAATTGGATTCATTTCATATTAAGTATGAAATGGAAAATAATATTTTACATATCCAAGTAGTATTAGGAATGGACATTACATTTTGTCGTTTTCTTTACAAATTGACAAAGTATTTCAATGCTTTTTTAATAACTGGATAACGTGAAGTAGAGCTAGTAAAAAGATAGAATTATTGCATTTTTCATACTAAATTCTCGTCTCTTCTGGCATGATATACCGCTGTGCTGCCGCAATGTATTTTCATAATGAAATGATTAATGATAATAATAGGTACAAAGCATAATTTTGGTATAAAACAATCGATTGGCCTTTTCACATTTTTGTTGAATGATATGAATTCTTTATGAAACTGTGTTTTTTTTCTAATTCTAAATGTGTACTTCGAGTTCAAATAGCATAACGTGCTCTGTAACATCTAAGTCGCGTTTGATGACAGGACATTAAATCTTATTCATAGGAAATAGATGCGCATACAGTTCGGAGATTTTATTTGGAAGTTGGTCCTTTATAAATAACATACCTCGTTAATACTTAATGGACAGATATTCGAATGAACAGGAGATAGGGGAAGGTTGTTTATCAATAGATGTCGTTTACAATGAGTGTTGTGATGATGGTGATGATGAGGGTAATGATGACGATGATGACGATGATGATGATAACGATGACGGTGAAGATGACGATGATAATGATGTCGATGATGATAATGACGGGAGTAGAGAAAATATAAAATTAGAACGTAGATTAGTGAATTTAACGAGGATAAACATCGACGATGAAGACAACGTCATTGATGTTGATAATAGTGATGATGATGATGATGATAACGGTGATGATGAAGACAATGAAGACTACATCATTTTGAACGATAATCGATGTGAAATCAATTATTTCCATTGATGTCAATACAATTATCGTTTTGTTTGTGTTTTAATCTTGGTCTTGAGAATTGCAATGTGAGGAATTCGATTCTTTTAACACCGTTTGGTTTTCTCGTGTTTAGTATAATTTTCAGAATTTAACCCTCATCTGTAAGTTATTTAATTCCTGGGTGGCTCTTTTACATACAGGTATAATGTAGTTCTTATATCCGATGTTGTTTAATTTAGCACGAAGTTTTGATTTTGTTTTAAATCCCCAAAGCACAAAATATACATTCCGATGTGCAAACCGACAGGCAATATTTGTAATTTGTCAATTATCATGATTTTATGATAAATTTTTATGCGACTGCTGTTTTGAAATCAATACAAAGATATGCTGGGGTCACTTTTTCAAACAAAGAAATGGCTACTTATTGAAATCAAGATAAAGGGGATAACAGTAGAGCCACCGTAATGATTAAGATATTTGTTGATGATGATGATTATAATGATGATGATGATTCTTTTGGCGATGGTGAAGAAGAATATAGCGCAACATCGATATCAAACATTTCTATATTTTTTGTTGGATATTATTAATTGACTAAGTTTGACTTTCAATATTATTTAAGATTTTATCGTATTGACACGATGATACGAAATGTTTAGTTGCCTTTAGTTGTCAATTCAAGCACATAATTTTGTTTTTCGGCAATTTCAAGTAAATACATAGGCCTATATATATATATATATATATATATATATTTTTTTTTTTAAATCAAAATAATTATCTGTATCGACGGTAATAATTAATGAAATGTGACCATGCCATGTTTCCTTCCATATATGCCATAAGAATGTGTTATTACACAATAAGTAGCTTGGCCTTACAGTCACTATAGATGGTTCTTTTAGTTATTTTGGGAAGGACACATGCTGATTGTCATGTTTTACTGGACAATCCTCCTGGCCGAAATAAAGTGATGACCCCGAACTGGATGAGGAGGAACAGGAGAAAGGACATTACATTATGTGAGCCGACGCCACCAAAACAAGGCGTAGACGAGACGATGGCAAGTCTTTCTGCGGCCACTCTCCCGTGATGCAGAGCTCACCGCTGCCCTCATCTCCACCTACACGCAGCTGGACCGGGCGGCTTCCAGTCTTTTGTTCGCCATCCAGCATAAACTGCCTTTGTTTCGCGAAGCCCAAGCCCCATTTTACACACAGAGGAGGTGAGTAAATGTTTGTTAGTTCCTCTTTATTTTCCAGTCAATAGAATACCCTTTTCTTTTCTCTCTTTTTTTTTCTCCACTGCTCGAATCCTTTCTCTGTTTATTATCCACAGCGCCCGTGAATGCAGTCATTTGCAAAGGCCGTAAACAACAGAGATTAACTGTAGCTGTTTAAGGTCCGTCGCAATCAATGAATTCATTGATTGCGCTCAGTGCGCACGCGAAACCGCTTCTCCAGCGCTGTCGCCAAGCCAAATCTCAACGCGAAACAAATTTGTTCACCGTACCTCTCTTTCCTATTAGACGCTTGAACATGCTAGAATTGATTTAATAATTCCCTCTAAAGACGTCGTATATTGCCAGATAAAGATGAGTCTTGTAGAAAATAATCCCTCTTTATCGCATCTTATAAGAAGGCAACATGCGTAGAGTGCTTTATCGCAAATTCGCGCGCTACAAACATTCCCTTTTTATGATCACTATCATGTCTGCCGCTTCCCCCTCCTCCTAACAGACGACGTTCCGTCTCGCAAATATAGTAGAGGACACAAATTAATCGACCCTGACTGTACTATCAAATTCAATTACTTGGTATCATCTCAAAATGATCCTATTTTCCGCCTTAACTCTTGTAAACGACTCTAGGCCCTTATTATTGTATTATTGTGGCGTTTTAGCCAGCGTAACTGGTACATGTATGAGCATCAACACATTGCTTCAAAAGGTCGGGCGGCTTGCCAGAAAATGAAGAGAAAGGATGATAGAAGTGAATTCAGAGAAGGCAACGCAAATTCAAATTCGTCCCCACCCCCTTTCTCTCTCTCTCTCTCTCTCTCTGGTGTACACTTTATAGTCGCGTGCGGATTCAAAACGAAACCTACCCTACCCCCAAAAGGGCGTCTAAAATCAGTGATGTGCTGGCAAACGAACCTCGCAATCGGTTATTAAAATTGCTACTTTACTTTTCCATTTTTTCCCCTCTCATACCTCGCACACACACTCTCTCCCTCTCTCTCTCTCCCTCTCTTCCTTTCTAAACCTTTCATCTCTCCCTCTCCCTCTCTTTTTCTCTCTCTCTTTTCTTTCTGTACCGATAATATTTACGCCTGGCGGGCCTCGCTATTGTATGTCGCCGGTTAAAAGTAGCAGAGCGGTATGAATGGTTGGTTGCCTTGATTCGTCCCGTCAGCTCCGGGGTCGATTTGCCAGTCGACACGTGGGTCCTTTGTTGCTCTCAATATAGTGCTCTCCTGTCGTATTTTTAGCTCCTAATTTGTCCACTTTGAAGGGGAATCCCTTTTCCTTTCACAGTTCTCTTCAAACCTAAAAAGTCGTGGCACCCATCACCAATCCTGAACCCAAACTTGGGAAAGCTAAAAGTACACAAATTTTGACTTGAAGAAGGAGAACAAGAACAAGAACAAGAAGTAAAAGAAATAAAAGAAGAAAGAAAAGAAGAAGAAGAAAGAGGAAGAGGAAGAGGAGAATGAGAGAGAGAGAGAGAGAGAGAGAAGAAGAAAAGAAGAAAGAAAATAAAAGAAGAAGAAAAAAAATGATAATAAAATACCCATCATAAACACAGTCAACAAGAACAGCAAGAAAAAAGAATAAAACAAAACACTGCAAAACACATGTTAAAAATGACTATTCCATTAGCTACGAAGATTTAAATATGCTTTAAAGACTCGTTCACACTTGCAACAGTTCTTATCAATATTGATAATATACTTTATAATTTAACCTTAATGAAATCGTCGTCCTGGTTCCTGAAGAGATCGCTTTTCACTGATATGGTACCATTTACTCCTATATATATATATATATTTGAGATGTCCGATTTATTCCCTCCTACTTCATCATAATCTGTTTGTCTACTCCTTATGCATTGCCGCCAATTACCATTTTCTTGTTCATGTTCACCATTTCTCTCATTTCGGCATTTTATTTCATCTTTTACGACACTCAACACTCTTCATAGTGACAAATTTCAGGGATAGAATATCAATCTATTCCATAAGAATTGTTTCATCTCCGCTCACCTATATTATTTGATCTTATTTTCAGCCTTCTCTAATTCAAGCTTACTTGACAAAATAAAAGATGGCACATTATATTACTCGTCTAAATCTAAATGAGTTCAACCTCAAGATAGAGTGTGGTCAGACCAGCAATTAATACCATGGAATACCCATTTGGAGTACAGTCCCTAAAACCCATTCCATGCATTCTGAATGCCAAAGTACTCGATGTTTGCTGAATGCACTCTAACGCTACTCTGTTAGCACAGGCTTACTACAGATTCATCGTGTTTGTATGTAAACACAGTGTTCTTATGAATAAACAATGATACGCCATGCTTGTAAGAATGTCGTCATTTTTTTTTTCTCAGTCCGAGATCATTGTCGTGTTTAACATGCTTAACGGGTTCATGATCCATACTACCCATACATACTGATACCTCCCCCTCTATGTATCTCTCTCTCTCTGCCTATCTATCCATCTATCACTATCTCTCTCTCTCTCGTCATTCTTCTGTCACTCCCTCCCCATCTCTTCTAATTATTATTATTATTACTTTTATTTTGTTGTCTCTTTTATCTCTTCCTATGCATCTCTCTCCCTCTCTCTCTCTCTTTGTTTTTCTCCCCCTCTCACTCTCACTCCCTCTCTCTCTCTCTTTCAACTCACTTTACCCTCACTCTTTAATCTTACTCCTCTCTCTCTCTCTTCTCTCTCTCTCTCCCCTCTCTCTCTCTCTCTCTCTCTCTTCATTCGTCGTTCAATCCTTATAATGGGAATGATGAACAGATGAGAAGTTAAAATGTAGTTTATTTTTGGATGCTTCAAAAAACTGCTGTATTCATATGTGACAATGCGGGTTCAATGTTCCAGTTGTCAGAGTGCCTGTTGTACATACCAGTTGTTAGGGACTTTTAGATTTGCACGTCGACGTAGTGGACTGCAACGTGTCCCATTCTTTCAAGGCACTGGCCCGTGCCCGGCAGTGCCTTAAAAGGACGTCACATTACCTAAAAAGGATGTCACCGTGGCAGTCCACGTTCTCGTCGTGTGCAATCTAAAAGTCCCTGTTGCTAGGTTGGGTAAGACCTATGTTAAGGCTTAAGGTCACAGGTAAACACTGGAGTAGATGCATGCATAACTGTAAATGCATGTGCGAAGTGAACTATCGACCAGTTTACAATCATATAGGAATTTCATGAATCCCTCAAGTGGAACACAAAATTGTTCTTGACGACGCTAGACCTTGCCTTTGATTGTCCCGACATAGCAACAACTAATGTATGTAAGGCTGATTCCATCCGTGACTTTATCATACGTTACAGTTAAATGAATTTAGTGTGTCACTAAGGCTTCTTGTAACAAACACCCATGCACCTAAAAATGATTTCAATTATATATTTCATTTACATCTTAAATTATATATATTAATTTTTTTAGCTGAATTTCCCGATTTTTTTTCTTCTTCTTTGCTCATAATGATTTTGTAAATGAAATTAAATTAAATTTAATGAATGAAAAACAAACAGGTATTGCACAGGACTACCGAAAAAAGAGCAATCTACAAAATGCACTCAATACTTTTCATGCAAGTATGATCCATGCTTCTTCTATTCTCTTGCCAGTATAGTTTCTGGCGATGTTTGTGTTTTCATTTTACAACGGTTATGAATTATTTTTGTGACAACACTTAACATGAGTGTCGCATTCATTATTAATTGTTGCAGTGTTGGGAAATCCCCGTGTAAGCTCTCTTTTCATTCAGGATATGATCAATTTTTAACAAGCATGCATAAAAAATATTTAAAAAATACAAATCTCTTATTGTGTGATTAAAGTATTCAGTGATATTTATTGAAAATTAATTTTAAAAAACATTGTTATGTAGAGGAAACTGTAAGGAAACTAAATTCATGCTTACGAACGATCAATGTCTACCAAATTTAGACATGTAGATTGATCCTGGGAAGAAAAACATGAACAATATCATATGAAAAAATGTGGCTTAAACTAATAATTGCTTTGTTGTCGTGATCGCATCGTGAGCCTCGATTGCGTTTAGGGGAATTCCCCTACTATTTATTATGTAAATATAAACATTGATTGTTATATTCACTTGATACAAGAATGAGGTAAATGTGTTTTGAAACTGAGTCTGAAATCCTCTCAAGATAAAGTAAAACGTATGAATATGTTAATGGCATTGCAGACCACATGCTCATGGACGATAAGTGTTGATTAAAATTGTTAAATTTGGTACACTGCAGAAAATGTGCAGGTTCACAGTGAGATGTAGGCAAAATAACATCTCTATGGTGTGTCTGCCCTATAAACGGAAAACTTCTTGCATTACGCTTGTCAATGCACGAGATATTTCAGTTATCACAACCGCAACCGCATACCATGAACAATATCGTCAATTTATTCAAATTTTATGCAGCGATTTTTTATTTATTTATTTTTTATTTTTTTGTATACAGGTCACTTTCCAGGTGATTGCCGTGTATAGGAAGAAATAATGTATGGAACAATGACATGAATTCTTACTAGCATTGAAACGCAGCGATGTCTTACTGCCAATGGATGTGGTTCACCACGAGACATACTAGCACAAGTTTAACAAACAAAAAATCAAATGCAATAACTATGGAGGGGATCATCATGCCTGTGTTCAATTTGATTGCATCCAAGTGCTTTGCGAAGGTTTGTTCGACGTAGCAACAGCTATGACGGTAAATGCAAAACCGGCGTCTTGTCTTAAAATACATGGATTTGAGGTAGATTTCACGCATACATTAAGCAATGTATAGAGTCAGTATCACGTATACATATCTAAAATAACTGTACGAATGTTGTTCAGCTATTATGGCCGTTATCTTTTTCACCTTGATTATCACTTTGTCCTTCAATTACATGTATTGTTGCATTATTGCCTGTATGACATTACCCCCTACTGTTCCTTTTGTGATGTGTTGTTGATTAATTCATTTAAGTGTACATTCATCTCAATCTCATTAATTCATTGAAGAAGAAAAAAATGGCTCTATAATCAAATGGCTCGTCTAGGGGAAATACCAGCAGAGGGAGTTCATATTGCCCGATAATGATCTCTGTTTAAAACAAACAAACAAACATACGAAACCAAAAGAAAAAAATCTTATTATTCTTTAAACTGCAGTTTGAAAACAAACGAACTAAATATTCTTTTATTGGATCACATACATGGCAAGTAACATTCTCCGAATAACCCTTTTTCGTTTAATGCTGTACTTCATTTCTTGAAAAATGATGTTCGGTTTAGATGGCATTGATTGAGATTATTCTGACTTAGCAACAACGATTGTGTCGTAATGTCTTTGTTGGTATGTAAGCAAAGAAAACCACAATTTAATTCGGAAAAAACGGAACAGGCCAGTTCAAAATTTCAAGTTAAATTACGTACATGCTTGTTTTACAATGGTTACCTGGGGCTTACTAGAGGCTTTTCCGACATAGCAATTAATAATGTATGGATCCCGCATTCTGACTTTAGAAATTCAATAATTTGTAACATGTGAATTGAATAGTTGCTCTCTTGGTGTTGTGGAAAAGAAGCGCACTTAAAATCAACACTAGCTGTGAACTACTGAGGATTTTTACTTTTTCTTTTAAACGAGGAAAAGCAAGTACTAGGAAGTTTCTATTTATGAATACATTTCACTTTGTTTGTTTTGAGACCTGTTTATTATAATGTATTTAAATTAGCGTGTGTCTCTCCAGGGCTGCGTCTCACGAAACCGTCAAGTTGAGCGACATCCCATTGAAATGCGTGTATTAAGTCTAACACGCGTTTCAATGGGATGTCGGTGAACTTGCACTTATGACGGTTTCGTGAGACGCTGCCCAGAACCACTAGTAATTAGTTCCGCAATAGATTATGACATCTGTATCTAGATGGAATCCACCTTGCATAACTTGCCATGTCAGGCGATCCTCTAGCAAGCTTTTGAGTATCAAGGGAAACCTTTCCTCAAGATGTATGCATACAATCAATGTGAACAGGCCTATTTTGTATGAGTCTTGCATGCCACACATGCTATGTCAGGCAAGCATCTCCCCAAATTTCACCGCCGCTTATAATACATGACATGCGTCTTTTGTACATGAACTATAGGAACTAGTACAGACAAAATTCAATGCTGTCAATCGCAAACTCAAACTATGCAATGGCACAAAGGGTTGTTTCTCAAGGTCCTGCAGCATAAGTCATACCATTATTATGCCATGCCTGAACTGGGATAACCTACACTGTCACGCTGAGGCAGCGCAGGTGTGGACTACCCACTTTACTCATGCAAGACCTGTTTGATAATATTATGCATACTCTCTTTAACAACAGTTTCTCTTTCGAAATGAAAGCTTGCTAGATGATTACCCTACATAGCAACAAATAATGTATGCAGAGTTATTTTTTTCCATACCTATGCAGTATGCATAGAAGAGAACCAGGTACCAATTATTGAAAGACATTGGTAAATAGTTATATTGAGTATGATGCATACCTTAACACAAAAGTCACCCCTTGACAATCCAAGGCTTGTCTGAGCATTGACCTACATAGCAACAAGTCATTAAACCAGTGTGGGTGGATTCTATTCGTGAAGATAAGGAAGAGGCTTCAATGTGATACTGGTTTATCTTGAGAGTAAAAGCCGCCATTAAATTGTTTCAGCAACGATATGACAAAACGTCTTTTGTTGCCGAAATACCGATATTATACAAATTATAATAGTTTGTTCTTTAAAGTGATAAGGAATATCTGAATGTATCCTGTGTTGAATTAGAGTAATTACATCATGTTTTGTTTGGATTTCGATCAATATATATTGGGGTTTTACAGTTTATTTGAGTTTTGAAGTTGTATAATACCTAGGAATAGCAATCAGCATGATTTTCGAAAATATTTAAAAACATCAAAATAAGATTGAATAGACCGGTTTACTAACATATTCCAATTGTATGCATACTTTTAAACAAACGTTGTTCTTGACAACCCGAAAGCTTGACCGAGGCTTGCCCGACATAGCAACAAGTAATATATGCAGACTGGATTCCGAGCATTGCAGTTCATTCATTAATAACAGGTTGATGGAATAACTCGTCACTAGGTCCCCTGGAAAGTAACATTTATACATTTGATTATGTTAGTAAGCAGGTCTGTTGAATCGAAATGAAGTGAATTGAATTGAATTGATTCGAATTCCTTCATAAAGATCTACCCTCCCATTTCCACTACCAGTAATAATGGAATTTCCAGACTTGCATCGCATCTTTACAATTAAGTTGAAATGACCTTGTTCAAATCAGAAGCTCACTAATTATTGATCCATGCTATTGACTACAAATACGAACTCATGAGTATAACGTCAGGGTTAACAGCATTCAAGTTTGGATGTAGATCTGATAATATTTGTTCATGTTAAGAAAAACACGAAAATATATTAGCTATCATCAACAAATATTAATACATAAATGCGTAACATTTATTAATCTGTTGTGTTTATGTGTTTCTATATAACTTTGTCTATAAATTATCCGTATTTTTGTCTGTCTGTCTCTCTCTGTCTCTCTCTCTATCCCTCTGTCTCTCTCTCTCCCTCGATTATATACCTATCCAAATGTATCTCTATCTCTCTGTATAATTATATACCTGTATATCTGCCTTCCCTCTCTCTCTCTCTCTCTCTCTCTCTCTCCAGTTCCCGCTTCTATTACAAGCCATTACGATGCTTGTTTATTTAGAAAGGAATACAGGATATTCGCTTACAGTGTATGCTGTATTTTGTTGTTGAAACTCACGTTTAGATATAATGATATGAATTCTCAATATTTACGTTTGTGTTCAATTATCTGAAAGCATTATAGTATTACTCCAACCATATTCGTATAAATGTGTTATTAGCACCGGATGGACAAATAAAACAGCAATATGCCTATATAAAACATTAGAAGAATTCAAGTATATATATGTTCATGTGTATAGCAGATAATGACAAATATATAAAATTAAAATATCAGCTTGGTATAGGTTCAAAAGAAATATATAATTTGTAGAGATTCAATGCTTATACCACTATCAGTTTGTCTGTCTTTTTGCCTGTTTGTCATTCCCCCACCCCGGCCCCCTGCCTCCCTCTTTCTCTTTCTTCCTCTCTCTGCCTGTTTATGTCTCTCACACTGTCAGTCTTTATACAAATGTATGAACTGATGATATATTTGTTGAAATATACACCTATGTTTATTAATTTCATATAGCCATACTTTGTTGAACTATATGTCTGCATATGTACCTATGTTTGTTAATTTCATATAGCCATACTTTGTTGAACTATATGTCTGCATATACGCACGCCACACATATTTACTCATACTCACTATGTTAACGACAAGTCTGATTGTTTTTGTTTAGTCAGGGGGTGGTGGGGGTGTCTACATTTTACAAGCTTTAAGCTTTTTGGTAGACCCCTCCACATTTCTCCATTACTTTGTTGCTCTAGTTTTCAATCTGTTCATTATTCTCTGTCTCGTTCTTTTCTCAAACCAATGTAACTATCTGTCATAAACTTGAATAATTTGTGGAATATGAATACATAAATGTACAAGGATACGATGTGTTTCTACATGTGCTCCTTTTACCCATTTGTATCAGTACAAGGCGGACAGTGTAATAAATCTTCGGTTAACCGACGATTTTTGAGCTCCCATATGTGCATAACCTATTGGGTTATTGTGTTTAACGTGTTGCGGTCAATAAATCTCATATACCTGATATATGCGGGCTCTGCTCCTAGGCTTCTTCATCCCTCATACTCTAGTGGTACAGCTATGAGCAGGAAGCCAGGCGCCCTTCTCCATCAGGCGTTGATAACTTCGATGTGAAGGAATGGCGCTGCTTATAGACCGGATCTCTTGAAATATATACTAATTAATTGATTAAACATATTTGTTTGTTATATAAAACGACTTGCATGTATAGAAACATTCACAAAATGTGTATATAGCCAGTCTCTTTATACACATTACAGGCAGTGTTCATGCGCTCCACTATCCCCACTCGAACTAGATCCTGTCCAGTTTGTACTGAAAAAAAATGGATAAAGTCAATCGCACTTTGGTCACACGAGAGCGATTTATATCGCACGACCACACTTCAAAATCCGTTACCCCTTACCCCCACTTTTTCCCTGCCCCAACCCTCATGCCTTCTCCCTTCCCCTCCATTTTATATCCATCTATTAATAATTCTTTCTTTCCTAGAAATCCCCCCACACGCACACACGTACTCACATACACGCGATTGTTTATCGATCAAATTCATTATTTCAAAATTTAAAAGTATTCAAATTAAAAACATGTTTAACATGAGATGTAAGAACAATCATACGTTTTGTTCTGTACTCTTTCTTTGTTATTATCTTTGCTAGCCATGCTAGTCTTATGTCATGTATGTGGGTCAGGTGTGATAGTATCACTTGCATTTCCACCAAAATATTGATTGGTGTATACAAATTCAGGTGTTCTGAAATTCAAAGGAACAGGATCAATTATTGAAACGAAGTTGAAGTGTGTGTACAATGACACTTAGAAGAAACACCTTTATCATACAACAAGACAATTCTTCTTCTTCTTCTTCTTCTTCTTCTTCTTCTTCTTCTTCTTCTTCTTCTTCTCCTTCTCCTTCTTCGACTCCTCCTTCTTCTTCTTCTTCTTCTTCTTCTTCTTCTTCTTCTTCTTCTTCTTCTTCTTCTTTTCCTTCCCCTTCTTCTTCTTCTTTTTCTTTTTCAAATGTGTGTATACTTTAGCATCCGCAAGTGCTGGCTAAGTTGATGGTTCCAAGACCGTTCCAAGACCATCTTCACCTCTTTCGTCTTCTTCTTCTTCTTCTTCTCCTTCTCCTCCTTCTCCTTCTCCTTCTCCCTCCTCCTTCTTCTTCTTCTTCTTCTTCTTCTTCTTCTTCTTCTTCTTCTTCTTCTTCTTCTTCTTCTTCTTCTTCTTCTTCTTCTTCTTCTTCTTCTTCTTCTTCTTCTTCTTCAAATCTGTGTACTTTATCATCCGCAAGTGTTTGTTAAGTTGATATGGTTCTAAGACCATTCCAAATCCATCTTCTCCTCTTTCTTCTTCGTCCTGTGGTGTAGGTTGGCTCTTGATATCTTCCTATTATCGGAGACGTCGCATCGGAATGGAAATTGGCCCCAATCAAAATTACTTTTGACGAAACCATTTTGCTGTCGATAAATTTGTAAAATCGTCTTTGCACAACCCTTTATCGAAGACTTTATCATGTTCACATCCCATCTTTTCTTATTGCTTGTAAAAATTACACGCCATCGGTGAAGCAACTTTGGTCTAAACACCGTTTTTATGTTTTATTGTCTATTACTATTGATCTTTTTATTTTTGTTCATTTTTATCTATATTGTTGTTCTTTTAATCATTTATGTTTGTTTTTTGCCATTTATTTTAATTTCATTTTCATTAGTTTTGGGTGGGTTTCTGATGAGATAAGAAAATCCATTAACAATTAGCCTTCCCAATTTAGTTATCAAAGATAATCTTGCACGAGAAGATAGGGTAACCCTTAAACATAAAAACACAGATCACAATTTATCAGGCTCTTACAAGACAAGGACAAAAGGAAATCGAATCCTTGAATCCTTAGTTTGAAAATTAGTCTATATATCGTTGCTTTTTGTAATATATGCCAAAGTTTTCATAATATCTGTGTCCTCGCCGCTTTGTGTAGATCATGATTATTACATATGTCACATATTAAGAGAGTACCAAAGAACAAGTAATTTCTCCTCTGACAGTGAAGTAAGAACGAATTTTCAAGTACAACAAAGAACTGCAGAATTTCACTATATTATTCTTTACCGAGAGTAATAATGGTCAAGCATAATAATTGATGCCGTCATAATCAAACACAAAATATTATTTATCTTTTATTTATTAGCATAGGCCTATGTAAAAATAAAGAAGGTCTGGAGAAGTTATTATTCTCGATGCTTAATTCCCTCAGCGAAGAATTTCCCGTTCGTCATTTCATCTTCTGCACCATTGTTACACCCCCTCACTAAGGCACGGACCCCTTCCCCTTCATCGGTATCCCCCCTTCCTTCTCCTTCTCTACCACTTTCTCTCTCCATCCCCTTATCTCTCTCTCTCTCTCTCTCTCTCTCTCTCTCTCTCTCTCTCTCTCTCTCTCTCTCTCTCTCTCTCTATCTATCTATCTGTCTATCAATCTGTCTATATTTTCCCTCTTTTTACAAGTTGACCTTTCTCTCCACCCCCGTTTTTTTTTGTGGAATATCTTTTGCATTTTAAAATATTTATCACTCACTTTCTCCTTCTCCGAATCTTTTTTTTTTAATGTGAATGCAATAAAAAGAATGTATAAAATCAAGCTTTGATCATCGACGCCATTTATATATCCACAGTGTGTGGATAACATACACGTGCTTTTCTTTACACACGAACAATACGAACAGTGCACACACACAATCAACGCATTACACACTTTCACGATGTGTGTGTGTAGCAGGTATATAAAATGCTCTATATAATTCTAGCTGTATATAGTAGGGCAGAATACGTCCAAAAATATTTCAGATGGCCCATTTTCTGTTCAATTTTTAGTTCTTTCCCCCTTTAACTCTTCATAGATTACTCGAGCCAGCTGTTTTTAGTTAGACGGCTGTAATCACATAGCAGAAAAGTGCTCTCCGTCTCTCTCGGTCAATTTATCTCCGAATTCAGTAAACGATTTGCGCGCTTTGAAAATTGTCCCTGTCAAAAAAATGATGATCAAAAAGTGTATTTTCTTCCTTCCAATTGTCCTCGTTAGTCTGTATGCGTTTCGATGAGAAGGTGAAGTTAAATGCAATTTTTCAAGTGCTATCACCCCACAAATATTTGAGACTGAACGCGAAAAATAAAATAATTATATTAAAGATGAAAAATTAAGTAGACGTTTCAAGTTTAACGATCGCGAAGAATTTCGAGAGATCAATTCAAGAGCTACCTCCATAGCCTTTTGTCGTGATTGTAGAGTGAATAAAAATCATGTTCGGATTACGTAATATGTCTTTCTAATGCTTCCACAAATCAAAACGTGATAGACAATCTTCAATTTGCCTTAATTTGATTTTTTCATACTTTATTAGAGATCGCGTTTAGAAGATTGAGCTATGTCAATTAAGAACCAGATGTGGTTTTACCAATATATTATTTTAATGCAATATGACTATTATTCACATAAATCTATTTCGAAACATTTAATGTTTATAGAATATTATGAAGTTATTTCGTGCACAAAGTAACGCACACTGGCTACTTTTCAAGCTTTAATGTTCGATATTAAAATAGAAGATGAAATAGATGCGGGTGTATTAATGCAAATACTCCAAATATTGATATTCTTCTGTTATTCGGAGAAGGTAGAAAGTAAACACAAGATGAAGATGAAAAAAACAAGAAGAAGAAAGGAAAAAGAGGGAAAATGATTTAACAGAAGCTACACGTTGAATTGTTCTTTATTTTTCTTTTATCAAAATAATGATTTTCTAGGTTGAATGTAATCTCGCAAAGTTCTATAAACATTTATTTTTTTAAAGTCTTGATGAAAAAGAATCTTATAATCTTAAGTACGGTTAGTTGAAATTGAAATCTGAATTGGAGAAATAAACGGTGTTTTTCTCTATCCTTTTCACCCGTTTGATAATGTAAGTAGACCATTTTTCTTAGCAGTGTTTAGATTTTCGTAAACAACGCTTGCCTAATTGCCTTTTCTTTCTGATTGCTAACATTTTGACTTTTTAGGTTGTTTTCTTCCTTTACATTTACATGAAACGGCACCGCACAATCGCACTACGAGTTTGTTTTCGTTATCTTGAACAAATTTAACTTTTAAATCTTAAAAAGGTATTTAACAAAAGAGATCTTTCTTCTGAAATTTGATCGATATAAATCAAAGGAATATTACTCCTCAAATAGTGCAGTTCTGTTTATTTTCGCCGTATTTATAGGAACAATATGTGTCTTCCTTAGACGGTGAAAGGTTGTGTGCACTCCGAGAAGGTTTTGAAAAGTGCAGGCAACACCAACAAGTCAGTCTTACGTCTTGTTGCATTTTATTCTGCCCCAAATTAAGGCATTTCTTTAACCTTTCAAGTGAGATCCTCGCCCGTTTGATGTTTCCCTAAGCGGCTCTTTCTGCCCAATCTTACTCAGAGTTTCCCCGATTTTGTTTCCCCTCTCTCTCTCTATTTCTTATTCTTCGAGTCGGGGCTGACTCAAAGTACAGCGCCAAGACGCAACATACAATTCTCTTCATTTGGGCGGTATAATTGGATGAAAACAAACTACGTTTAATTATTTACGAGGGGCAGTTGGAGTGTTCGTGTACGTGGGCAGCGGCTGGCTGGCGGGCGGGCGGCGAGCTCATACTGATATTTGGCCGTGTTGCGTACGATGTCGTCTGCGCTTGGAACAGAAAGGGATGGAAGAAAAAACATCACGTTAGATAAAAATAGATTCTGATTTTGGGTGTGAGTGTGTAGGGGTTATTCGTCTTGTCTCCGGCAGCCTTTCTTATATTCTTAGTGAGGTTAACAAATGTCAAAGAAGATAATTTTTGTATATACTTATATTGGCCCACTGTTACTTTGTATCCTTATTCTTAATGGAAATTGCTCGTGCTTCAATTCATCTAACATAATGATGTTCTTATACTCCTTTTCCAAGTTTTTCCCCAACATCCCTTCATATGCACATTATAGGGCTATTTTAATTTGGACAATGGTACGCTGATTGCTTGGTTGGTTGCTTGGGTTTATTGTTCGTATACAAATATTATACATACGTACAAAACTACACTATATGAAAATAAGCTGATATACAAATCAACAACTGAAGATACAGCTAGATTGCTGTTGGTGTATGTTCGTCCTGGTCGTGAACCCCACCCCACCCCTCCATCCCACCTCATCTCTGTTGTTTCACTATATTCCTTTTTTATACACACATTATCTCATTTAAGTCATTAGTGTTGAGAGTGATATATAGTGAATTAATTTAATATTTTAGATCCTTTGGGTTCACTACTGTGTCATTCCATTATAATTTACCTACTTTATGCATATTTAAGGCATCGTTTAACAATGTTAAATCTGAGATGCATGGGCCCTACGTGTTATCAGTGTCTGTGATATGGTGTAACATTGAAGCCGCTAAAAACATGCGCTTCAAAATGATCATGAAGTGCCTCAAAAAATAAAAATCTTTGAGTGACCGGTTTTACCATACTTTAAGATACAAAAAGGGTGAACAATTACGTTATGAATATCAGTCGTAGAATAATACCTTTTTGTATTTTCACATTTTACACTGGTTTTTATGAATGGAGACACCTCAGACAGCGATATAAATGTCCCCGTCAAATATTTCCATTTTCGTTATATCTGTACACCACCGGATATCAGAACATGATTTTTTTTTCTTATTAATATTTTTTTTTGATACACCGTGTAGTGATCTCTTGCAGGGTGGGCAGTCATGGACTCCTATACCTCATCCCATGTCATCGGTCCTTCATCAATTGCTTGATTCGCACAAAGGTGTTCCACCATACCGGCTAACAAGCTTCCCATACCCAAACACTCAGGATACTAAACTCACTAAAACGAGAGGCAATATAAAAGTCCGAATTGACGCGAAATAGAAGACACAAATCGAGTGAGGGAGAAGCGTCGGTTTCATGTCATTAATTTGCCTTTAATATCGCCATCCCGACAAGAAATCTATCTTGACGGATCCTTCTGCTTTTGCTTGGACCAGACATGGACAAGGAAGTTCGCATAGAAACTCCATCTTGTTGAGATGACGCTGTTTGCTGTGATGAAAACGATGAGAGGGAAATCGACGGTGAAAACAATGTAAAAATTAAAATTAGAATTTTCGTAGCCTATGAAATTTGGGGGGGTTTCTTTATATACATTACTTTTACTTCCTTATCCTCGATATTTAAAACAGTTTTATAGAAAATCTAGGAGTGTGGCGTATAAATGAAACGTGAGAAATTAGAACGGGAAGGAAAGTGAAAACTGAAGAAATCTTTTGAAATTCCTTTTGCTAAAATCCTTCGTACTTAAAAAAAAAAATTGTTCCTGTTTTTGTGTGTGTTTATTTAGCATTATATAAATATTTTTCTATCATTTTTACTTCATTTTCTTTGACCTCGATCTTTAAAACAGTTAAAGAGAATATCCAGGAGTTTGGCGTATATATATAAAGGGGGAAATTAGAACGAGAAGAAAGTAACAACTGGACAAATCTTATGACATAGCTAAAATCCTTCGTTTTGTTTATATTTATTTTGTTCGTTTCTTCTTTTTGGGGTTTTGTTAGCATTATACAAATAGTTTTATCTTTTTTTAAATTTTAAAAACTGTTTAAAAAAGGATCCAAGAGTGTGTACCGAACGTGGAAAAAAAGTATTTGCTAAAAACATGGTGACCATGAGTGTAATATAAGAACTATGTTGGGAAGTTCCCTTGCTAAATCCTTCATCTATTATGTTAGTCTGAAGTATTGCTTTCGAAGAAAAAATCCAGGCGCTAGATATTATCAGATTGATGCGGTTGTCATGGAAACCGTGCAGTGAAAATCAGAAATGAAAGAGAAAATATCACCATGATTAGCGAATAGGATGAAACAAGTCGGTTTGGGATTAAGAAGAAGGGGTAATGACCTACACACAGACAAGCGTCATTTTATTTATTCATTTATTATTTTATTTATTAATAGTTTCAGTTTCAGTTTCAGTTTCAGTTTAGTTTATTTCATTTCCATTTTTCTAGCATCATTGCAAACACAATACAATTCAATATGCAGTAAACAATAATTGTATAGTATACAACATGAATATACAAATCAATATACAGTAAGCAATGCAAAAGAATCAAATCAAGCGTGACGAAAATACTAATCAATGACTAAAACATTATTCATAATTTGGATTATTAAAAAAATACAGAGTTAACATGGAAAGTAAATATTATGCTTTAAGTTATTTTATTTTTATCTATTTTTTTTTTTTTAATACTAAAGTTTAGGAAATGGAGAGGTCCACTAAGAAGCAGGGCTTGTTTAGTGTGGATCCCTCAAATAGTGAGTAGAATAGATCTCTGTAAAGATAGAAAATGAAATTAAGACAAATATCGTAAGGAAAAAATATCTAAGTTCACCAGGGTAGTCCATTCAACAAAAGTTGCTATTCCAATGTGCCCTGAAATTACAACAGAATTGTATACATAAAAATACAATCAGAGTAGCGTAAATAGAACGAATTTGATTGCGTTGATACCTGCCCTAATCAAGACTGCGCAGGCAATAACGCATACGCTAGTAATGGCATGAATTTAAATGCTTGCGCTATTTACTTTCCATTCACTTTTTGTACGACAAAGCTACATGGTGCGCCAAAGATCGCGCTTGTTGCTGACGCAGTGATACGTCAGGCAAATGACACTTCGTGTGTAAAAGAGATATGGGGACCATTCTAACGATCGGGTACAGAGTAGATAAACAACGCAACAACTGACGCTGTGCTTTAAAAGAACTAGAGCACACATTTTGATAAAAGGAAATTACACAATACTAAGTTGAAACATGGAGAAAAGTAAAAATGAAAACAGACGGATTACCTTACATGGTGAGCAACAAACATGGAGATGTACACTATTGTATGAGGAAAAATATATTATTTGGTTTACTGAAATACAAATTTAAGTAAGATATCATATTGCACAACCAGCGGCGTATCCAGAACTTCTGCACCATGGGGCAGAACCCTCCCCTGGTTAAGGGTACGATGGGTTGGTATTGGCCAAACCTCCTTGATTTCCCTTTAAAAGCTTTGAAGCGGGAGGGGGTCGGGGTCGGGAGGCTCACATAATATGCTGGATACGCCGCTTCTTACACAAAATTAATGCATAATCAACATTTGGATTTAGATTTTTTGATTGACACGTTACAATTCTAATTCAATACAACATGATTTCGTTTAAAAATTAAATTAAGAAGAAAGAATGCTCTGACACAAGGATAGGCATGTCACAAGCTATATTTGTATGAATACAATTATGAATAAGATGAATGAAAATGGAAAATTAAAAATTAAAAGTTCATCAAATTGGTACCATTACTGCTGGTGTAAAAAATAAAAACTTAAGTTCAGCACATAACACTGAAGGTTCGTTTTTAAGCAAAATACTAACGATGCATGGCTATGTTGATGATAATGATGAAGATGATGATGATGATGATGATGATGATGATGATGATGATGATGATGATGATGTTGATGAGGATGAGGATGATGATGATGTTGATATTCATGAAGAGAAGGGAGGTGGTAAGGATGACGATGATGATGATGATGATGAGAATCGAAATGATGTCAATAACAAAACAATAATCTTGAAAGCGATGACGTTACGGATGAATTTTACGTCATAATGACGAACATAGATATGAACAGAGCAAAACACACTGCGGACACGCATGGTAGTAGTCTTTGTACAAAGAAGATGATATTTCTTTTAAAATAGTGCAGAAAGAGGGGGAGGTGCAAGAACAAGCAGAAATTGTGTTGAATATGATCTACAATGTATGTTTACGTATTGTCTGCTTCGGGATATTTATTGCCATGTTATTTATTTTCTGTTGTTTATCCTTCACTGATTAAACGTGGTTAGTTAAATCGATGTCTGCGGTTAAAAATATGAAACCAAAATAGACGAGCTTAAAAAACGCATCGTATATATTGGGAAGAAGTTTAACGTTCTACAATGATAGCGCCTAACGATATCCTTGCCATGAGACATACAACAACTCGTTTGGAAAGTCTTACTGTAAAATAATGTTTATGTATAATAAGAGCCTGATAAATATAATTCTCAAACAAATCAGAAGAGTGTCTGTCTTTACCATTCATCGATTCAAAGTCAAGGATTTCTTCTTGTTCTATTTTCAAGAAACTTTATATGTATTCGCACCAGCCAAATGGACACGACGTTATAATTATACTTTACGACATATGCCTACCTAAGCTTGCGTATAGCCCTACCATTTTGGCATGAAGGCTGAATGTGCCCACCATAGCCCCACACCATTTCTCTGCCCATCTGTCTGCCCCCCATCCCCCTTCCCCTCCTTCTTTCTCCCCTCTCTCTCCCTCTTTCTCTCTCTCTCTCTACCTGTTTATTTCTTCACAATTTCTCTTTCTCTCTCTCTCTCTTTCTCTCTCTCGTTCTCTCTTTCCTGATATCATAAAGTTATTTACATTATCTATTCATGCGCATCTATTCATCTATCTAAATAATTTTTTTGGTCTTATGTACTGACTTCGTTTAATTCTTCTTTATTTTTTTTTACATATGATCTTCATCATCTATACCTCTTCATTTTCTCTCCTTTCCCCTCTCCTCCATTTTCTTCTCCTTTTCACCTTCTTTTTCCTCCTTTTTCCTCTTCTTATTTTCATCCTTCACATTCACCTTCATTTTACTTTTTTCCTCTTTCTTCTCCTCCTTTACATTTCTTCTTCTTCTTCTTCCTTTTCTTAATTTCTTCTTTTTCTCTTCATCCTATTTTACATTATCTTCTTCTACTTCTCCTCCTCTTCATCACCTCCTCCTTCTCTTTCTCCTTCTTTGTCAATTTCCTTTTTTTTTTCTTCATTTAATACCAATCATTCTGTGTATCTATTCCTCTTTTCCTTTTCCTGTATCCCATCATTCATTATACTTCTTTAACATGACAGTGTTCATCAGTCTATCCTGGTTTCAACTCACAAGTAATCATCTATATATACAATGAAGGTTGTACTCCCTTTGTCCACAGACTGTTTACTATCAAGTAATTCGCGCTCCCGTGTGAATTTTCTTCATAAGGTTCGCTTGTTTTCTACGTTTGTGGAAAGTTTTTCGATTAGCCTAAATGTCGTGTCTTGTTTACATTACATTATTTTGTCGATATTCTCTGACACTTCAAGAGAAAGATGAGTTCTGGTAAATTTGGAAATAATTAGTGAGCTTTTTGTCAAGAAAAGGCTGAAGAGTTTGGACCATACTTTCAAGCCACATGTTTGTGTAGTCCCATATACATCTGTCTGTGTACAGTGCTTGTTATTGTCAACAAGACTGGGTCACTTTCTTTCCAGTTTGAGCGTTCCATACCCTCACCGTATACATCGGACATGTAGTACATACTTTAAAGAGAAGGTTGAGTTCTGGGGAGAGGTGAAAATAATTTGTGGGCGTTATTATTGTTATTATGCAAGTGTGGAAGAACATGAGAGAGAAAAATGTTCCCTGAAAAGCATGGCTCTTCCAATGCCTTCATATTCTAAATATGACAAGTAACAGCTTAATAATGAGGCCCGATTTTTATGCCACATGTTTGTGTAGTCCCATAATACATCTTCCTGTGTACAGAACTTGTAACTTTACCAAGACTGGGCCAAATTTCTTATCATTTTGATGATTCCAGAACCTTGCTTACACACTAATACTTGTATGCTACATGATCAACTTATTCTGATCAATTCCACACCGTTTCTTTCACAATGCAACCGTATGGCCAGAACTCAACTTTCGAAGATTCAGTATAGGAGAGGAAAAGATCTTTTCAGCATGTCATGCTCAAATTTTCTATAGAAGCAAAATAGGGAAGTCTGCCTGAATTGAGCAAAATGGTTTGAAGTTCTTACCTGTATGAACTTGATTAACGGAAGCAGTTATGGAATACCAGCCCATAAATATGCTTTCCAAGAAAGAAGTCTGTAGCTTCAAGAAAAGAAGTAAACATTCAAATTAACCGAGAAATCTAACGAAAGTTCGAATTATTGGTATGATAACAGCCAGGAATGACATTGATTAAGGATTCAGAATAAATTTCTCCTGGTGCCTCGAAAAATGAGCTATCATTATACAGGTACTGCACATTATTTGCAAGGGTTTTATAACATACATGACTTGTGCAACCTTTTAAAGTTCGTCTTGAACAGGAGAACATTGAACTGGATGAAGACAAACAAAATCACCAAAGATAGTTTATCATAGTTTGTCAAAAAATCCCTTTCTGGACTGAAAGAGAGGCTAATAGTCAGGTGAATATCCTTGAAGAAGGCTGTTTTCTTTTCATCTTCAACAGGTTTTTGTTCGTCTTTGTTTAACTATTTTTGTCCGTTTTTAATGTCTCTTCTCGGTGTGTACTCTAATGTTGTTAATGTATTTTGTAATGCAAGCTTCTCTACACAGACCTAGAAACACACAATTATAGATTGGAGAATAAAAGAGAGATGAGGAATGGAAAGTGATGTTGAAGTCCATGAAGCAGAACGAGAAGAATAAGATAAACTCGAGGAAGGAGACAGAGAGTGGGCAGAAGAAGAAGAAGAAGAAGAAGAAGAAGAAGAAGAAGAAGAAGAAGAAGAAGAAGAACAAGAACAAGAAGAAGAACAAGAACAAGAACAAGAACAAGAACAAGAACAAGAACAAGAAGAAGAACAAGAAGAACAAGAAGAACAAGAAGCGGAAGAGGAAGAAGAAGAAAAAGAAGAAGGAGAAGAAGAAGAAGAAGAAGAAGAAGAAGAAGAAGAAGAAGAAGAAAAAGAAGAAGAAGAAGAAGAAGAAGAAGGAGAAGAAGAAGAAGAAGAAGAAGAAACTAGAAGAACAAAAACAAGAAGAGGAAGAGAAAGAAGAAGAACAAGAGCAAAAAGAAGAACAAGAAGAAGGGGAACAAGAAGAAGGAGAAGAAGAAAAAGAAGGAGAAGGAGAAGAAGAAGAAGAAGAAGAAGAAGAAGAAGAAGAAGAAGAGCAAAAAGAACAACAACAAGCAAAACAACATCAAGAAAAAGAACAAGAAGGTGGAGAAGAAGAAGATGATAAAGAAGAAGAAGATAATGATGATGATGATGATGATGATGATGATGATGATGAAAAAGAAGAAAAAGAAGGATAAGAAGATGAGGATAACGATGTGAAGAAGAAGAAGAAGAAGAAGATGATGATGGTGGTGGTGGTGAAGAAGAAGAAGAAAGATAACAAGAACAAGAACAAGAAGATGGAGAAGAAAGAAGGAAAGGAAGAATGCAAAAAATAAAAAAGAAGGGCAGTAAAAAGAAGAAAGATATATATATTTTGTAAAGAACATGAAGGGAAAAAAGCAACCAACACACTCAAAAAGAGGAGGAGGGGGAGAAGGAAGAGGATCGAGGTCAAAATGAAAACATATTTCCAAAAGTGGGAACGTAGGGCAATCCCTTTCTAATAGCAAAATATTTCAAAAGAAAGCAGAAAAAACAGCGAAGCAGCCTGGTGCAAGTTTGAACGAAATCGGACAAACAAATAAGAAAGTTTTCGAAAATTGTAATCAATTAACGTATGGGCACTTCAAATTGGCCGAATCGGTAATGTCACTATGACCAAGTGCCAGACAACTTTTCCGATTTGTTACCGAACACAAAAATTGACGACAACGTAAATTTTTCCAAATCTGTGACTCATTAGTGTCTTTTATTTTTAGAGAATTTTAATGACATGCTATCCCTAATATATTTTGAGTAGTGCCCCAAGGGAGAAGGGGGTTAAGAGAAAACCCTAAAATATTGTATTTTTTACACGACAAACGGGAGAGTTATCCGCGATTGTCACAATCCAGTAACCAGATTACCGATTTGAGATTTGCATAGCGTTAGTGATATCATATTTCAAAAATTCATAACTTTCTTAATATTGGTCCGATTTATTTCAAATTTTCGCCATTCTGTTTCTCTTATTTTCCACTTCCATCCAAATGAAATTGGTACAAATTTGGATTGCCCTTTAATTGTATACATAAACTTTTGTATAAGAAAACAAAAGGATATTCCGTGCAATTTATAAAATTATTTAAGTTTATTCCCCCAAAGTGTGGCTCTTTTATATTTCTTTATGTTTTGTGTCTCGTAAACACATTCGGTGGAAAATGTCCTCATATTTAACAAACTTCATTAAAAGAAATTCTGCTTTTTTTCTCGTCATGTCGGAAAAAATGGACCTATACCCAGGGAGCATCAGAGGTTTACCTGACATGGCAAGATATTAAAACTACATGGGTTTTGATTTGTCCATATGTGTATATGAAACACCCTAGGATGGACTACTTAAAATAGCTACTGCACTGAAATAGCAACACATGCAAACAAATTAAAATTGTTCAAAAGTATATCATGTGTGTACTTAAATGAAAGAGAATTTCATTTTAAATACTAATTCTTGTCTGTTCTATTGTATGGAGCAGAAACGTGGACATTAACTTTTTTATGGAAAAGAAAATCACATCATTTGAAATATGTGTGTACTGGGGAATGATGAGAATATCATGGAAAGATACGAAAACTAACAGAGAAATATTGCATAAGATAGGGCTTAAACTAGATATCCTTTTAGGAATAGTTTTTTTTTAAAGATAAAATATTTTGGTCATATTAAAAGACATCAGATTCTCTTGAAAGATTTGTTAGAAGGAAAAGTAGAAGGTACGAGACCGATAGGGAAGCCGAGAACCAACTGGGAGGAGAACATTATAAGACATGGACCCGTAGTCAATAAAGTTCTAAGACATTTTTCTTAGACTTAAGAAAATTGTCTTAGCAAATTATTGAATACGGGCCTTGGAGTGGAATAATACTGCACGAGTGTACTAGAATGGCAGATAACAGAGCTGTGTAGAAAAATGTTGCCATCACCCTTTGAGCTGGGAGAAGATACAATCATGCAGGATAGATAAAACTACTAAATACCCTAAGTATCTATCGGTTTATCTGTTGATAATCAAACTACCCATTATCGGAGTCGTTATTTTTTTCTCTCCATTCATTTTAATTTCAATAATTTTGGTGATCTGTTATTATATACCTACGGGGCAAGTAGGTTTTTGAGACATGGAATGTTGTAAAAGGTCGTTGGGTAACATTGTTCCCCAACGACCTTTTACAACATCACATTTTTTCAAAACCCCCCTAATCGTAATCGGGGGTTTTCCCCCTTGGTATATAGCTCATGAGGATCTTATCTAAAGCTTTTATAATCCCTTTTTTTAATATAATAATTCATATTACGTGTGATCAAAGGATTGGGTTAGTATATGAAAGTATCTGATGAAATTATAAATGATTGGTCAGAATCCACGAATATTACTCAGGAATCCTCATAATAAATTTGAATAATTTGTCATGGTTATTAATCATTATCATTATCACTGTTCTTACCATCATCACCATCACCGGCATCGTTACTTATCATTATCTCTATTATTTTATTGGTTAATCCTCGGTTCACCCGAAACACATCCAGACCATTGAGAATCATGCTCATTTCCCAACGTACATGAATCTAAACGGGGTTCGGGTCGCCCCGTGTCACGGCCATGTCTAGTTTACATGTCATCCGCTATGTGAAGGTAGATCTATACTCTACTAACAACGTTGTATTGGGGATGATGATAATAATAAAAATGTGATAAATTAGTGGGCGCTCGCAAGGGATAGTGAAAGCATGCCGAAAAATGATGTATTACATTTACGGTGCACATTAGGGGTATTAAGCGAGGGTTTGGGGGAAAGGCAGGCAGACTCTAAGTCTGTGGGGGAGCTAGCTAGCAGCGTATACAGGACGACATCATATCATAAGATGGCATCTAGCTGTCTGTTCGAATATGGGTGTCCTCTTCTCAGTGTCGTGGATTAGAAGCATTGTAAAATGACACAAATGATACATTTTTTGAGGGTGATTTATGGAAGGGTAAAATGAAGACTTCATGCATATATATTAGGATTATTATGGAGATAGTATAACTACTACTATTACTACTACTACTGCTACTATTACTACTACTACCTATTTCTCATTCTTTTTTTCTTCTTCTTAGTCTACTACTTCTTCTTCTCATTCTTCTTCTTCATGTTTTTCTTCTTCTTCTTCTTCTTCTTCTTCTTCTTCTTCTCCTCCTTCTTCGTCTTCTTCTTCTTATTATTATTATTCTCTTTTCCCTTCTTTTTCTTCTTCTCCTTCTACTTCTTCATCTTCTTATTATCATTATTCCCCTTTTCCTTCTTTTTCTTTTCTTCTTTTTCTCCTTCTTGTTCTTCTTCTTCATTCACCGCTACCTATTCTTGAGCTAGCTCGAGATATCAAAATAATAACAAATTGCCCGTTATGTAGTGTTTGATACGAAAAGAAATGTTGAACATCCAGTGTACCTACATCCACATTCACTTAGCCTAGATCATATCCGAACCTCACAGATCCATCACATACTCCCCCAAAACATGGGATAGTCGAGACTAATTACGTTGAAAGTATAAACAATCCCAAACATTGCCTCCACTTTATTGAATTCTTCACCACAAAATGTCGGTGCAACACGTTCTGCCCTCATTCACTGTAGTCAATGGTGGGCAGTAGTCTAGATAGGGAGAATCACATCTAAAGAAGAAGAAAAAAAAGAACAAGAAAACGTAGAATGAGAGAGAACGTAAGATAGTATGAGATTTGGAGTTAGATGGAAAGGGAAGACGGAGAGAGGGAGCTATTAGGAAGTAAGATGGAGAGAGGTCGGAAAATAGAAGAGGCTTAATATTCTGAAGTATAATGAAAGAGAGAGAGAGAGAGAAGGGGAGTTTTGGGGTAAAAAACAAAAAACAAGAGACGTGCCATGGTATAGATGAAAGGTCGCATCTGCAGATGTGTCTCTGCTCCTGAGCGGCTTTTATTATTATTATTATTTCCTTTTAGTTTAAAGGTACTATGTCCCATTTGCAGGCCAAAAAAATGAAAAGGTTAAATTCCAACGGCATTTGAAAGACAATACTAATTTCGAACTTCCCTCATAACGAAAGGGCTTGAAAATGGCTTTAGTGGGAAAATAACGACTATTAGTTGTCGAATCGACTTAAGTGATTGCAATCACCTAAGTAATAGTCTGATTTTCAGACCCTTGTACTGAATGGTCGTACGTTTTGTGCTGCACAAAGATTAATTCAGTTTAATTTTGGCCATTACAGTGGGTTAATGAGTAGACAAAATGCTCATGTACCTGTTACACCTCATTTTATGTATGTTATTACCAAAGAAAAAAAGATGTCAGTCAGTCACTCAATAGTGTCTGACAGTGAAGTCTAGCAAGTAAACGGGTTTCCTTGCATAATTTGAATACTAGGACACTGTTAATGTTTAAATTTCACAGATAGGACATACATGACATATTCATAATTCCTGCAAAATTCTACAGAATTTTAATGTAGCGGTGCTGTGACGACCTGCCATTATAAAGAAGAAATACAGCCTCACCACGAGTGAAAAAAAAAGGGTTAGAGAACAGTGAAAGTTTGGGAAAATCGGATGAGAATTAAGAAAGTGATGATTTTGTTGCTGTTGTTCTTTCTTTGTGTATTTGTTTATTTATTTGTATTTTTGTTTGCTTTTTTTTTTACTATTGATTTGCAGAACCTCCCATCGGCGATGCATGCAGTCATCATGATGTGTGATGTAATACGCGGATAAATTCTACATGTTGTTGAGTATCCATAGTTTACTCAAAGTCTGGCTCCATTGACACGATGGAATAGACATTTTCATTTCGTGGGAAGACAAAACACAATAGTGTGTATCATGGCGCGGGGGGGGTTGGTGCCTTGTTCATTAAAAGGGACACCCATCGTTACTTCAAATTGCCAATTTGAAGTTCGGAGGTGGATCATGGATATTTTAAAAAGGGGGAGGGGCACAATTGAAGAAAAAAAAGGGCATCGTTTTTGGTTGTGTACTACAAATTATGCCGATTGGGTTTAAAAAGGGGGTCAACTGTGGGTTGTGAACCTCCCCCAACAGCCACTTGTTGGAATCACCATATCTGCTGATCTCAGCTTTCCAACTTTCTTAACCATTGTCCAATTTGCCTCAACCTTTCACCTGTTTACTCTTCTCATTTCTCTATCTCTACGCAAGCTAACTTCAAAATGGCAGCAAGATCCACGAAATCTGAACGAGGAGAGCTGAGCTATGCAATCATTCCAAGAACAAACATATCAAAGATTTGCAACTAAGATGGCGTTGGTGTAACACATCTTGTGAAGCTAAAACCTTTCAGCAAACATCTTTTTTTTTTTTGAAAGCTCAAAACGGGGGAGGCTTGGAAACAATCGCGATAAAAGCTAAAACAAAACTAAAGATTGCGGGGAAGGAAAAAGGAAACGAAAAGGAAGGAGTGAGAGAGATTGAGAATTGCAATACCGTACACTTTGTACATACCGTGTTTGTTTACACTCACACTTGTACGGACGGGTGTTACTCATTTCTCGGTGAAGTGCAGCGAATTCGTTCCCGTATGAAACTCATAATCAACACAGTCCGCGATGTGCGCTACGGCAATATAACGCAACACCGACGTCATTTTGACATTGGCTAGGTGCGTGAATTGCAGGTACGCCTGCGGGGTTTTAGCAGGAGAATTTAACGAAGTCGGAGAAGGACCTAAGATGGCGTAGTTGGTAATGGCGCGCTCGGTGAATGACCTAAGCTGAGGGTTCTCTTTATATCGATCAGGAGAAGACCGAATAGTTGGTGTGCTCTCTCTCTCTCTCTCTTCAAAGACGAAAATAGAAGAATAATGCTGAAAAAAAAAAGAAATGCAAAGGCAATTCAGTAAGTTTGAAGCGTTTTAAAACACCTTCATTCCTTCTCTTGGCGTAAAAGTCTCTTTAGGCACACCAAGCTAATATTTTTCACATGTTTGTTGGTTTGTTTACATGCAATTGTGAATGAATCTTAATTCTCCTTTTTTGATAAAAACTATCATTTTTGTCTTCTTCTTTTTTCTTCTTCGTCACCCTTTCAGCGTGCCTATATCTAGTTTGCCGTATATAGGTTGTGTACATCATTAAATCCAGTTCCACGCTCCGTGCGTTTCTTGCATGTAAAATATTACATCATTAGCTTAGTTTTTATCGAAAATAACAATGACCCGTATTTCCCAGCATTATCCCCCCATGATGATATTCTTTAAAAAGCACCTTTTATTATATCATTGCAACATAATTATTTAGAGAAGAGCATTATTCTATTCTTGAAAGTCCGCGATAAAATTCTCTCATAAACTGCTAAAGGCTCGATATGACTCCATAAAAGTTTATTCAAAACGAGTATAGGATTTCTTGTAAATATGAGGTACAATAACATTGAGAAGAAAATCGGAGATTTGTATTTCTTCGATTAAATTCGTGCATGCCTTATACATATCATACGCGGTCTGCGGGTTTGAGAGAATTATTTTGAGCATCCGTATAGGATGCAGCATCATAGCTGTGATGTGAATTGTCCAATCTATCTTGAGCACGTGTAATCTTCTTTCTCTTCCTCTCCTACCTAAAAAAAAGAGATCTTCGCGGTCATCATGAGATGACTGGAGCATTTGTCTTTGGTACTTTTGGTCTCTCTCTCTCTCTCTCTCTCTTTCTCTCATCATCATGCTTGTACATGCCTTCTTTACGGCTGCACCAGGCACTTGCATGCGACTTGTCTATTCCAACTTTGGCTAACAATAAAAATAAAAATGAGGGTGCAGTTAAAAAAATATATATTAATCATAATAACCTTTTTTGGGGGATCTCCAGAACTTTTAGTTCTGTACCCCTCTATGATTCTACCCATCTCTTGCTCATCTCCCTCTCCTTATCCCTTTATCCTCACTAGCTGCCCCCCCTCTCTCTCTCTCTCTCTCTCTCTCCCTCTCCCACTCTCTCTTCCTCTGTCTCTTGTTTGATCCCTTTTCCCGTCCCCTCTCTCACTTGTATCCATCTCCTTACCTTCTCTCTTTACATCTCCCCTTCTCTCCCCCTCTCTCTCTCTCCATCCATCTCTTCCTCACTCTCTCATTTCTTAACATTAGCGATAGCTGAGACGATCGTCTGTTCATCACGGTGACATAATTATCATTGCTTCTCCTCTCCCTCTCCCTCTCCCTGCGATGCAACCTCCAGGTGAGAGAGAGAGGCATCCCCAGGAGATCGCCTGTCGTCTCTCTCACCAACTCCTCCTCTATTCCGACCCAAATTTGCTCTAAATATCACGTTTAAGTTCGAGATATATCATTTTCCTCCAACGCCACGTCCTGTCAAGGTGCAGGAGCAGGAGGGGGTACGAGAGCGAGAGAGAGGGAGAGAGACAGAGACAGAGAGAGAGACAGAGAGAGACAGAGACAGAGACAGAGAGAGAGAGAGAGAGAGGGAGATGGATATAGAGACAGAGAAAGAAATAGAGACAGGTAGAAGGAGGGTGTGCTGGAAATAAAAAGGAAAATAGCAGGAGACAGGTGAAATTTGATTCGCAAGAGACAAGATGAGTGAGAATTGAGAGGACCAAGAATGCTAAGGTAACAAGAGAGAGAGAGAGAGAGAGAGAGAGAGAGAGGGGAGGGGAACAACATACAGAGAGGGAGGGGAAAATGCGGAAGAGATTGTAAGAGGATTCTAAGAGGGAAGTAGTAAGGGAGTCAAAGAAATGAGAGGGGGGAAGAAAGAAGGGGCGATAGAAAATATTAGAAAGTAGAGAAGGGTGAGAAAAGAGAGAGACAACAAGAGAAAAGAGAGGGAGATGAAGAGGGGGGTGAGTAGTCATGGTAGTAGAGGTGCATGGAAAGTCATTGATATCTCGGTCACGTTCATACTATTCGATTGACGTTTGGTCTAGTCGAAATAAAGCAACCAGGAGAAATGAAATCTACCCTTTTTTCTCTTCATACAGTATCTTCGTCTATCCGTAAAATACGCCGATTTCAATTATTGAAATAAGTTGAACGTAAAGGTACGATGTATTAAAAGTTTGTTTCGCTATAATATTGTGGCAATCGATTTGAACGCCATGCAATTTCGTTGAAGGGCATAAAAACAATCGAAAGTACGCTTTTAATTTTTGAATCAGGTATATTTCACGTCTGCTTTTTAATCAAAGATGGACCCCAAAACGTGCCGAGATTTTTTGAGGGGTACAAGGTTTTACCCCAAGGGAAACTTAGGGGGCCCCTCCACTCCCTGGTTCTGCCGTTCCGTTCCAATTACACGCGTAGGGACTTGGACCGGCACGTCTTCTATCTCGGCGATAATGAACCTCTAGCGATTTTATTTTCATCCCTTGACGAATTGAAAAATATGGAAAACTTACCTCGATTCGTAGGCACAGAAATGCCAGCACGATTACACTGAACGACATGTAAAACAAAGGATGGTTGCTCTTCTCTGTAATGAAAAAAAAAATAAAGGTGGAATTCCATGAATCCTTAGGAGGAATTGAATATGTCAAAACTATTGTAATTGGAGAGGCATATGCGCCTATGCATTGCACTGACCCGCTAAACTCTGAAGTAAAAAATATATAATTTTTGATGTGGACGGAGACATAAAGCAAACGGATTAAAAACAAGGATTAATCCTGTTCATCTATTAGATGAGTTCGGCGTATTTGATAGCAGGGTTTTAAGCACATGGGACTAGTAAATCCGTGACCTATATTTAGTATTGCAAGTTAGCTTCCGACGTACACTTCTAAAATCCCCTCCATTCTCCCTCTGTCTCTATGTCTCTCTGTCTCTCTGTCTCTCTCTCTCTCTCTCTCTCTCTCTCTCGGTCTCTCTCTCTCTGTGTCTGTCTGTCTCTGTCTCTCTTTCTCACTATCTCTCCATATCTCTCCCAATTTTTCCTTTATCCCTTTCCGTTATTCTCTCTCTCTCTCTCTCTCTCTCTCTCTCTCCATCTGTGTCTCTCGATCTCTCGCTATATATATGTCCTTCTCCTCCTCTCTATCTCCTTCTTCCCATTTTCTTCAATTATGTTTTGTGATTCTTTCTATCCTTTCATATTTTCTGTTTTCTGTATCAATGTTCACTTCTCTCTCCTCCCTTTCATCTCCTTTCCTCACATAACTCTAACTAGGCCTATATCTTCCTTTCATATTTCCTTGTATAGATACCCCCCTCCCCTTCTTTATTCCTTTCCCCTCCAATTCCACCATTTGGCCCTTGTCCCTATTCCCATTTCCCTTCCTTCCACTCAAAGATCTTCCCCTCTTTTGTGCCCATCTTTCCATCAACCCACTCTTCCTTACTCCCACCATCAGCCATTCCTCTTCCAGAAACAAACTCATAACATGGCTCATTAATTTCAGTATTTTTTTTCCTCTTCGAAGCTAGCATAGCATAGCATGGAAAGGACATAAGCCCATACGTCATGCGGGATTCGATTTTAATTAAAACTACAATGACGAGTACACTGTCTCTAGCACTTCGGCTCAGTGAGAAAGGATATGCACGAGCACAGCAAGGAAATTCATCTAGTACAGAATGATAAAGAAGTAAACCAAAAAAAAAAATACCATTCTAGGAATTGTATTAACGGCACAAGTTGAGAGAGAAAGAGAGGGGAGGGGTGAGAATGAGAGAGAGAGAGAGAGAGAGAGAGAGAGAGAGAGAGAGAGACGAAACAGAAGGAGACTTTGCTGGGGAGTTATGGATACATCTTGAGAAAGAGAGCAAAGGAAAGGTGAATAAACGGGGAGGAGGGGCAATGTGCTGAAATTGGATATGAACATGATGAACGAGAGATGGGGAGGGGCAGAATAGAGGAAGATTTGATAAAGGTTTAGAAAAATTATGGAAAGGAAATTTAAAAGATTAAAGATAAGCTTGAGTTCTGGTAATGATAGAAAATACATTCCCACAGAATCCAACAAAACGTACTACTGAATGTTCAAGATTACAAATAAATGACATGTGCCAAACGACTTAGGTAGAAAATGTATAGGGGCTGAGTAATAAGCATAGAAACATAAGGAATCAAGGTATTAAAGTACATGTAGGCCCGACACCATGTGCTTAATTGTGGTTTTTATTGAAGATGATTTCTAGCAAGTTTTTGTGAGGTTGTTTTTATCTTACTGGTTCAAACAATCATTCTACTGCAGGATAAACAATCCATAATAAATTATAGCCATGTTCTATCGACATACTATGCCCATACCAGAGCTCAAGATTAGCTTTAAAGGCATTGTTTAACAATGTTTCCAGTTATACAAATCTGAGATGCATTGCCCTACGTGTTATCAGTGTCTGTGATATGGTGTAATATTGAAGCCCAACAAAAATTGCGCTTCAAAATGATCATGAAGTGCTTCAAAGTAAAAATCTTTGAGTGACCGGTTTTACCATACTCATTTTTCCCAATAATACTGTAGTGTTATAAAACCGTTCGGAAAACGAAAAATTAAATTTCGATTTCCAATCATAAATATCTTGATAATCAAACATGCGATTGGCTAGTAAAAGTAATGGGATTCATTTTTGACCTAAATGTTTTTAATTATGATTGCAGGATGAGCTGAAATCCAGGATTTTGTTTAGAATCAGAGGCAATGTTATACCTTATACCTTTAAGAAAGGGTTATTTAGTCATGTCATAATACAGTTATGTAACCTTACACTGTCCCAGGTTTTCATTCATATTCATTTTAGATTTTGTCACTCTCTTTATTGTTGATTGTTTTGTTGTGTTTTGCTCTATTTTGTTATGGTTTTGTTTGTCTTGTTTGTTTTCGTGTGTACTTTTGCTTGTATTTTTTTTTTTAATATAAGATATAATTCACAAGCTTAAAGAGAAAGACCAGTTCTGGTCATGCGGTTGCATTGTGAAAGAAACGTTGTGGAATCGATCAGAAAAGGTTGATCATCTAGCATATAAGTATTGGTGTGTACTGCAAGGTTCTGGAATCATCAAAATGATAAGAAATTTGGCCCAGTCTTGGTAAAGTTACAAGCACTGTACACAGAAAGATGTATATGGGACTACGCGACCACGTGCGCGATATCTTTTTGGTCCCAATAGATATAATATTTTACCAAATATATCAATAGTAGGCGGTTTCCCGGGAAATTTGTATCATCACGTATTAGTCAAAACATATTCTTTCATATGATTGGTAATGAGAGCTTCCATTTCATTTTTTGAGAGAGGGCGTTTCCAAAACTGGTCTTTACCTTTAAATCATTCAGTTAAAGTTACAATTAACAATACATTTTATAATTTTTATAGAGAGGTGTAATTCACAGTCACCTGGTGGAGAGAAATGATGATAGAAATTGAAATGGAAACTTTATCCAATTATTATTCTCTTGTGAATTGTGTTGAAGTGAGATGCGTGATACAGCTCATAAGGAAAATTTATTTTCCGCTTTAAATGTTTCCCCATTGCCCTAAATTAATATATATCGGAAACAATTTTCTATGCTCCTAATAAACGTTTGATTACGTACGTTGTAGCACATCCTCACAAAGTCAATTTCCTGAAGGAGTACTTAATTGTAATCATTGCAATTAGCATAAGTGCTAGAAAATGTGATGTCATTTTTTGCCTTCTTTTCACTCATATAACTCTATAGGCATATTGGAATGATAATTATTAATGCAGTATAAACATTACGCATCCTCTCTCTTACTATCTCTCGCTCACTCCCTCTCTCTCTCTATCTCTCTCTCTTTCTCTCTCGCTTTCTCTCTGTCTCGATTTCTCTCAATCTCTCCCTCTCTCTCTATCTGCACATTATATCATAAACTTGCAGAGAACACCGGTTTATTATGGGAAAACTCCTGTAACTCACGTCAATCCAATAACTTTTTCATAACTTGATTTAAGGAAGTCGTATTTGAATATGTCACGTAATACAGTTGATGGGTATGGCTTAATAGAAGATTGGACAGTTCCCGTATTTGTTGAGGATTAAATCAAAGTGCATCAGGATTAGTGCCTTATCACCAATACCTCCATTAAAAAAATGATGAACGAGAACCCAATATATTATAGTTAAAAGCACAAACCATGCTACCAATGAATAATTCGGAGACGCAGTCTGCGCATGATCAGAAAGGGTTAATTTTACCAAATTGTAAGACCAACCGAGAAATTTGTAGATTTAAAACAATGAAAGTTATGTAATAATGTTTAAAATATTTGCACCGTGATTCACAGGTGGAAGTGTTCTGTTAATGGAAGAACGCAATAGTATTCATGAAGAACATCCATTACTTTTGACGTGATTTTTCACTAATCTACAAGGTGGGACCTTTCCATATTTTAAAGGTATTAAGGCATTATTAGACCATATACTAGTCTATCTAATGATGTTTTCATTTGACATCCATTTTATCATTTCTCCTTGTCATTTTATTTCTGATATGAAAACTACACTACAAATTCAGCATGCAAAGTGTATTTGAAGATTTGGAAAGAAAGAAGAGAGGGAAGAAATGGAAAAACCCTCGGCGTCCCTCACATTATAAGGATACCCTACAGGTCGCTTTACTCGATCGATAACTATGATTTATCCGACGAAATCACCCCCAAATTCAAGTCTAACGAAAAAAAAACGGTTGGGAAGAGGTATAGCAAGAGAGATGGAGTAGAAGAGAGAGGAGGTGGAGTGTGTGAGGGGAAGGGTGAGAGGAGAAAGAGAAGAACAGGAGAATAGAGAGGAGGATTGGAGAGAGAGGGAGAAACAGAGATAATCATAAGGGGAAATGAGGGAAAGGTGGAGGGGGGAAGTGACAGAGGGAGAGGGACACCCATCCACACACCCTCACCAACACACAGACACACACACTGAGAGAGAGAGAGAGGGAGAGACAGAGAGACAGAGAGAGACAGAGAGAGACAGAGACATAGAGACAGAGACGGAGGGAGAGAGAGAGAGATGAGATTTTGTTGGACTTGCTTGGTGGTCAGAGGTTTTTTTTATCCATATTATACTGAACTTGACTCAGGGAATTGACAATACATTCACCCTTCTCTGTATGACTCTCCAATCTCTCTCTCTCTCTCTCTCTCTCTCTCTCTCTCTCTCTCTCTCTATATATATATATATATATATATATATATATATATATCTTTCTCTCTCTCTCTCTCTCTCTCTCTCTCTACACACAATACATATATCCTTCTGTTTCTCTCCATGTGTCTCCCCTTCTTTCATCTCACCCTCTTCACCACATCACCTTCTCTCTCCTAAAATTGAATATTTCTTTTTTTACGTTTCAGTTCAACGTATCCTTTTCAAAATAATTTGTGTAATCCTTTCTCTTCCTCTCTCTCTCTCTCTCTCCTTCTGTCTCTTTCTCCTTCCCTCCTCATTTTCCTCCTCACTTTCTCCCTTCGTTTCTGTGTCACTCTCTCAATTTCAATTTCCCCCTTCTGATTTCTCTCCCCTTTTCCTGTCTTAATCCATTATCTCTCCTTCTGTATTTTTTCTCATCATAAAACCATTTCGATTTTTCTCTCCCCATCTCAGACCAAGTCATAATTATCACCGAACTATTTTTTTCTTCTTCTTCTTCTTCCAAGCAGTCTCTAGTCTCCCTTGCTCTTATCCCCCCTCACCCATTTTTCTCATTCTATGTGCTGTAATCCTTTTCTCACCAATATACCCGACCAGTCGATAAAATGCCAATGGGCTCTCCCCTTATTCCAATACTGAAATCATCTCACCAACGACATAAAGCAAAAGAACATCCATATTGCCAGTAATGAAGTTGCCCGGCATCTTAGACGATGTGGTGCACAACCCTCCTGGAGTGCGCACTGACTATAAACCGTGCGTTTGACTATCTACAGATCAACGTTTGGTTCAAATCCTCCTTCAAATACAACGGTCAAAGAAAGAAAAGGGAATTTGTTTTTATTGTGTATGTAATAGTGTGGGGAGAGTCGGAACAAGCCTGACCTGAAATAATTGACACGATATAATTTTGCCATGTCGATAAAATAATGCAAAAGACAACAAACTGAAAAATAAAGAGAGAGAGAGAGAGAGAGAGAGAGAAGAGAGAGAGAGAGAGAGAGAGAGAGAGAGATAGAGGGAGAGAGGGGTAATATTATTTCAAACAACAATGCTTAACATGAAAAATCAGGTGTAAGAAAAAATTCTATGAAATCATAATTTTTCCTCGCATATATAGTATTCATTCCTCTCACTTACAGCTAAGCGCGTATACTTCCAACCTAATGTTGATCACCATTGTCATGTAGTCTGTTCCGTCGTCGTCGTCGTCGTTGTCATCATTGTCATCGTCACTTCCAATAAAGCCCTTGTCGTATTTATGTCTCATCTATCAGCGCAGTTTTACATCATTGACCAGCTATATAACCGGTGTACATAACTTCTATTTATATGTTATGCTGGCGGAAAGCAAAATGTTGATAGTTTGCAAACAACTGATAAAGTTATCATTTTTTCTCAGTATCCTTCTTTCTTTTCAATAATGGACTGAGACAATTGCATTGCCAAGGTCACTGACATCAACAATGAGAATGACAATGACAATAATAATAATGATGATGATTATAATGACAATGACATTGAGAATGAGAATTAGTACGACATATAATGATAATGATAATAATAATGGTAATGATAATTATAATGATAATGGTAATGGCAATGACAATGGCAATGATCATGACAATGAGAATGAGAATGACAATGTCAATGAAATGATTATGACAATGTCAATGACAATGATAATGACAATGATAATTAGAATGATAATGACAATGATAATGACAATGATAATGACAATGATAATGACAATGATAATGACAATGATAATGACAATGATAATGACAATGATAATGACAATGATAATGACAATGATAATGACAATGATAATGACAATGATAATGACAATGATAATTAGAATGAGAATGACAATGATAATGACAATGATAATGATAATGACAATGATAATGACAATGATAATTAGAATGAGAATGACAATGATAATGACAATGATAATTAGAATGAGAATGACAATGATAATGACAATGACATGATAATGACAATGATAATGACAATGATAATGACAATGATAATGACAATGATAATGACAATGATAATGACAATGATAATGACAATGATAATGACAATGATCATGACAATGATAATGACAATGATAATGACAATGATAATGACAATGATAATTAGAATGAGAATGACAATGTCAATAAAATGATTATGACCATGACAATGGCGATTGTTTTTGTTTTTTATTATATTTGTGTGTTTATTTATACTTTCAATCATATAAAAATTGGTAATAATTAGACAAACAAACACAAAACCAATATGTATAAATACAAATACACATATATCCCAAAACATAACATTAATATAATAATGATAATAACTATAATAACAGTAATAATAATAATAATAATAATAATAATAATAATAATAATAATGATAATAACAATAATGAAAGGACAAGAAAGTTATATAAAACCGTTTTCATATCACCTTCGATCTCTCTTTATCCATTTACATTCAACATTATTATCTAAAAACAAATTCACGTTTCAAACATTCCGTGATATAATAAATGTTACTTCCTCTTCTCCTTCTTCCCCCTCTTATTATTCTTCTTCTTCCTTCTCCTCCTCCTCTTCTACTTATTTCGTCGTCGTCTTCTTCTACTACTACTACTACTACTACTACTACTACTACTACTACTACTACTACTTCTTCTTCTTCTTCTTCTTCTTCTTCTTCTTCTTCTTCTTCTTCTTCTTCTTCTTCTTCTCCTTCTTCTTCACCTTCTTCTTCTTCTTCATCCTCCTTCTTATTCTTCAGCTTCTCCTCCGCCTCCTCCTTCTCCCTTGTTGGGTTCAATTTTATACAACTATAACTCGTATAAGACCACGTAGATATTCATAAATTACATAAATTTCGATTTTTATTATTTTTATGAACATCTATCTTTCTATATCTATTTATATCCCTATTTCTGCTTTTTCTAACGTGATGAAATATTTGTCTTCTTCTACTTTATATTTTTCGATCGGCAATCGTCAAGTTCGTGGGGTTCTGCTCTCGTCAGTCCACAACCCCCTGCATCCATCTTCCATAGAAAGGATAAGAGACACTAGCCTTGTCGCTGATCTTCAATCAGCATCTCGGATTAAACCCAAAATTGAAGTTTTATTCTACCATTCAAAATAAAGGCCTAATTACGGCGCTGCCTCAAAAAGAAAAACAACAAAGAAAGACAAATAATTTTAGAAAGGAGCTCTGGTAGAAACAAAAGGAGAGATAAATTGGGAGCGGTTCTTAGAAGAACCAAAAGAAAAACAAAATATTGACCCAATTCGAGATTGCTTTATCCTTGCCATTTATCCTAAAAGAAATTGAACTTTGAAGGCTTCCTCCGTGCAAATTACACGAATTGCTAGCTAAAAAATCATAAGAGTTGAGAGTTTAAATGTAGACATGACAGAACAGATAGTGTGGATAAACTTGTAACATAGTACCAGGAGCCCAAGAAGGGTATGAAGAAAGAGGGGAGAAGTTTGGGAGGGGGGAAGGGAGGGAAAATAATGACGGGAAGAAACGTCAGGAAAAATACCGGAAATGACTGATTATGGCATTCTAAAATATTCACGGGAAATTATATAATTAGCCAGTAGCAGAAGAGTTTTCTCTTTATTATTTATCACAAGTACTATTATTTTCGTATTCATTCCTTTAGATGATGTAACTTCAAATTATTTGAAGTCTCTGTAACCGCCTAGATCTTCTCTGATGCTCCATATACACATAGAGGTGAATGAACCAATAATCATAGATTCGTTCATGAAAATCGTTTCTTCATTTGGCTGGTAGTTTCCAAAGTCATTACCATCCCAAACAGGTTTTTTATTTTATTTTTATAGCTCAGATACGCTTCACGATTTAGGTTCAGGAAGTCCGGGTTCGGCATACTTTCTCCTTTAGGTTTGTCAAATAGATTATGAAAACACAACGTGTAATGCATATATTATTATTTTTAAACAAATAGTATGTAATAAAATGTGATATATTATGATATAATATATTATATTATATCATAATATTATTATGATATAATATGATATAATATGATATAATATGATATAATATGATATATTATGATATTATATGATATAATATGATATAATATGATAATTATAATATAATATAATGCAATATAATAAAAACAAAATATGTTGTACGAGATAGTTTGGTTCCGAAATAGAGACTAGCTACATGAATTTATTATTTCGATTAATTCTAGTTCTACTTCAAGCTCGCTCGCATTACTTCAGATAAAAACTTGCATGTTTTGTAATGATTATAGTTATATGACACAAGCGTGTTGGCGTGGGTTGATACAAATTGTGTTGTGTAATGAAATACAATAATCAATATGTTGTAATATATATAAACGAGAAAAGAAAACCAAACATTACAAAACAAAACTAACAAAATAATTTACGGTACCCTTTTTTTTTTATTTTTGAAAAAGTACAGCTCCCAGTTAATTCAAAATCCACACAGATATTTTCATTTCATATTTTTATGTAAATTCCTCTCATCTCTTTCATCCTGTATGTTTTTTTAATATCTATTTTGTTGTTGTTGTTCTTTCCATCACTGTGAACCTTTCCCGGGAAACAAAACTTCTATTCTTGTGTGGCATAAATGTTATCCAGTCTGTAAGCCTAAATACTTTTAAAGGAACATAAACAATCATTCATCGTTTTTGTTTCGGGCACTAACCTCAAAGTCAGCGGTTATTTTTGTTGAAGAAGAATAAGTTCGAAATGGACCCCGGCATTGGAATTTAAACTTAAAGGGATTGGGTATCTTTGTCTCAGATTCTAAACATAATCCTGGATTTAGCTCATGCTGCAATCATAATTATAAACCTTTAGGTCAGTCAGGAATCCCATGACGATTACAAGCCGATCGCCCGTCCAATTATCAAGATATTTATGATTGGAAATCGAAATTTCAAAAACCGTTTTCCCAACGGTTTTTATAACACTACAGTCTATTGGGGAAAATGAATATGGTAAAACCGGTCACTCAAAGAATTTTACTTTTTTGAGGCACTTCGTGATCATTTTGAAGCGCACATTTTTTAGGGCTTGAATATTATACCAGTATATTACATACGCTGATAACACGTAGGGCCATGCATCTCAGATTTGGCATTGTTAAACAATACCTTTAAACTTAAGTCAGTTTGAAGAGAAATATGACGATATGGCTCCTTATCTTGGGGTTTTATCGAATATTATAGGTTTCAGGTATTCCTTACCAAGGCGAAGATTATATGTAATCGTTTAATGGAACGGTAAAACGGGATTGGCATGCCATATTATATAGCTAAGAGGAATCTTTCTACCTAGCAAGTGCGCTCTTAGGCCTTGAGATTTATTCTGTCCATTTTTCGTCATCTCTGTTTGTATAATCTCATCATTTCGTTGAAAGATATGGTTTTCTTTATTTCAGTTTCTAGTATTTCATTTCGTAATCATTTTTTTTATTCTTTCTTTTCCTTGGCAAAATATTTTTTTTAATATTACCGTGCATACCACGCAAATCCCTGTTCATTTTCTCATTCTGTTTATTTATTACTTTTGTGGATGTAAAAATTGTTTTGAAATGTAGAAAAAAAAAATCATTAAATGACATTCTTGTCAATGCCAATACCCAAATAGGCATAGACTATTTTTCTCGTGCCCTGTCTATTTTTCTCTCTTTCTTTCTTTTTCCGTTCGTTTACAAGTGCACATTTCTCCCCATATCTTGGTGTAATTGTCAGTAATTCTCTATTTCTCTGTTTCTGTCTCTTTGTATCTCGTGATTTGAATGTATAATTATCTCTCTAACTATCCCTTCTCTAATGCTCTCACTCACTCACTCCTTTCCCCCCTCCCCCTCACACACACACACACACACACACACACTCTCTCTCTCTCTCTCATTCTCTCCCTGTCTCTCTCTCTTCCCTTCCCCTCCCTTGCTATCTCAATCTCTCTCTCTTTCTCTGTCCGTCTATTTATTATGTCTTTTACCAACCCACACACTTACACACATTCGCACTCTCACACATTACCACACACACACACACATTTCCCCCCCTTCTCTCTCCCTCTATCTCTCTCTCTCTTTCTCTATAATTCCTCCCATCTCTCTCTCTCTCTCTCTCTCTCTCTCCTAGACTCTCATCTCATTCACATAATCCACCCAGGCCTGAGCCTAAAGTTCACGGGCCAGGGCACGTTCACTAAGTGGCCCCGACCTGAAACCGGAAGACGGTCCATTCTCGAAATGAAGATGGCTGGCACTAAAACACGGAATCCATCTCACTGAGTGTGAGAAGAAGAAGAAGAGAGGGAGAGACAGATGGATAGATAGATAGATAGACAAAGAGGTACATAGAAATATAGATAGATGGATGGGTAGATAGACAGACAGATTGATAGATAAACAGATAAATAGATAGATATATAGATAGATGGACAGACTGACAGACAGACAGATAGATAAAGAGAAAGAGAGAACAAAATTATGAGAAGAGAGAAGAGAGAGAGAGAGAGAAGAGAGAGAGAGAGAGAAAGAGAGGAGAAAAATATGGAGAGAGAAAAGAGAGATAATAGAAAATGAGAATGTGTGAAAGAGGATGAATCCGAAGAAGAAAAATGAGGGAAAACAGACAGAGACGGAGACAGACACAGGCTAGAAAGGAAGGGAAGGGATGGGGAAGAATGGGAAGAGTGAGAGGGAGAGAGAGAGACTGAGAGGACGGGTTCGAAAGTGTGAATATGAAGGAATAAGAGCATAATATAGAGGGGGAATTGAAAGAGAGGGGGGAGGAGCGAGGGGGCATCGAGAAAATACGTTCCTTGCGAGAGAGAAAGAGAGACGAGAAATCCAAATCATCTGAAGAGTTCGTTTGTGTGAAAGAGAAAATGCATCATCATTAATTAAAGATAAAGAGAAGGAGGAGAACCAGAAGAAGAAGAAGAAGAAAAAAAAGAAGAAGAAGAGAAAGTCGAGCATGCCTTAGAGAGTTCCACAATTATGGAAGACATGAAAAAGTCACTAAAAGAAAGATTGACAAATCAGGTTAAAAGATGAAAAATAGAGAACCTTTTTTGATAAGAGATCATGACAATCGAAGAATATAATTGAATAAAAAGGGAAACTATTTTTTTTTTTTAAAGAGCGAACTCAACTTGAAATAAAATAGAGATAAACAAAAAAAAAGTCATACTTTGATAAAACGATAAACAATATCCTGAGAGATATTTCTTTTGATAATAATTATAATATGCCGTTCTTGGTATAGCGCTTATCATAGTATGATATAACGTCTGTATGTTGTGAGCATAATCCGCATTACATTATCATCGTATTGACAGGTATATGATGTTTATTTTTCTTCTGAAAGGCCATTAATATAATGAAGAGGAAGACACTTCAGAGGATTATCTCAAACATTTTAAGATTTAGAAGAGAGTTTAATGTCAGGTTGTGTCATTTCACAAATACCGTTTAAGCCTTTAGAACTGATCGTATAAGTAATATGGGAAGAACATGAAGGATGCACTTCAAGTTGACGAGGACATTTTAAAGAATTCAATTCTAAATGTATTCTCAAACTTTATCGCAATTAATCCCATGTATTCTAAAACTTCATCGGGTTTAACGCTATGTATTCTATCACTTTAATACAATTAGTGATATTGTATTCAAGGCACATTTTCGCAGGTGACGTATTTACAAGACTTTTGTAATACCCTATTCTAGGAATAGTGTTGGAAATATGTAATTAAAGAAAATTAAGAAAATCCATAAACGCTAAGTTAGCATATTGCAAGCCCAGTCATACACTATGGCATGCCAGTTACATAACCATTATTAAGCTATAAAGCTTTCAGTTACATAGAATAATAATACATTTCAGCTTTATCACAACCAGAGTTGAAAGGATATTGGAACAAATACAATATTTCGCTGGAGCTTTGCAGAGAAAGAAAAATACGGCGAAAATCAACACTTTCAGAGATCGACACAGCCCTTGATCGAGCGCTGACCATTTGCACTGTGACGTCACGAGTAGCCAAGCAGACTGACTGACCGTCGTGACAAGGACTGGCGCCCACGGCAGGCGATGCTCGAGGCAACCCAAGCTCTCTTCATCTCGGCGATTAGCGCGCGCTGGCAGAGGCCAAAATCGTTTGCGCGTGTGCGAGAGAGGGTGGAATGAGCTCACAGATCGGTGAGTGGTGGCTTGATTCAGAAAGTTGCAAGAATTATTTATTTATTTTTTGTTTACAGATTGTTACAAAGGTTAAATCGGCTCATGTTTCTAGTTGTGCTTCGTGTTAATCTCTCTCTCTCTCTCTCTCTCTCTCTCTCTTTGATTTCTTGTTTCTTTTGTTTTGCTCTTAAAGAATGAGTAGCGTCGAAATTCCCACCGGATCAGCTTTCAACTCAAGCTTCAAAGGAAAAATATCAGACACCCATACTCCATAGAATGATGCAGACACGGGCACTTTTGTTCTTAGGGTATCAGGCTTTCGCTAACCAGCCGACTGCGTGTATCGGGGATATAAACCCCGACTTTTCCGCTCCTTCACCCTGTAGAAAAAATAAAAAATACACACCACGCTATTGTTGGCCCAATAATATCACGCACATTAAATTTATTGTTGTTATTTTGGAGGAGTATTTCTGGCGGGTCGTCGGGTTCCGTCGGATCTCCGATGACTCATGTACGGGGCGTCAGCGGGCTGCTCGCCGACCACGGCCGCTGATTAGTGGAGCTCGGGGGCTATTATGCTTAAACAAGCGTTATTAATATCACGATCTCGTAACTGCTTGAAGAAAAAGAAAAACAAAGAGGAGGAGAAGACGTAAGAGAAGAAGACGAAGAAGGACAGAGAGGGATTGTAAAAAAAAGAAAAAAAAGGATGGTGTGCTTCTGTGGTCGATTGAAATACATTTAGCAGCTCGTTTCATTAGATCAACATGAGTATTAGTATTGAGATATCGGTCTAAGGATGCCATCATGACCCGTATTCTATTTCATATTACCACGTAACTAGAGTAATAACATAGGCTACGTTGCCAGTCGGTTTACCCATATAGTTATGAGCCAACCTTAAAATTAAACTTTATTCATTAAACTTTCCCACGGATTTTCTGAAAAACAGCTGTTTATGCTGAAACAAGTTACCCTGATTAGATAATGAAACGAATGAAATGGAGAAAAAAATAAAGGTGTCTGATGGATTTTAAAGGAATTATGTATCTTTATCTGGTCTAATAATTTTCTTAATTTCTAGAAGAATTCCAGTTTCTGGTAATTGTTTTACCCCGCCCTCTCAGTTATCAATCATTATATGACGGTTAATACTAGAAAAACCTCCGTTATGATCTAAAAACTACATGTCTTAATCAAATGAGTACGTTCAGTATTATTTCTCTTTACCCCCCACACATCCATATTTGTTTCTTCTCTTTATATTCCATTATCTGAATTTCTTTGCGATAAAGAGAGGTTTTTGTTCGTACAAGAATTAATCCACATATTAATCTTCAGACAGTCTGTGTTAGTGTACCGTAGGATACATTTTTTTCGAGTCCATTCTTCAAGTTCTCCTTTTTATATTCCTCCCTTTCTGAATGCCTGTTTTTCAAATTTATCCTAATTTTCAATAGTTTGATCAACATGATTATCCCCCCTCCCTCTCCCCCTCACCCTCTATCAATCTATATTATCTATATATCTGTATGTCTCCCCTCCAGTCTCCTTCGCCCTCCCCGTCTCTCCTCCTCTCTCTCTCCCTCTCTCTCTCTATCTCTTCTCTCTCTCATCTCTCTCTTTCTCTCTGCCTCTTTCTCCCCATCTCTCTCGCTGCCCCCTCTTTCTCTCTGCCTCTTTCTCCTCAGCTTCAAATATTCATGTCACACCACGTTACCTTACACATAGTACATCTCGCTTCCTATCTAAATGGCAACATCAGAGAAGGAGAGAAAAAATGGGAAAACTGGGGAAATTCAAGGCCCCTTACTACATGACGTAAACCAATGAGTCCTTTTAGACCTGTTAAAACCTTCAGGTTTCTTTTTTTTCTTCTTCTTCTTCGTCAAACGCCTACAGGGACCTGAATCATTTTGTCAGCTCACAACTTGTCACCGAGTGCGAAAGAAGAGAGAGAGATAACAATGATAGAGAGCGAAAAATCGAGAGACGGCGAAAGGGAGATGACGATAAACTGTATAGATTCGGTCTCTTTTAAGCATTTTTGTCAGACACTTTTGGATTTGAGGCGCTCACCTCTCATGGGTCATCCAAGTTAAGCGTGAGTCATTGGCGGTCAGCGATACCTATGGACATCCCCGCTCACCTTTGGGCCGCAGAAAGGGGGGTAAAAAGATATCAAGGCCCGTAGTCTTTAGATTCAGACACGTGAAATGGGATGAAGGATGTGATGGTGGTAGTGGTGATGGTGATAAATACCGTGATGCCGATGATGGTGATGATGGTTATGTAATGATATCAAAGGTGGTAGAGACGTGGAAGAAGTAGCAGTTGTAGCAGTAGTTGTAGTAGTAGTACAAGTTGTAGTAGGAGTAGTAGTATAAGAAGAAGATTAATGAGGAGGAGAAGATAGGAGCAGGAGAAGAATAAGTGATAATGAATAGGGTGTTATTAAATAGAGATGATAATGATGAGGTAATCAGACCTATTCTTAAGGGAAACAGGATACTTACTGAATGTTCATACAGTCAGGAAATAGATCCTAGACTAACAGATATTATGTAAGAATTTTTTAATCCGAATTGACACTTGAAAATAAAATGCGGACCTATTCAAACTTCATGGGGCGTTGAAATCAGAAGAAAACAATAGTTTAAAAAATTAAATTAAAAAGTTCTTCCTATTTTTCTTCTTCTTTATCTCCTTCTCATGTTCCTCCTTCACCTCCTTCCAAGTTTTCCTCTTCGACTTCCTATTTTTGGTCTTTTTTCTTCTTTTTCTCTTTCTTCTTTTTCTTCTTCTTCTTTTTCTTCTTCCTCCTCTTCCTCCTCCTCCTCCTCCTCAATCATCTTCACCCTTCATTTTCTTCGGCCTCCTCACATGTTTCCTGCATTCTCCTTCGTCTCGATAGAATCTTGGTCTGCGAGCGTAGACTACATATGTCTTGCAGATCGTTAGCAGATTTGTGTATACCCCGTACGATGATAACACACAAGCAGCTAGTGACAAAGTGTACAGTGTCGGAGATTTAGACGCTGATTGATACACGTCTGTAAAAAACCCAATCACACACACTGAGGTGGCGTTCTCTGATCACGTGATCTGTGGCGTCGGATTTTGGAAGGAATAGCAAAAATACGGCGCCACGATTTTATCGGGAAAATAGGAGATAAAACAATGTTAGAATTAGTTACCGCTCTTGAGGAGGCGATGTCTTTAAAATTGAATACTTTGAAAAAAGTTTATATTGGAAGGGTATTTGGTTGCGAAAGAATTTAGTATTTTTTAAATCATGTTGAAAGGGTTAGCCCAACAATGAGTGTAGTTTTTGCGCGGTAGGCATAATGAATTGGAGTAGTGTACCTGTCATTGTTTTGAAGTTGTAAGTTATAGCCACTGATTGATTTCGTTCTAAGGGAGTATTACGTTTCAAATTTCTGTGCTATTCTCAAACCATGCATTCATTGAACTCACGCTGTCACTGCTTCGTAACTTGTTTATAGTTTAAATTTAACACTGACTCATAGATGACATCTCAAAGCTCTTTGTATCCTGTGGAAAAGGCGCTACATACATTTCACTATAATTATCGAATTTGAGGAGTTTTTACAGGAATACTTCTTATCTAGATTGATAAAACTCGTCTTTTTGAAGTTATAGATAAAGATAGATCATAAATAAAGAAAATTATCTCATGATAAATTCGGAATGTCTCTTGCTCAATTTCGAATAGTCAAAACATAATAATATGAGGCATAGAGCAGATGTTTTTTAAATGAAACAACCATGATCAATTAAATTATACAAAACTTTTTTTTCTTTTTCTACATAATACCGCATTGTTGCTATCACCACCAACTGCAAACTTCTTTACAACTAATCACTTCTACTACTACTACTACTACTACTACTACTACTACTACTACTACTACTACTACTGCTACTACTGCTACTACTACTACTACTACTGCTGCTGCTGCTGCTGCTGCTGCTGCTGCTGCTACTTCTACTACTGCCGATAGTACTACTGCTGCTGATGTTACGGTTACTTTACTGATTGCAATTCTACAATTTTCATAATACATTTACAATACTTAATTCGAACTCTGCCTTTAAACTACACCGTGGCTATAACAGGTGAAGGGGTGAATGGGGTTCAGTATCAGGTCGGTCCTAAACCCCTTATTGGTCCTCTAATGAGGACTGGTCTGCGCCATCGCACTGTGGTCAGAGGCAGGTGGATCATTGTTCCTAAGCCGGGCCATACGCCGGTGATGTCCCTTGCTAATAGCCCTATCGCATTAACGGGCGGGCCTCTCACAATTGCACGAGCTGCAAGGGGTACATGAGTGCACCCCTTCGTCCTTTCGATGCCCTCCTTCTGATATAGGGTTGAAAGAGAAACTGAAATCTTAAGGATGCTATTTGAGATTCTGGCATCATCGAGAAAGCAGTTGAATTAATGTATCAATAATTTGAATCAAAATGGAAATCGGGAAAGTTTTAGGAAAAAAGTGATCAATTCTAATAGAATTATTGAGATTATCAGGTATCAACAGTTATTAAAACTCATCAGATGCGAAACGAAATGGAGATTTGGAGCAAAGGTTGTTTAGTTGCGATTATTTGGGTTCATTCATATTTATAGATACAATCTTAAATCTTTTGGTAAAATTACTAAAAATAAAAGGGTAAATGAATAGATATATTGATACATTAGGATCAAATAGAGAGAGGACAGGAAGGGGAAGAAGACTAAGGGAGGGAAGAGGGAGGAAGGCAAAACACAAATGAAGGGGACTGGAGCAGACAGTTACCGCTGTCATGTAAAAAAAAAACATTAAAAAGAAGCGGCGTTGGTCACGTGTCTCCCCATTGTGAAAGCACTTTTTGTGGTATAGAAAGAGATGCGCAACCTTCCATACCGGAGAAAACTATTAAAAAGGGGGTTGCAAATTCTGAAAAGACGATTATTAAGACTAATAATCATGTATGGTTTGCAGATCATAATAAGTAATATTTTTAAATATTTTGGATTGAACTTATGAACACACCCTCATTTATTCATTTGTATTCCTTTGTTTTGCTTGTTTCTGTTGTTAAAATCTTTGTTGTTGTTTTTGACAGAGATCATATCATGTCATAGACTCGAATATGCGCATGTATCTTTCTGTTGTCCTTGTTGTATACAGTATATTAGCCCTTTTTATACTTACATGGGGGGGGGCATTACTCTGTCTAAGTACTAAATCTCTTTTCATAAATTCTTGATTCATATCTCACTGCTTTTCTAGTAATCTCTCTCTCTCCCTCTGTCTCTCTGTCTCTCTCTCTCTCTCTCTCTCTCTCTCTCTCTCTCTCTCTCTCTCTCCATCTCTTTCTCTGTCATATTTTCTCTATTTACCTATCTCTCTCTCTTTCCTATGTGTCTGTCTTCTTCCGATTTTATCCCCTTCTCTTTCATTCTCTCCATCTTTCCGCATTCTCTCTATCTCTCTCTGCTGTTAATAACTCATTTTACTAATCTCATTTTATCTGTCTGATCATATGTTACGACGTGTCTCGACATCCTTCTCTTACCCCCCGCCCGCCCTCTCTCTCTCTCTCTCTCTCTCTCTCTCTCTCCTATATCTATCTACATCTCTCTTCTTTTGTATAACGCATTTGCCTCATCTCGTCTGATGTGTCTGAGACTGTGTTACAACGCATCCCGACATAATTCTCTCTCTCTCTCTCTCTCTCTCTCTCTCTCTCTCTCTCTATATATATATATATATATATATATATATATATATATATATCTACCTGTATCTCCGCTGCTTATGATATAACTCATTTCCCTCATCTCACGTTATTTGTGTGATCCTACGTTACGACGCATCTCAACCTCCTTCTCATTTCCCGGCCAAGTCCTTAATGACCCGTGAGGACATTACAAACGGTCAACGACCCTATTCCCAGTCAGTCATTCTATTATGGTCTTCCCTCTTAAAGGCTATCTACACTTGTAGATTTTGGAATTTCATATTTTTAAAGTTTTTTTTGTGCCGTTTTGGTTGTTGATTTTTTACTTCGCTGGTTTGTTTGATTTGTTAATTTTAATTACGTTAGTTTTTGGCGTAACATGTATCTCTATATATTTCACAAATTCAACACAAATCATATTAAATCACGGAGACTTCAGCCAATTACTATCTGCCATTCGGACTTAAACAATCCACTAAATCATAAGCAAAAACTAAAAACGAAATTAATTATTTATTCATTCATTCATTTATTCATTTCTCCATAAAATGGGTGGGACAGCTCAAGCGAATTTCTTTTGGGGTCCCGTCTGTAAACGATTTTTTTTTTCAGCAAGTGTTTTTATTCATTATTTTAATATATGAGTTAATCGTCCATTAATCTATGTTATGACATGACAATATTTTGTTCAAACACCTTATATTTGCGTACATGTTTTTGTGCATGTACACATTAAATATAAACCAATATAATGCGGTTACATACTTGGTGGTAACATGAAATGTTGTGGCATAGCGGGATCCTGCCATTGAGAGGGTTTATAGGGCAAAGGTGTCATGGGGGAGGGTATAAATCATGTAGCTGAAATACTATAAACGTGTTTTTTTAGAAAATTAATGCAAATGATCAACTCCAAGCACAAGGTTAGTGAGGAACAGGGGTGGGACTATATAGCCCCCCCCCAACAAAAAAATAAATAACATAAAATAAAAAGATCAAACAACACACTGCAGAGAAATAATCAGAATTAAAGAGAGTATTTTCCACCATCCAAGCATAGATGTTTAAATATAATATTATAAAGGTTATTTAGGTAAAATGTAAATAATAGACAGTAAACAAATGAGCGTTTATATCAAAGCATCACAATCAAAGGATCATTCGAATCGGCAACTTAGCCCTTTCACGAGATATCCCTGACTCATCAACTAACACATCAACATATATATATTGTTGCATGCTTAAAAGCACACACATCCTTTCTTAGCAGTCAGGTAAAACAAACAAACAAACAAACAAACAAATGTATATATTTATATGAGAGATATACAGGGAATAAGAGAAATGATAACAAGATACATTTCCTTGGTTGTAATTCAGTCTGATCAGATATGTAGCATATCACGATCTTAAACGGCTTGCCGTGTATGGCAGCAGAGCAGCTTTTGATCGTTTTCTGCTATTGATAGATTATTTTCGAACCTACCCGCACATAATTTGGAGAAAATTTAATTCCAATCCAGCGAAGCGTGGCGGGGCCGACTAATTGGGTTCCGTTTGTTCACAGAGAATGATGGTATACACCAAAGCACAGTAATAACAAAAAATGGCAAAAATGTATGCGAGGAATTAAACTAAAAACTGAGCTCTTGTGATACGCCGCTTACAATACAAGCGTGAAAAAAGCATTCGGGAAATTAGTTAGATCCTTGGATTTTAAAATGATTTTGTAATGATGTGATTGAGCTTGATATTTTTGCGAACAAAGAAAGAAAAAGACATGATTATTCATAATTAGTGTGAACCATACTAGCGTTAAGAAGCGGGGCATACCGTTGAATTTGTTGCCGGGGGAAGCTAAACAAAAACGTGGCAATATTGGGATGCATATTTTCTTGTTGTCTCGTTATACCCGAAATTACGACAAAACTATTTTCTACAGTATGATATTATATTTCTTTTTAGAACAAATGCATTCTCTCTCTCTCTCTCTCTCTCTCTCTCTCTCTCTCTCTTACCCTCCCTCACTTCCATTTTTTCCTCCTCAGTAACATTCTAATTTTATCGGTCTCCTTTTGTTCCGTTCTCCCTGTATATCACAATTCGTTTCTATATACATGTATAAACAATTTTTTCATCTGCCACCTCATCCTCCCTATATCGTTTTATATTTCACACCACTCCCCCCCCTCTCTCTCTCTCTCTCTCTCTCTTTCCCTTTCTCCCTAATATCTATATTTCTATGTCTCCACTTTTATCACAATATTTCCTGCCGTGTGTTGGCCATAAACCAGTATTGACCTAATAGACACACGTAGCCCTACGGGAGTTTTGACACATTCTGGCTAATTGGCCCGATTTTTCTTTTCTTCTCCCTTTCAACCCCCGACTCGAAGAGACAGAGGAGCAAAAATCTTGTACATCAGAAATGGAGCCATGAATAAGTAATCAAGTCAAATTAGCAAAAGGATTTCCCGTGTACGAGCGCGACGTTCTAGAAATTTTGATTGCATTGCGGCGCGTAAACCTACAAGAAAATATCTCCGGTTCGTTTTGACCAAACTGTTTTCACTGTATAATGCAATCTGTGTTTAACGATGTTGATTCTACAACACTTCAGTTAGCCGTGGCAGCTATCGTCTTTCCCGTGAAAGCGAAATATAAAAATCATATCGAGTCTCTTATCATGCTAATTGTCTATCCACAATTTGTTGTCATTGTCTTGTATGATTTATATTGTTAGTGTTTTCTATGGTCAGGCTTTAAATTTGAGAAACCCAAGTGACATAATTGGAAAAAGGTACACAGTCATGCAGGTAGATTTTGATGATTTGGTGGAGCTACAATGTTGCTTTTGTTATAATCATCTTCATCACATATTTAGGTATACCGCTCCCACCCCCCATTTCCTCACCCTCTCCCCCACGTTTCCTTCCTCATCTCCCTGCCCCGCCCTCCCCTCACCCTCTTCCACCCTCTCATCCTCCCTCTTATCACTGTATCCAGTGTTCGTATAGAGAACCAACACCCCAGCCTCCTACTTTAATCCTCCGCCTAACATTAGCTGTCTTACCCCTTTATTCCACACATTCCCTCCTTCCCCTCCCTTATTTTTCCCTACCCTCGCTCCCAACGCCCCCTCCTTACCATGCTTGCGTAACCCCTAGCTCCTTTACCCCTCTTACCCCATCACCCCTCTCCTTACCCTCCTCTTGCCCCTCTCTTTCCCCCACCCCCTTCCCCACTCCTTCCTTCCTCATGTCACCGCACGCTCTGTTATGGATGGTGTCGGGGATACCTAGCTAGGCGGAGTCGGTGATGAGACCGCCTAAAGGGGTGAAAAAAGACTAACGATGATAGACATTCATCTGGAAGGTGTTCCCTTGCTGGCGCTTCTTCATCAATCCAAGCAGCTTCAACATCCTTCCTCAAACAAAACTGTTAGTCCCTATTTCTTAAAAACATGCTTAATCAAATCTATGCCGATAGTGTATACCCAGACAAGTGTACTTAATTTAACAACAGCTTAGAACAAGATATTTATTTTTAAAATGTTCAATGTTGCTGTTTGAATTGATGGCAGAGTTGACTGTTTGGGCATGTAAGGTGACTGCCCTACACCATACACACCTTAGATATACATCTTATCTGTTTTGCTACAAATGGGACGCATTCAAAATGTATGATCAGTTGAAAGCAAAGTCAAGGGTGAGAATAAGTTCAAAGCCTTTTGGAAATGCATGGAGACGCTATGACATAATGTGGTATGCACTATACAAGATATATGCTTACGGATATAGTTTGTCCAATTATTCTGATCAGTTGGCCTTTTACTTCATAAAACAAGTATTTACTTGGAAATATCGCTAAAATATCTAGGCATAAAATGCCCAAATGTTAGACAGACACACTACCCCTCATGGGATGCATGGCGGTAACAATGATAATAACATGACACAAAATTAGCACATACAAGTCATGTAGGCTAAGAAATGCGAAGGGAAAAACCCTAATGTGTAGGAGGAATTGGGAATTACGACTGGGTATCGAATTGTGTCTAATTTTTAGAAATTTAAATTGTTTGAAGAAACGGGCAAAATTGTACGATCACTGTTTAACCTTGTAATTATATTCCATATTAGTATCACATGATTATATACTATGACATTTTGAAAGCGTTTCTCTAACATTTGCATGACGTGTAGATTTGAATATCGAAGCCCTTCAAATTGTGTACTTGGTTATTAAAGGCATCGTTTAACAATGTTAAATCTGAGATGCATGGCCCTACGTGTTATCAGTGTATGTGATATGGTGTAATATTGAAGCCCTAAAAAAGTTGCGCTTCAAAATGATCATGAAGTGCTTCAAAAAGGTAACAATCTTTGAGTGACCGGTTTTACCATACTCATTTTTCCCAATAATACTGTAGTGTTATAAAAACCGTTCGAAAAACGAAAAATAACATTTCGATTTCCAATCATAAATATCTTGATAATCAGACAGGCGATCGGCTTGTAAAAGTCAAGGGAATCCTGACTGACCTAAAGGTTTATAATTATGATTGCAGCATGAGCTAAATCCATGATTTTGTTTCAGAATCTGAGGCAATGTTACCGAGTCACTTTAAAGCTGAAAGGATCCTATAATGAAGGCCTTTTTTGACACCCTACGTGTGTGTGTAGGCGGGCTGTAGGAGAATGGTCGGCATGATTTTGTTTAAATGGCATTACTCAAATGTTATAAATGCATGACCAAAAAAATTATATCATAGGGTTTTAAGAAGCATGCAATTTTACGGAATTCCATTTGAATAATGCAGTTATGAAAATACGGTAACTTGTATTATTTTACAATTTGTACGTGTTATATTGTTTTTGTAAGTTTTAAAGACATTTAATTTTGATTTTGTCTATTTATCTGTTATATTCCAAAAATAAAAAAACAATTAAATTTCACGACCCCTCATATACTAAATGGTATTTAAAAGAGAGAGCAACATGTGCAAGGTTGTCATCAGTTCGTAAGGATACGGGAGAGTGAGAGCAAAGAAAAGGGGGAAGAGAGAAAAGGAGAGGATGAGAAAGAGAGAGAGAAAGAAAGAGAGAGGGGGAGAGAGAGGGAGAGAGAGAGAGAAAGAAATAATAAAGAGAGGGGGGATGAAGGGAGATTTCACGAGAGAAAGAAGGAGGAGAAAGGGAGGGAGAGAGAGAAAAAAACATATTGGAGGGAGACAGAGAGAAAGAGAGGGGAAATGAATGGTTTAAAAGAGCTGCGGTTGTTTTCTCCCCCTAAAACTGCTAATTTAAGTCCATCCATCTCCCCCAAGTCATGTCCTGGTTATGGTAGTCGAGAAATTTTAGAGACAGCCCAAAATTGGCGAGAAGCCCCTTATCTTTTTCTTCCAATAAAGTGAGCAAGAGAGTGAGAGAGATCAAGAGCAAGAAAGTAATGCGTCTATTAGCCAAGACTAAAATATATATAGCCAGTAATAGCGAAGAATAATGGACGAAGAAACTATCTGCGAAAAGACTTTTTGGCGCACAAAAACCGCCCGATGTTCAATCCGCAAAGGACATCTATTCGCCCGCTAATTCTCGGCGTGATCGATGATTAAGCCTTCGTACGAACCCATTATCCACCGTTTCGTGGCTCGCACTTCTATTTTCTTTATTACCAGGGAATTAAAAGCGCTCCGACGTCTTTTAAGAGAAAACACACGACAATAACAGCAACAAAAATATGTGTGTGGTATATTAGAAGAACGAAGAAGCGGTCGAGGAAACAAGGAGTTATTTAGAGGCGAACAATCAGTCACTTGTAGGCGATTATTGCTAGCTGGCCTGCATGCGCGCGTTGGTCGTGCGTTGATCATAGATCTATTACCTCCTCCTCGAGAGTCGCGTGGGGATGGTTAGCTTCCAGGTTGACTGACAACTCGGTTGGCAGAAGAAATTTCCCTTGAGATTCGACCCTCATCACTCGGGTCCCTTCGCTTTCCTTCATCCTTCCTCTCTTCGAAAAGAAGCTTTCAAACGCTCTTTCCCCTTATTACGCCTTGCTATTTCGCTGCCCCATTTTCAATCCACCATATTTTGTGTCGAACACTTTTCATCTTCGTTATTTTGCCTCCGTCTCCTATTTCGACCCCTTTCCTTCCCCCTCCCCTTGTTCTTCTCCTTTCCAGCTGTGGCGAGAATCAATCAGCAAAGCCAAGTTTAAGTGCAAAGATCATCTCGATTTATAATCCTTTTGTACATTTTAGTAGGTCGAAATGCCTGTCATTCACCAACAGAACGGCCTCACGACAGAGTGTCCAAATAGAAAATGTTATTTTCTTCGCCGTAAACATGGTAAGTTTGATTGTCACATTAAAGATGTACATCTAACATTCGTACTAATGACCTACTTAATGCTTATTGTTTTATAAATAGTAAACAATATCTGGAAAATAACAACTGACTGTTGTTCTGCATCAGTGTGTTTTTCATCTTTTGCTGTTGCCTCTTCTACTAAACTTATTTAGTTTTCAAGACTGATAATGCATATGATAACAATACACATAAGTTGTCAATGCATTTCATCATGCCCTTGTTATCCTTTACAAGACAGGATATAACAAGTATATAGCGCCCAATACATCGATCCAACGATGTGCCTAAGCGCTTTACAGATATATTATTACCCCGGTCATCGTAGGACTCCGTCAACGATTTGTGCGACCTTTGACGCACCATGTGAAAACGGAATTGTTAAAAAAATATGAATTTAAAACGGACATCGCACACATGACGTTGAATTACTGGCGAATATGCTTGAGCTAATTTCATTCATAGTCTAAATAAGCGTAGGTAATAACGCACTCGCAATGATGTATCGTGTGCAACGGGCGTTACCGAAATGGTCAGATCAATGTTTTCGCGATCCGGAGGTACGACGTCATTATTACTGCGTTCGGAGGTTTGATCAGTTCTCGTAATGTGTTGATGTGAACCTAGCGAACAATTTCCTGACAATTTTCAATTTTAATTCAATTTCATTTATTTCCACAGATTCATAAAAAGACAATAAAAATTACAATCAAATATAAAATCATTAAAACAAAACATGAACCCGCATAGGGGGTGATAACAAAACCACAGAGGTTTATCGGGGATCATCCCCTGCTTAACATTACAATATTAAACATTTTGCTGACTGATTTTACAAGATTTCTTATATAAAAAGATACAAACGTTTTCCTTCTTTATCTTTCAATCTTTTTTCTTTCTAGTTTGTTTCTTTATTTCGCAAGGAAAGAAATTCACCTAATGTCAGAATGGTCAGCCATCGAAATGACGGAGGGAAATAAAGCTCATTTTTTTCCACTTCAGTGTAATTGCATATATGTTAATACTCAACATAGGAGCTGGGGGTGTTTCACAAAGACTAAGATCGACTTTAAGTTGGACTTAAGTATAGCAGGCCGTTCATGCCACTGTTTGCTATCATTATTTACTGGCATTGGTCTCTCAAGGGACGTACAAATCATGGTAAAAAAATCTACAAAACTTACATGTTTTGATAATTCATTATTGAAGGAAGATATATTATCTAACGATCATAATGGTGAGAGCAAACAATGGCACGAACGGCCTGTTATACTTAAGTCCAACTTAAAGTCGATCTTAGTCTTTGTGAAACACACCCCCCTGGACTGGCAAAGTTGGAGGGCAAGAAAGGAAGGAAATAATAACTAAAGAGGGAGCGGGAGAGGGACAAAGATGGGGAGACCTTATAGTCGAAAAAAGTGGGAACCGAGAAGATTGAACACGTATTAGAAAAAAAGGAATGTAGCGGGGGATGTAAGTGAAAAAGTTGATACAAATGTGATAGAAATAGAAAGGAGAAGAGAAATAAATCAGGGGTTTTTCGGGATAAAAGAAAATAAAAACTACAGTAGGAGCGGGAGAGGGAGAAAGAGAGACAAAGATGCGGAGACTTTATGGTTCAAAAAGGTTTTTTTTTGGCCGGGGAAAATAAATGAAAATGTTAATAAAAATGTGATAGAAATAGAGAGGAAAAGAGAAGCAAATCAGGTTTTTTTTCGGGATAAATATCTTTTGGAAAATGAAAAGAGTAGGGAAAACAAAGAAGTAAGCGAGAGAGAGAAAGAAAAAGCGAGATTATAATGGAGAGACGAAAACAATTACTTTGGACTGGATTAACGAAGAAATTCTCTATCTCTATCACAAACGATAACACCAAACTTCTAATTCCATTGATACGAACTCGCGAAGATATATAATCATGGACCTACATATAACTGACTCAATCACAAGGCTTGTCATGTTGCCATTCACCTGTGCACAATTTCAATCTTCGCATCGAGGATGATTATGATGACCGAACATTCTCTCAATTACTTGATCAGAACACGGGTGCACAAATAATACGTATAGATCGAATCGTATGAGAGACAGACAAATATAATTTGCCACTGAAGATCTTCCTTCATTGACGCACTCCTCGGCGAGATCAACATTAGAATCAATAACATTTTTTTTTCTTCCGCAGACGTGCGACATATGCAGTTATTTTTTAATCGCGTTATATCTGCGATGATCGTTCAAATTCGCGCTTGGATCATGCTTTCCCCTTCAACTTTGGTGATTGATCAGCCTGTGTATGTTAACACTGTCCTTACAAATAAATCACTCAAAATGGCTGCCCGTATCGCGTAAATCAATATTAGCGTACGGGAGTTTGGGGGAAGCAGCGGAGGAAAAAAGGGGGCGTTTCCACTGTCTGTTTATAAGAACACCACTCGCCCTCACAACCTTTATCTATCGCGATTGACAAATTCCGCCTCGATTCGTGCGCCTTAATCAACGAAAGCGAGTGAATTCTCTGTTTTATTTCAAGTCTCGTGTAGTTTGTTGGATGAGAAACCTGTCTTGTAAGAAGTGGCTCGATGTTTTAGAAGCAGTGGGGGCGTCGACTCAAGGCGCCCGATCGTTGAACTTGAGCTATGATGACGTCACGAGTGCCGGAGATAGTGCGTGCGTATTACGTGTACGTAGCTCTGTACTGACGAGCATTTCAAGCAAACGGAATACATGCAGGCTGCTATAGGTCAGATGCATGAAGTGACGGGGACGTCTAAATTTGATGGATGTGGATGAGAAGAAGAAAAAAGAGTGGTGAAATACAGTTACTAATGAGAACGCGAGATTGATATTTTAGCACACGTGATCATAAATGTATCTGTTACTCTGATGTTGTTGTTCTCACTAGAATCAATGACAAATGGCTAGAGATTACGGAAAGTAAGGGAAGAGAGGTAGATAGGTAGAGGCAGAGAGAGAGAGAGATATACATAAAATAGAAAGAAAGAGAGAGGCAGAGAGAGAGGCAGATACAGAGCGACAGAAACAGAAATAGAGATAGAGCAGAGAACTTAAGAATGATCGAGAGAGAGAGACAGCCGCAGACAGACAGAGAAAGAGAGAGGGAGAGAGAGGGGAGGGAGGGAGAGAGAGAGAGAGAGAGAGAGAGAGAGAGAGGGGGAGAAGTGGGGCTATGAAAAGTATGTGACAAATCAATTATACATGTAACTCTTTTTCACACAATATTTCTCATCTCTTCCCCCCCCAATATAATCCTATATCAAGCGTAGGGAACGTCCCTGCGTAGCTCTGTAGTGGCCAGATGAGGGATGTGTTCTCAATTGTTTTTGTTTTGAATATTATTTATTGTGCTTCCATTCAACAAATTCATAGAAAACAAAATTACATTTGATAGATAATACAAAAACAAGCTCACGTTTCAAATACAGGTAATATGACAAATAATGACAGAATGGAAAAATATAACATAAAATACCTCAAACTACCTCTCCCCCTAAAACCCCATCCCCCTTATAAAACAACCCTCCCCTCCCCCTAAAATATGTATGTCTCAGCCACACTAGTCTGTGTACTGTGGTATTGTGGTAAAAAAAACAAGACATCCGAATTTAGGTTTATTATGATCGATTTTTAATTTTAGAACCACATCGTGTTGTTGAATCCAGAATATTCTCCTTACTCTCACTCCGACATTATATCCTCTGAATATGGTTGTTGTGTTTTTCGTCAGAAAAGAAGATTGTTTTCATTACAAAGTTGAAGAACCGCCATTATCGGAATGTAGATTTGTACAAATATTTTCCTTATCATTAGTTATAATGTTACAAATGATGATTTGTTAATTCATCTATTTAATTATTTATGGATTGATTGATTTATTTATTCATTTATTTAATAATTCATACGTATATATATATTTTTTGTTGGTTGTTTATTTATTCATTTTTTATTTATATATTTATTTAATTAGTAATTTATTCATTTATTATTTACAGTTTTAAGTAGGGTTGCCTCTTCACACTTAGTTAAGAAACTACTATCCATGAGAGCCCTGCGCAATAAAAACCATGCTTATAGAATATGTTTTGGGGTTGGGGGTAATTATATCGTTCATTTTCATTATAAGGCAGAACAAGCACCGTTATTAAAAATGAATATTTTAGACTAATTATCATACCTCCCCAGAAATTACAACATCAAGAAGATTTGAATTTTATTAATATGAAAAAGCGCTAACAGTTCATGTATCAAATTATATTGAAACTAATAATGTTTTGCAAACCTGGGAAAGCCACCTCAGATGTTCTTTTTTCATCCTTTTATTCTTTCTTTCTTTCTTACTATCTTTCTTCATTTATATCTTTATTTTGCTCTATGTTCTTATTTCTTCTTTCGTTCTTATAGAAAATAATCTGTGTTAGCTACTAACATTTGTGATGTACACTGTATTTCACTTAGAGTACTCAGTATTATAGTTTTGGGGGTATCTCAATATTTCTATGATACTGGTTCGAGTTTGGGTCAAAACCCACAAAGTAAATGTTCTTTTCCAGCCTTTGTTTCGTCTTGTTAATCCCATATAGGCCTACTAAATATCATCGGCATATATACATTTAAAAAATTAATTCCGATATAACATCCCCGAATACTGCATTACTTGAGCTATGAAACACATTCCAACGAGAAAGCTTTAGCTACGGGACATTCGATTTATAATTAATATTTTATTCATGAATTTCAACTAATGTTTACTTCTTTAATGACACGTTTCCCATGGCCACTAGCATTACACTGCATTGTTTACATAAGGCCAATGCACCGTTGTCGTTTAAGCGATATCTTTCTTTCTATCCTACCAAATCCCGTTGGAAACCTCTTACCCGTTTATTTGTTTCGTATAGTCGAACTTTCTCCTGTTTTGATTTAAATTCTGATGATGTCCCTGCCGACGCAGACAACAAATCTTATTTCTTAATCATGCTGGAATTCTCTTTCTGTCAAGTTGAAACCAGGGGGAATGGGTGAGAAAACAGGAACAGAGAGAGAGAGAGAGAGAGGCAGACAGACAGAGACAGACAGAGACAGACAGAGAATGGATAGAAATAAAGAGAGCAGGTGAGAAAGAGAGAATGAGAGAGAGCATATAAAGAGCTAGGTTGAGCAGAAAGAGAGAGAGAGAGAGAGACAGAGACAGAGACAGACAGAGAATGGATATAAATAAAGAGAGCAGGTGAGAGAGAGAGAGAAAGAGAGAGAGAGAGAGAGAGAGAGAGAGAGAGAAAGAGCATATAAAGAGCTAGAGTGAGCAGAAAGAGACAGAAAGAGACAGAGAGAGACAGACAGAGACAGACAGAGAATGGATAGAAATAAAGAGAGCAGGTGAGAGAGAGAGAAAGAGAGAGCATATAAAGAGCTAGAGTGAGCAGAAGAGAGAGAGAGAGAGAGACAGAGACAGAGACAGACAGAGAATGGATAGAAATAAAGAGAGCAGGTGAGAGAGAGAGAGAAAGAGAGAGAGAAAAAGAGAGAGAGCATATAAAGAGCTAGAGTGAGCAGAAAGAGAGAGAGAAAGAGAGAGACAGACAGAGAGAGAAAGAGGGAGAGTGAGAAGGGAGAGAGAGAGGAGAGAGCATATAAAAGTAGGTTGAGAGAAAAGATTGAGAGACAGAGACAGAGACAGAGACAGACAGAGAATGGATATAAATGCATGAGAGAGAGAGAGAAAGAGAGAGGAAAAGAGAGCATATAAATATAGATTAGCAGAGAGAGAGAGTAGAGAGAGAGTAGAGAGTAGTAGAGTGTGAAGGAGTAGTAGTAGCAGTAGTGGTAGTAGTAGTGTAGTTGTAGTAGTAGTAGTAGTAATAGTAGTAGTAGTAGCAGTAGTAGTAGTAGTAGTATTATATTATTACTATAGTAGTATTAGTATAGTAGTAGTAGTAGTAGTAGTAGTAGTAGTAGTAGTAGTAGTAGTAGTAGTAGTAGTAGTAGTAGTAGTAGTAGTAGTAGTAGTAGTAGTAGTAGTAGTAGTAGTAGTAGTAGTAGTAGTAGTAGTAGTAGTAGTAGTAGTGTTATTATTATTGTCATTATTATTATTATCATTATTATTATTATACACTGAAAGTTGCTGGCAAAATGTAAACTTGATTTTAAAGTTTCATGGTCATATCATTTGAGGGAGTGTCCTTTTTGTTGTGGCTTTTAGAAATGTTACAGATTCAATGAAATAGTGTTCAGAGACGCAGATTGTAGAAAAAGCCTTCGAAAACCCATGGCATGTTTATATAACTTATCTCTACGGCACACAATCAAAAAGCTTCCAGGGTCTGTTCACAAAGCAATCGTTTACTGCGTTTTGCTCTTGAAATATGTTCCACCATTGCAATAACGATAGTCTCTCTCTCTCTCTCTGTTACTAACATGCCCACCGACGCTCTCTGTCTGTACTTATAAGCCTTTCAAAATGCACCCCTTCCTGCATATACCTGAAAATTGAATCACAAATGAAACCTTTCCTTTAAAAAAAACAAAAACAAACAAGTAAAAATTACAACAAAATATTCTTCCCATCCTCAAAAGTACTCGATAATAATGCGGTATAGTAGTTAGTTACATTGGTTTTCCATCCTTTTCAATTGTTTTGTTTTAACTTCCCAACTTTTCTTGTTTTCTCTCGTTCACTAACTCGTTTTTTTCTTTCTCTGATCTTTCTTTGATCACTATAACTGTTATTTACTTGTGGGGGCGAGGTACGAAAATTCATCAATATGACTCTCTTTTTTTTAAATATCCATCTAAAACCATTATCAGTCCTTTTTTTTTGCTATTATAACTTTTTCTTTGAAATCCCGATTACTCACCGTGTATTTAGCTCGATCATGCACCTTATATTATCCCCTCATCTAGTATACCCGAGCAAAGATACCGGGCATGCATCCTAAAGAGGTTTGGATACGGCGTTACCATGGCAACTGGCTTATCCTCCATCCCTCTTGCAAGATGCGTACCCTATAACTGTACGATGGAGTAAGAAGGAAGTAATAATACCAAATCCCTCGGCTAATGCCTCGCTAGAGCTACAAGCCTTACATTTACAGATATTATATGATCCTTGTATATGATACATCATGGGTATACTGTGGGCGTTATAGTGCCAATATACCCGTATACTACAATATTATACATCCTTTCCCCCTTCAAGGCTTTTCTCGTCTTCATTTTTCTCAGAAAAGTGTTAAAGGAACATGTGATGTAAGCACGATGATTTCACGTGGTTTTCTCGAAATCAAAGATTACATATTCTAGCCTTTTTCTGTGATCCCGTTTTCGATATTAAATTGATAAGCTCCGTTATCAACTCCTTGTTTACCAATGTCGTATAACCTTCTTTTTGCTTTCGAGAAGAAAAAAAGAGAAAATTCCTATACAAAATGAAACTGTACAATTTTTGTGAAAGATGACTTAAAATACATTTACTTCTTCTTTTTGTTCTACTTCTTTTTATTCTTGTTTTTCAGATCTTCTTCTAGTTCTGCTTCTCCTTCTATATCTTCCTCTTCTTTTTCTCCCATTTCTGATTATTTTCCAGTTCTTCTTCTTCTTCTTCTTCCATTTCCATTCCTTATTCTTTCATTTTTCTTCTTCCGCCTCCTCCTTCTCCTTCTCCTCCACTTCTTCCTTCTCCTCTCTCCTTCACCTTGTTAATCCATTCCCGTTATCTCTTCTACTCTCACCTTACTACATCTCTCTCTCTCTCTCTCTCTCTCTCTCTCTCTCTATCTCTCTCACTCTCAATTTATTCAATAATATCTATTACATCATTTGAATTCAAGTAGATGACCAATGTCACTGACCATACTGACCACTGCAGTCATCATGGCCGTAGTCATGGCGGTCAAGCTGGCCAAGCTAGAGATGATGATGATGATGATGGGATATATTACAACGATTACCAAGAACTTTAAAACACTATGGAAGATTATGGATGAGAAAGTATCGATTGAGAAGACAGAAAATTAATACATAATGGAGTCTATAATAAAGCGATGTGTTTGATGCCAATTGAAATCAGAGATATTGAGTGAGTAGAGAGTGAAGTAGACGATTAAGCGCTTTGACGCATATTTAGTGAAAGAGAAAATGGAACATATTGGAACATACGCGAAAACCCTAATTCATGGTATTCATCATCTCTCGTTGATATTTGTTTTCTTTTACAAATTGGATTTTGAATTAAATACTCATGCGTATTTTATCTGGATTTCCAAGCATTTGCAGTCTGTGCTGTATAACTTTAAACTTAAGAAGGTACTATGACATGGATTTGTTTCATATGTGAAAGTGTTACTTCCAATGATTCTATTTAGCCTAATTCATGTTCGAATTCAAACAAATATGCTGCAAGAAAGATTGATTTAGCATCAAGTATTAAACTGGCTGCACGTGACATCCTAGAGTTGTCAATTTGTATAATCTCATGAGTACAGATCAGTGTTATTCAATGTTGACTAATTCTACTTCAAAGTGGTTCAGACCTTCAGAATCTAACATGACGATAAATGTTAAACCATAAGAATAATTTTTATGAGATATGACATGAGTAATATGTCTTTTGATTCAGCTGTTAGACACATACCCACAAGCCATAGTATTGGATTTCATGTTTCTATTGCGGTTATAGCTAAAATGATACACTTTCCGGTTCAGTTCATTTGAAATGGATATTTTAGCTTTCAGAATCAACATTGAATCACAACTTAATATACATGTGTATACACCATTGTCATGACTATCTGTAGATTCTGTGTATGACACACATTATAGTTGGATGATGGAGCAAAGCGTTCGTAATTTGACTTGATGTAAAGTGAATAGTCCATATTATCCCCATTATTCAACATGTATGAAGATGCATATAAATCATAAATGTATGCTTTTTCACTTCTACAATGGTCACTTCATGGTTATTCATTCAAATACCATATGCATATACGTTTTGAAGCTAAGGAAAGACATCCAAAGGAGAAAAAAATACGTAATTATGGCCAAACATGAGGAAAATATTAAGGTAGAGTGATTTTCTCATAATTTTTTTTCACAAAAAACGTTGTTAATAATAAACACACACTTTACAAAGTTTTATAAAGCTACTAAAAATAAAATCTACGTTAAATGTTGGCAAAATAAAAATGTAGATTTTGAATTTTAGAAAAGAAGGAAAACAAACTGTATTTTGGGGCATGAATACCGTAAACGGTCATTGATACCCCCATAGCTTGTAGGAAACGAAGAAGAAAAAGAAGGAGAAAAAGAAAAAGAAGAAGAAGAAGGAGAAGAAGAAGAAGAAGAAGAAGAAGAAGAAGAAGAAGAAGAAGAAGAAGAAGAAGAAGAAGAAGAAGAAGAAGAAGAAGAAAGAAGAAGAAGAAGAAGAAGAAGAAGAAGAGAAGAAGAAGAAGAAGAAAGAAGAAGAATTTAGAAGAAGAAGAAGAAGAAGAAGAAGAAGAAGAAAAGACAAAGAAGAAGCAGAAAAAGAAGGAGAAAACAAGAAGAAGAAGAAGTAAGAAGAAGAAGAAGAAGAAGAAGAAGAAGAAGAAGAAGAAGAAGAAGAAGAATCACGTTACTCTACATGACCACGAATCGGTCTGTTTCAAATGTGTTTCGGTCGGTTTTGCGCTGGGATATAAGGAAGCTTTAGCTCGATAATACACCTGGTGATGAGTCAGACTACGGCCTACTCGCATTTTTGTTTTCATTTATTTAAATGTTCGGTATCTTTTATAATTTTCATTTTCATCTCTCTTTCTCTGACCACCAACACCATCTAACCGCACCTGATGAACCATTCACACACACACACACACACACACTCACTCACCATCCCCCGGGGAGGGCGTCAATTATAAATGAGTGACCCGTTAAAATTCTCGCTCCATCTGACCAGTTCGTTGATACCACCACATTTTTCATTTATCTTTGCCCTGTTTAACAGATGATGACAGGCCCATACGGCATTTATTTATGTATTCCAATTTGTGGTAGGCTCTCTCGGAAATGATCCTGTGGTGGGTTTCTGTCTCCACTAATATCGAGAATCTTTCTGGTGCAATCATGATATTGTATTAAAGTTCCAGTAATTAAAATGATTGTGTCTTTTTTATCCAGGGTATAGCCAAATTAGTATTGATACTGTTATTTCTACGAATCCTGCAATTGTTATTACCCCAGCAATTGTCAAGTCCCCATGTACTCCTGGGTGGAGAGTGGCGAATGTGAAGTAATGTCTTGCCAAAGGACATTAGTGCTGGGCTGGGCTTCGAACCCTCCACCCTTTAAATTGAAAGACAAGTGAATAAACCACTATACCATGACAACCTCAATCGTTACGATTGCTATGTTTAAATAGACCTTCTGAAAATACCAAACAACTGCTAATATTTACACACTCAAAAAAAATATTCAAGATTTGGAAATAAATGGTTCTACAGATGGGCAATGTTCTCGTTCGGATCTTACGTTTTTTTCCAATATGTATCTGAATAATATAATTTTCGATATGAAATTTCCTATGATATCATTAATATAATGTTAATATTCGCAGACTGATTCGTGGGCATGTTTTGTTATTTTGTTATTTAACAGCAATAAAATTATTGAATTCTGATTGAGTTTCTACTCCGAACGAGATGAATAGATTGAAAAGAATGATCACTGACATTGATTTTTTTCATTCTAATTAAAGTACTCTGTGCCAGTTGAACGAGAGGATAACCATGATAACAAAGGATACAGCTGGAATATAGGGGAAGCTCTATCATTAACTGGACAATGAAAAGGTAAGTTGTCCATCAGTGGCTAGGGTCGTTAGGGTCAAGCCACTGATGGGACACCAGTGTCATGGGGGCAGCACAGCGGTCGCACTGGATGCATGATATGCCGAAGGACTATGCACAGAATGAGGGACATCACTGTGTCAAAGGGGGTCGTATCATCACCGTCTCACGTTGCTTCCCACTTACGATGTATTTCTATACCTTCTTTCTGCATTTCACATTGCTTGGTTTTCAATAAATTGAGTGGGAGGGGTGGTACATGTCCCATGCCCCCCCCCACCTCTCCCCGTGGCTACACCACTGCGTACTGCATCATACTAATCGAATAAGTTGTCCCAGTCACCCTGATCCTCGGCAGTGTTCGCAGGGTTCTACCACTTCCTGAGCTTTACGACCTAGTCTGTGACTAGCGACATGTCGGGCAGATTAAGTCGTCTTGTTCACCAAGCCAAACATGCGAAAAGAAAACGAAAGGGAGAAATCCGAAAGCGCGTCCGGAGGCCAAAACGGAACTCCCCCGAGCACTCCCGAAGCGAAGAGACGGAGTCATGGTATTAAGAATAGTGAGATGAAAAAAAGGAATTAAATTAGATGATGTCTCTGTTTCACAAAGATGTAATGAAAAAAAAGAAATTTTCTATAAATGAACGATGTAAAACTAGGTTGCTTATGAACAAAATATTCAGATTGTGCAAACCTTTATAAAGTTTATGTTTGCAAAACGAAGTGAACTATACATTTAACCTGTGACAGTGATGACAACGACCAATACTTTACGCTGCTTGATTTTATTAATACATTCATAATGATATTATATTCATTGTATAAGCCCATTTGGGGGGAACGCACCACCCGAATGTTACCATGTGCATAGATATTTCTAATGAGATCCTTTTGTATGCAGGGACTTTGAATTCAAGCTTTAAAAACAATCCTATAATGGGTGATAATATCAATATTGTGCTGCCCTTTGTACATAATTCCTTTGTTTGCTTGCTTTATTGTCACTATGCCCTCTGTTTTAGGCTGAGGAAAATGTTTACAGCATACCAATGCTTCTACACTCATACTAGCCCACGATGAATGAGAAATTGATGTGTGAATTTGATTTGAAATACGCTTGCAAAAAGAAATAATTGATAAAGTTCTGCACCCTATACCCACTTCGTCACCCTGTCCGCACCCTCGGACCACTTCATAGCGTCGGTCCGGTATGCAAAGAGGGGGTTACAGGGGGCCCTGGGGGAGTGTTTGCCAATGGGCTAAGCCCGGATCTTCGTAGCACCACTGCTTGCCCGAGACAAAGACCCCTGAGTGCTATTTAGGGGCGACGTGAAGCAGAAGAAGTGAACAGTTTTCAGGGGTCGCAGGAGGCTTTATCTGAAGATCGGGTATTCTTTGATGGGTAAACATACACATACAGAAACCATACACAGGGACAATGGGAAGGGGGAGATAATGGAGAAAGAAAAGGGAAACTATTTGGGTTGTTTTCCTCTAATACAGCTCTCGACTTGTTGATATGGTCACTTCATGAATGGAAAGCCAAACCCTTCAAAGGATTTAAAGCGAAGATGTCTTCCTCTTTTACAAACAATACGGGATCAAACCTAGTATTATAGGCCTATATGTGTAACATAAAATAGGTAGGCAACAGGCACGATAGATGGTTTTACTTACCCAGGGAAATGCGACAAGTCTTAGTTATTAACATGATAAATGAGTATTGAAGAATTCCAATGCCCCTTCTCTGGTTGTTATTTAGTGAAAACAAAACACGCTTGATTGTTCTTTTGGCCAGCAATGTAAAAAAAACCAAAAAACATTCATATATCTTTATAAACCTTATTATAATAGTGAAATTCACACACAGATTTCTTCCTAAGTATGAACGGTGGCAAAGTGCGATTTGAATCGCGATCCAAATCTCAATAAATTTGCGTGTGTAAATGGGTCTAATATCACGTAATATTTAATCTGACTTTCTTGTACAAGACGCAGAATTCTCCATTATTCCGATTTGTCATGGAAGTTACTTTAATATCATAAGTGAAATTTACACTTGAGTTTTTTACGATTAGAAGATAAGAGAATGGGAATTTTATAAAGGTTTTTAAACATAGTGAAACCTGTGCTTCATTGTGTATAGTTTACGTGACACGAGTTATTGGTATAAATATTAGAACATGAAAGTATTGGTAACTTGCGTTGTTTATCCAACCAAAAACAAAATGAGACACAAAAATTGCTTACATAATTATCATTCTCAATAAAGTTAATTTTCTGAATCTGAAATTTTAGCTCCAACTTCACATTTCTCAAATGAATTCTTCTCCTTCTCCTTCCTCTTCCTTTTCTTCTTCTTCTTCTTCTTCTTCTTCTTCTTCTTCTTCTTCTTCTTCTTCTTCTTCTTATATTACTTCTTCTTCTTCTTCTATTACTTCTTCTTCTTCCCCTCCTCCTACTCATCCCTCCTCTTCATTATCTGCTTCCTCTCCATTTTCCACTTTCCTTTCTTTCTCTTCCTATTTCCTGCCATCACTTTAAACCAACACAATCAGTGCATGTTTTCTGATCTATTGTTTTGAGAAGAAAGGTCTAAGACGGCTTTATTCAAGAGTCATACAAAACAAAGTATTGAATTGAAAGAATACCGTTTGTCTGCTTACTACAAAATCCAACCATTGTGTAGGCCCCCATTGCCCGATCAAACATACACTAGCACCAGTTAGTTTAGAGTTTAATCCAAACATACACATTCTTCCCACTTTAGGCTGTTAAAGCGTCGAGAAATAGGCCAGGATTCTATATACATACCAAGGTATATATAAGCTTTATTCCATGTTGGCGTCCATTGCTTCTACTGCTATAATTTTTATAAAGTTCACACTGATAATATCAAATATGTTAAATTACCATTTAAAGGTCTGAGAAGAGACAACATTTCCAATATAGTAGTGGCTTTACACTTTATATAGGCTTGGTCCTACGGTATAAAGGTTGAATTCAGCATGTTAAAAGTTTTAATCTGCCACTTTCCAAATGTCACTCCTATTTAACATGGCATACCCCCTAGAATATAATTCTAATAAAACCCATCAGTGATGATAAATACTTTAATTTTGTGGGCTTTTTAAATCATATTTTTATAGGACAAGCATGGTAACATAACATTGCATTTTTGTTCTTGTTTATTGATTGGCAGCGTAATCTATGTAACCCATTTTTGCAGCTAAATAACATGTGAGATTAGCATTGACGTCATAAAAGGAATAATTAGGTGAATCTTTAGACTCTCATTGCTTATTTCACTTTGAAAAGGTCGAAATAATATCCAATGTAGTATTATCTTTTATGAGATTACCTGATGATTGGAAGTCTTATCTTTATTATGGTTTATACTTTCAAAGCATTCAACATGTCATTCTGGGTTTTTTTTCTGTCACTCTAGTATAATACAGTCAACCTTAAAGCAAATGCTCGAAGCCTGATACATAATTATAGCCTTAACTGTTCTTTTTGCTTCGGTTTGACTGGCAATCAACTTAAATGATTGCCTCACGAAACCTCTTCTGTGTTATTGTGGTTTTTCCGAATTCAAAATAGCCGTGATAAAAACGGAATTAGTAGCTCTCTAATTTCAGGGTTCACAGGTTTCTTTTCTATAAGGCAACTAAACATTCGGTGACAAAGGCAATTATTTATAAGCAATGGCCATGAATGGAGGCTGTGCAACTCAATACATCATGCAGTCTACTCATACACAACGCAGAAGTATTCCACTGTGCTTAGCCTAGCCAAAGAGGGCGACGTTTGATATTCATTTGCCCTTGCTGTTGTAGTAGTTCGGTCTTCTTCACCCATTAATTTGTGTTTACAATTACATATTTTATAGCATCGTTCTTATCATTATTGTTAACTTATATATTTTATTTTGACGATAATCATGAGGTCACATCATTTGCTAAATCTTTTACCTCCGAGGATGTGCTATATTTCTCATCTCTCTCTCTCTCTTTGTGTCTCTCTCTGTCTCTCTGTCTCTCTTTCTTTCTCTTTATTTCTTTCTTCTTGTTCTTGTTCTTCTCTTTCTTCTTCTTCTTCTTCTTCTTCTTCTTCTTCTTCTTCTTCTTCTTCTTCTTCTTCTTCTTCTTCTTCTTCTTCTTCTTTTTCTTCTTCTTCTTCTTCTTCTTTTTCCTTCTCCTCCTCACCCCTTCCTCCTTTTTCTCGCTCTTCTTCTCCTTCTCTTTCTCCTCTTTATTTCTTTATCTCTCCATATCGTGCTCTCTTTCTCACTCTCTCTCTCTTTCATAAGAATCATATTTATCACAACTCGTGAAAATGAAAGCTTATTATGTTTTAATGTTACTAGGAACAATGTTATTTTCTTTTTAACAAAAACAAAAATAGAAATGTTCACGTGTCTCTTCAAGTTCAGTAAAATTTCAAACTTATGAAGTAAAATCTTGAGTATTATTGTTTGTCTTAATGATTGTATCTTTTGTATTTATTCTATTTTTACATTTTTTTTTTTTGGGGGTTGAATACTTTCAACCATATTGTTATATGTTATTTGATTTGGTGTAAGATGAGATATGTTGCAGTACATGGACGAATAAATTAAAAATGAATTGAGTAAGGAATATTTATATAAAAAACGGTTTTCCTTTGAATATTAAATCGACTGTTTCGTTTATACTCAAATGAACAGTTAAGATATGCATTATTTTGTATCCGTTATGATAGTTTTCGTTTATACGTTTGATTGTTGAATAGTGTTAAACGTGATTTCAAAAATTGTGTTATAAGGGGATCTTTTTTTTATAGGCCTATTGTTTTTATTTCCAACTTTTATATTTTAGTCACCATTAATTCGAGTTGTGGTTATTTGAATACTGTTTGCCACTGCAAGAGGAATAAACCTACATAGTCGATTTCATTTTTTCCTTTTCTTTGATAAATCGAATGTTGAATATCCCGGTGATCATCGCACACCGAAACTTGACGTGAAATCAAGCGTGCCCCACACATGCCTTTTCGTGTTTGCTTTATTCATCTGAGAGATTTTGTCAAATGACTTTCGTTCACACTATTCGTGCTTTGCGCTTGGGCAGAGTAGTTAAGAGCGTGTTGCTGGCTTTTCTTGAAAATTCAATCTAGGATTATATCTCTTATCATATTAAATTGATAATAATAGAACGTGGAATGTAGGAAAAGGGGAAGGGAAAGCGAGTGATACTTAAATCTTTCTCCTGCATAAGGTGAGGACACGACAAAAACGTCAGGATTGCAAAGCGTGCTAGAGTTGACGCATATCATTAACTTCCAGCACAGATTTTGTGTGTCCACCCGAGCCAGGCATAATTAGAAACGAAAACATAATCAAAGATTAGTGTACTAACGCTGCTGGGATGGTGGAAACTTGGTAGCTTAGAAGCGAATGATTATAATTCAATTACCACCTAACGCTGCCTTGCAATAAAAACCTTCTCTTTCCCCTGCAAATAACACTTTCAATTGAGACGTGTTTCACGGAGACAACGTAGACGACACGAGGCGAGATATTTGTATCATTTTTTTTTCCCCGCGCGCGCCTTTTCGGCGTGCGTTTCTCTTTCGCACTATACCTCGATTCTAAATCCGGCTTTATTGGTATGAAGCTGATATCATATTACGGTATGAATGAACGGAGGAATAGAGGAGACAAGGAAAGGAGATGCCTTTGAAAAATATGATGAAGAGAAAAGGAAAAAATGAGATGAAAATGGTTCGAGTGGATTGGGGATGAATTTTGCTACTTGAAGTGGTCACGTCCGGGTGAATTAAAGGCGTGGTGGGGACAATGACGCTTTGGAGACGAAAAGGTTGTCAAATTTGAGCCAAAGATTAACGGTAATCTAGCTAGGGTTTGGAGAAAAGAGATGGAATGAGATGGAATGAGATGGAGAGAGAGAGAGAGAGAGAGAGAGTTACAGGGTAAGACGGAGAGGAAGAGACAGAGATCAAAGAGAGAGAGGGAGAGAGAGAATGAGAGTGAGAGAGAAAAAGAGTGTGTGTGCGTGTGTGTGGAGAGATAGAGAGAAGCAGAGAGAGAGAGAGAGAGATTGCGGGAGTGATAGGGACAGAGAGCGAGTGACATAGATAGAGATAGAGAGGGAGAGAGAGAGAGGGAGAAATACAGTGACAGGGTGAGTAAATGCGAGGAAGAGACATAGAGAGAGACAGAGAGAGAGACAGAGACAGAGAGAGAGACAGAGAGAGATAGAGACAGAGAGAGTAAGGAAGACTAATCTCAGTGTGCTAGATTCGTATAAATCCATATCGTCTCGTCGTCTCTCACATTCCGACTTGTAGGATCTATGTCACGGAAGGAATAAAGTTTCCACACAAATTCACATCTTCCCGTCAAAGAACTTGTGATATGAATTGAGCGATTCTACGGTTATTTGGTACCAATCTCAAAAAGCCGCCACATGGTCACGGTATATTTTAACGCCAAATCTTATCACATACCGTTTCAATCTATTTTAAGAACAGGTTGAATATTGATAACGAGAAACGAAAGAAATTGAATTTTTAGCGCACATCATACACATCCGGGAAGTTGTGCATGGTATATGTAATACTTATCATTGAAAAATATGAACAAAATTATGACGATATTCGGTGGCCTTTTTGCTGGTGATACGAGACTATCATCGTCATACATAATGAAAATAGCTCCCACAAAGCAAATCAATGATAAATTAATATAATAACATTTAAATTCATAGAAAAATAAAACATAAGAAATAATGCTCTGATGAAATGATCTCGTATTTCCATATAGCTGGAAGTAATTTCTACTTATTTGTGTAGTCTCTCTTAAATCAAACGCGTCTAACATGCACTTAATGCACTTAAAACAAATGAATTATTCATGATTCGTTATAAAATGAAAATAAATATTTGTCGTGTAATCATACTCGTAAACTATACAGTTATACAACAACGAGTCTATACTGAGTAATTTCAACTTAGTAGTAAATTGTTAGTATAGGCAGTACTAGACATGCTAGAATAGCAGTATAATTAGGAGTAACTGTCATGATTATAGCTTCAATAAATCAGATATTATATAGTGATATCACATATAATTACTTATATATTAATTATCAAAATATTGAAGTTGTATGAATAAATGAATGAATACCTTGAAGATCTAAACCCAAAAGAGAGAAGGAAAAACTCATATCCGTCTTCTATGCATAGTATTATGATACACAAATCTGGAATCAAACCCATGACTACTGTTTTTGTTATTCTTCCGAAATAAAAGCAATAATTATGAACAAAATATATGAATGGTGCAGACTCAGACATACTCGATCACTCACACATATCAAAATCAATTAACTTACATGTCCTTTCGCACTATATACCGCAATATATATATATGTATATATTTTAAAACAATATTTGTGTATCCAAACCTTTGTAAGACATCAACTATCTCAAATGCTAATAAAATGGTATAACATATTACAGTACAATCAAACATAATAATAATAATAATAATATTAATAATTAAAAAATTAAGAAAAGTCTCATACAGAGTACATGCACACATTTCCCTTCTTATTTTCCTTTTCATTATTCGAGTATGTTATATATTCAATCTTCAGATGCCCCCTCGTGTTCTATTTTTCTCTTCCTCTCCCTCCCCCTTTCTCTTCCCCTCTTTCATTCTCCCTCCCTCCTCCCTGTCAATTGTTAGTCTCTCTCTCTCTCTCTCTCTCTCGCTCTCGCTCTCTCCCTCACCGTATTTTCATCATCCTTTATATCCTCCCTCGGTGGTGAATGTGGCATGCTATACTAGGTCGGTCCAAATCTTCCGAACAGACAGCCGTGTCCTGCGAGTTAATTCCATCAGCGGCAACGCGACGAAATTTGATCGAGTGTTGTCCGGGAAGGATCGTGACAGCAGCCCGTAGAGAAGAGAAATATTCGCCATCGGTGGCTGACCCCAGTGATGTTGTGTCACACGCATCCCAGGGAGAAAGGCACGATGGAGGCAATTTGTGTTGATGGAGACAGGGGGGTGGGGAGGAGGAGGAGTATGAAGGAGGATTATAATGAGGAGAACGATGGTGATGATATAGATGATGATGGTGACGATGATGACTATGACGACAATGACGTCAATGATGATGATTGAGAGGAGTATGAATAGGAGGAACAAAACGATGATGAGGATGACAGTGATGATAATGATGCGGATGATAATGATGATGATGATGATGATGAGGAAGATGATAATGGTGATGATGATGATGAGGATAATGATGATGATGATGATGATGTTGGTGATAGTGATGATGATGATGATAGTGATAATGATATTGATGATGATGAGGGTAAGGATGATGATGATAATCATGATGATAATGATAATGATGATGATGATGATGGTGGTGATGATGATGATGATAGTGGTGATGATGGTGATGATAATGATGATTATTCGGATGAGAACAGGGAGGCGTAATGTCGACGTGGGACATGACAAACCTGGTAGGAAGAATGAAAAAGCGGTTGTTATGAGATATATTTTGAACATGTTGAAAGACAGACGAACGTATTGTGTTTTTAAGAAGATGCCGATGAAATATTGGTGTTTAAAGGGTGGAGGAAGGAGGAGGATGAACGTTGGGTTAAGGTGTAGATTGGAAGTAGAGGCTTGGGAGTCTTGGGAGGGTGAGGTAACAACAGATGGTTGGGAGGGCGATCGACAAACATGTTGTGTTGTGAAGATGATAAGAACTCGTCTTCTGAGGTTGGAATGTCTCTGTCTGACTGTCTCTCTCTCTCTCTCTCTCTCTCTGTGTCTATGTCTCCCTCCCTCTCATCTTGTATCTACAGGTACATAAAGTCTATATTTAATGTAAAATCACCTGTATGTCAAATAAAGAAGTGGCTTAAACAAAAACAAAAACAAAAACTCTTAGATTCAGAAAACAAAATATTGCCGTTGAAATAACCTACTATCCCCCATAACATAAAACTTTTATTTATGTGCAAGCAAGCATGGACCATTAATTAAGTCAAGTCTTAGGCTCTACTTATGTTCTCATTTTCTTTGTATGCTTTCGTCATAATGTCTCTGTTCCTTTATTGCTGAAGTATCGATGAAGTGATGTACCAACTTGGCGTATTCTGCACCTGCATAAAGCTACTGAGCACTCATTGTGATATTGTTATCTTATGAAGATGTAGACTTCCCGAAATATCAATTATTACAGAAAAACATCTTTTACATAACTTCAAAAATCGTTAAAATTGTTAAATGCTTCGATTATCATAGTAATTATCTTGAATTAATTTTAGCTCATGTAATCATGCATTTGATTGAGCTCACGTAAATAATAAAACTATCGACTTGCTTTCAACTTGCATAATTACACACACTATTTAACTTCCCCATCGCATCCCCCTAATCTAAAAATGAAGGATTACGCCCCTCTTTATATTTTTGATTAATGTTTCTTCTACTTCCGCAACCCCATGAGCAACTAAGCAACTCATGTCTCATCCCTAGGAATGATTAATCGTTATGATGATTATATCAAAACTAAGGAGAAGAGAGAGGGGGTTAAAAAGTGAAAGAGTGAGTTGGAGGAGAAGGAAAGAGGGTGTAGGGTAAATAAAAGAAAGATAACGGAAAGATAAATGAATGAGAGAGGGAGTGAGGGAGTGAGGGAGTGAAGGAGTGAGGAAGAGAGAGAAATTGGGGGAATTAGAGCTAGGGGAAGGAGGAAGGATGATATAAAGAAAGAAAATTAAGGGGAAAACGGTAAAGACTTGGAAAGTGAGAAAGGGGAATGGGAGAAAGAGAGAGAAAGAGAGAGAGAATGAGAGAGAGAGAGGGAGAGAGAGAGAGAGAGAGAGAGAATGAGAGAGAGAGAGAGAGAGAGAGAGAGAGAGAATGAGGGAGAAATTGGAGGGGGAGGGGGAGAGATACAGAGACTGAATGAGAAAGAGGAAAGTATAGGGAAGAAACAAACGATTGAATGATCTGGATGATTAAAGAAAACAAAAGGGGGTGATGAAGAGGGAGAAATCGAGAGAGAAAACAAAAAAGGGAAATGGGGAAGAAGGGAGACTAAGAGAATGAAAAGTTTTTGGATGACGGACAGAATGATTGAGATGTGTTGAAGCTGACTCGGTCTCGATGTCATCCCATCTTCCCATCTCGAGGCGATGTCGTCTCCGGTTTCGAGATGTTTCCCTAGAAACGAGTCGGTGGTCGTTTTTCATTGTTGATTTAACACTTGCCCAGCCCGACTGCTCGGGTTTCCTACCCATAGAATTGAGCTAATTCCACCAAGTTTGTCTTCTCTTTCTTCCTTACTTCCTTTCCCTTTCTCTTTCTCTTTTTCTTTCTCCTTTCTTTGTAATTTCCTTGTTTGTATGTTTGTCTTTATCGCGCTCTTTAACACTTATATATATATGTCTCTCTCTCTCTTCCTTCCTCCTCTCCTCTATTTATCTCCCTCCACCACTTCTCTGCCCCCCTCTCTCTCTCTCTCTCTCTCTCTCTCTCATTCCCTCCTCTCTCTCTATATATATGTATTATTCTCATTTTCTCTTTCTCCGTATCTATCGTTCTGTATATGTGGCATCCCCGTATTTCTCTCTCTCTCTCTCTCTCTCTCTCTCTCTCGCTCTCTCTCATTCACTTTCTCTCTATACTTCCTTTCATTCTCTTTCTATCCCTCTCTTTCGTACCCCCTTTCTCTCTCTAATTTTCTCTCTATTTCTCACCTTTGTTTTTTTTTTCTCTCTCTCTATCTCTCTCTCTCTCTATCTATCTATCTATCTCACTTTCTCTTCCTCTCTCTCTGCGATCTTTGTCAGAGAGCGTTTTTTTTTTTTTTTTTTTTTGTCGTGACTGATTGTTTCTTCCCGAATTGTTGTTTTGTTTTGCGAGAGGGGTTGTAGAAGAAGATGGGTCTCGAAAAGGCCGAGTTGAAATCGGTGTAAGTTGATAAAAATGAAAATAAGTTTGTGTGCTCTGTGAGGGCTAGGGGTGACATCTAAGGCTTGACATGGTACCCACCTTAAAGCTATAACTCAGCCGTAAGGATGGATATCGTATCAATTTTGCACCGCCACCACTGTTGTTGACGAATTATGAGAAAAGTGAAATTTGAGAATTCATCGAACCATCTTTTCTGATTACGCCTTTGTTGATTACTGCATTTACTTTAAAGTCAGTGAAAACATTTTATGCTACCGATGAAATTAGTCATCATGATGCCTTGGCATTCGAAATAGGCCTAACTGTTCATCGATCAATAAAATGCTGGAAGTTGTCTATACAAAGAGTAAGAAGTCATGACAATTATCAAATGTACAATAAGCAGTGAAAGAATATTATCTTATTCTTGGCCTGAGCTTTGAACTAATGAGAGGGTGTGTCTACTTTGTAAAAGTAAAGGAAATAACACAATCAGTGAATACTTTGCTTTAATGACGCCGAACAGGTTGCGCCTGTTGTTTGTGAATGCATTTAAAAACTATTCAGTAATATTGTGAACCAAATCTCCACTTGCTGCCAGCCACACTACAAGTAATCTTTTGTTTTAATAGCCTTATTGGGGAGGGGGAGGTGGGGGGGGGTGGGGGCACCCAAATAATTAAATATATTACATTGATCTATTTACGTTTGCAATAAGACTTATATCGATAGGTATACAGTAAGCATTACATATGGCAATCATCAAGACGTCTTCCGAAAGCGATGCAAATTGGATAAAAAGATAATATTTCATATATTACGAATTTGGTCAGAATGACACCCATCCGCCAAATTTCTTGTAAACGGAGCTCGCACAGGTGACTGCCAGCCGTTGCGTCTGGTATGAGGAGGATGAGGAAGATAGAATGAAAGGAAATCATCATCGCTGGAATGAGAGCATGGGAGGAGAAATGGGAGGTGAAAAACGAACTCTTGCAGAAATGGAAACGAAATAAATTATCTTGACGGGGCTGCAATGGCGTTTTGCCTTGGAGCAATTTTGACTGTCGTGGGTTTTTCTCTTTCCTGTACATATAAGAGTATGCTCCGCCTGTCATATTCTCATCTCAAACACACACGTACTGAGTCCCTTCAGTAGCTCAACTCCCCCTCCCTCGCCTTTCTCTCTCTCTCTCTCTCTCTCTCTCTTTCAGAATGACCTTCCTCCTGTTTTTCTTTTTTTACATCTCTATCCATTTCTTGTTCTCCCTCTTCCATTTCCCTCTTTCTCTTCCTCTTTATTTTTCCTCTTTCAATTCTGAAGCTATTTTCCCCCATACCTCTATTTCTCACCCCCTCTCACTTTCTTATTCCATCTATTTAACACCATTGTCTCCCTCCCTCTGCTGTAACCCTCCCCCTTTCTTTCTTTGCCTACTAATTTCTATCTATGTATTCCTTGCTCTCCCACACTATTTCTACTGCTCTCTCTCTCCGTCACATAAAAGGAAGAATCTCTCATGAAGGTAATGTTTTCCATTTCATCTTGTTTTAACCAAATGTTTAAGAAATGTTCAATGATTCCACATTTCCGGTTGATTCCAAGAAACAATTACACATGGGAATGGAAAGGACCTAGTTTCTTACTTTTGCTTTCATTCAATTATGTAATAACAATTGAAAAATGGAGTGGATATGGAGTATTGTTTGATTATCTTGCTGATTTCGTTTTTATTAGATATGCTCGAAAGATAACTATTACCTTTCTCTCTCACCCCCCCTCTCTCTCTCTCTCTCTCTATCGCCCCTCTTTCTCTCAACTCTCTCTCTCTCTCTCTCTCTCTCTCTCTCTCGCTCCACCCCATCCTCTCTCTCTCACCCCCTCTCTCTCTCTTTCTCTCTCAGTATTACACTGTTGCATACTTTCCTTCAAATTTACCTTTTTTCTTATCTTTCACTTCCTCACTCATCTCCCATTTTATCTCTTTGTCTTTCTTTCGCTTTGTGACTTTACCCCTCTACATTTTTTTTTCTTCTTCTTCTTTCTTTCACCATTCCCCTCTCTCTCTCTCTCTCTCTCTCTCTCTCTCTCTCTCTCTCTCTCACACACTGTCTCACCCTCTCAACTCTTGCTTCTCTAATCTCATACCGAGTTGTCACGTTTTGCGTTCGAAGGCAAATTGTGTGTGAAACGAGATGTGAAGGGTAGCGAGATGCCGAACATCGGAGGGGGAGAGAGAGAGAGAGAGAGAGAGAGAGAGAGAGAGAGATGGAGAGAAAGAGAGAAGATGATGCGCTTCCATAGCGACTGCATCACTTAATCACACCGTATTAGCTATGTCGACAGCGATCATCCCAATAAAGGAATACAAATTCAGAGAGAAGGCTCAAAAGACATGTACCCTTAATTACGCTCGGTTAAATCAGCAAGCGATGGCCTCTTTTTTTATATACCCTTCCACCCTCGCCCACTCTCCGATGATGATATTGATGATGATCATGACGATCAGTTGGAAATTGATATCAATGAAGTTAACGAACTCGGAGATGAAGGGCTGATTGTTCTAAACTGTAACGATCGAAGTGGATGCGGTCTTCTCATTTCTCATCAAACATGTCGCTTATGTTTCCGTCACTTTTCAAATGATTCTGACTGACATGTGAAGTTTTGTAGAACAGGATGAATGAAATAAAGTGAACAGATACACGAGGTAATTTCACCAGCTTATTTTTTGTTCTTATAGGTCTTTGGGAAACCCACAATCGGTTAATTATCCATCATTCTGTATATTTATTATTCCAGTCGACAGGTACATATATCGCCCAAAAAAAAAAAAAAAAAAAAATGTCTTTAATGTTTTATAATAATCTTTCTTAGTTACACTGAATGATAATTAATTCTAAATCAGGGAATTGGGACAGCGGTTGATTGTTAAGTAGACTTGGCACAAAAGTTTCGGAATATTATTTGATTTATTCATTCATTATTTATTCAAGTCTTCTTTAAAAAGCAGGGTAAATCATTCAGCTAATAAAATCCGCTTTACCATACCGCTTCTTAAAAGAATAGAAATAATTACTACAATAAATAATGAATCCAAATCGCCTCGAAGGTTGAGTATTGAGGTGCCTATTTCGGCACTGGTTCTGATAACATAATACAAATTCAGATTCTGGTGAAGAGTTATTAATGCACCGATTTAGCAGATCCGATAAATCTGGAGTCTTCTACTAAAAGCAATGCCTTTGGTGTGATTGACCTAAATGTAAATATCTTACCTCTTATGCTATCAGAACAAGACGGTTGTAAACCAGATTAATAAAAGAAGATTAGAAAAACAAGGAGGTGATGTAATCATAAAAAGTAAACTTTACTTATATTTACCACCAACATTCCAATTATTATCTATTAAAATTCGAATGCAAATCTAGCTCACAAAAATGGATTTAAAGCTTATAAAAATATTTGACGTATGCAACTTTTTTCCAAATGCGCTTTGTATAGAATTTAACAGGTGTAGTATACGAACTATATATTTTACAAAAATATTCCATCCATGTCTACAACGATGCATTTACATTTCGTGTACAGTAATTTAGCCTTTGAAACTTAATTTCCCCGACATATTTTTTAAATTACAACAATTTGTTTCCGTAAAGTTGCTATCTAACTTATAATAAATTGCTTCACAGCATGCAGTTTATGATTATCAGTATGAGTATTACAAAATGTAGTGAAAGAATATAATTTTGATTGTGTAGTCGCTGTTTACAAAGTATAATTACACATCGCAAAGCGTAATTTGCATCACAAACATACGTAATTTATAAACAACAAGTATTATATTGACATAACAAATTTAATTTCCATATAACAGTACGTAATTTACATAAGACTAGGTGAAATATACATTATCATCATGATTATAAAACAGAGCTTAATTTACAAAACAAGTATGAAATTATTTTCACAAAATACAGCTTAAAAACATGCTTTACAACAAAAATCTAACCAATTTTAAAGCCATAGTAAAATGAATTGAACCGAATTAAAATTATTCACCACTGTCATAAAAACATACAAAGTCAACGAATACAATAAAATATTTCTTACAAATATGGATAAGACAATAAAATGGAAAAATACACTAACGAAAATTACAACGTGGTTGGATCATCAAAAGTTACAGATGATCATAAGTAGAAGATCCTACACAAAAATGAAAAAACTAACACACAAAAAAAAACAAATAAATAATACAATGGTAATTACAAACATAAAAAGAGCGGTTGTCATATTCAAAGCTTCTGCATCCGGTGAAGTTTTAGATTAAGCTTAAAACTGTTTAATGATACACGCTGTTTAATTTGGGGTAGTTTGTTCCAGATAGTGGATACATATCATTGAAAATGAAGAATCGCCATATATTACACAAGTGATTGTTGAATTCCTCTTATTTTGTCTATGAATATTTTTTTTTGCTTTGAAAGATGTTACAACAAATGAAATAAAAAGAAATCCCAAAGGGCTGAAAGGAGAGTGAACGGTGACGGCAGGGCAGGCTGTAGCAGCCGAAATGTATAACTATTTTCTTGGTTGGTGCACCATTTCTCTCGCTTTTGCATTCTTTCAATCAGCTAGACCTGTAATTGGTTATCGTTACCGGCATGCAGAGTCATGTGCCGGAAATCCGGGAATTTCTGAGTGACTTGGCGCAGTGATGGGCGCGGTGTCAGGCTTGATGCGCGTCGAAGGGGAAAAGATGGGGGTGGAAACATGGTGCCGACTTCAATGACAGGTTAATTCAGATGGGTGGAAGGAGGGTGGGGTGGAGGGGGTTGGTAGGAGGGAAAGGGGGATTGATACGATAGGGGAAAGTAGGGGGTAAACATGAGGTGGAAACAATTTTTTTCTGACTTCACCGACAGGGTAATGGGTGGAAGGAGGGTGGGGTAGAGAGTGTGTGGGAGGGAAAAGAGGAAGATAGATGGGGAAGGATAAAGATCTCTATTTGAGGAGGTGAATTGATTTGGGGTGGGGGCAGAGGCGGGGGGCGAAGGAGAGGTAGTCGAAGGAGAAAAGATGATATGTTGAACGAGGATGGGGTGGATGGGGTGGTGGGAGGGAAAGTGGGTTTATACGATGGAGCAAAGTAGAGGAAAACATGGGTAATGATGGGCTGGAAACAAGGCGCTGACTTCACTTACATGTGAATTCAGATGGGGGTAATGAGGCCTATGGTAGATCGGGTGTGGTACGTGTATGGGAAGGGGAGTAGTCAGGAAGATAAAAGAGGGAAAGAGATATGGATGGTATCAAACCACCAAGAAAAAAGGCCAAGGACTGAATGATGAATAAAGAGATTCTAAACATAGGGTGAAAATATGTAACCTACTTTAACGTGAAGGCGCGATGGCTCAGTGGTAGAGCAGTGGTCTCGTAACCGGAAGGTCCCGGTTCGAAACTGATCCAATGCACTCGTGTCCTTTGGTAAGGCATTCATCATCATGATCAAGTCCCTCGGAAAGGACTTAAAGCCGTCGGCCGTTGTTTACTTACAAGCATATACATGCTTTATTAGCAGTCAGGTAAAATCATCAATCATCAATCATCAATCATTGATCATCATCATCATCATCATCATGGCAGTTAATTCAGAAAGGTGTAAAGAGAAAAGGGATAGATGAGGGAAGGGGTGATGATCTCTATGGCCATGGTACTCGAAAATTTGGAAGGTAATGGTTATCTGAATTGAAGTCGGCACGATGGTTCAACCTTATCATTTCCCCTTCGACTAGGTGCAGTAGTCGAAGGAGGAAACATGGGATGGAAACATGGTACCGACTTTCATGACAGTTAATTAATTCACATAGGTGGGAGGGGGACATAGGATGCGTGTTGGAGGATAGATTCTTTGGAACTTGTTCGAGTTCAATTTCGAGAGGGGAGGGGTAGTACATGAGATGAAATGCCAGGGAGACAGACAGGGGATAAGCGTGGTGATGTTGCATGGTGACAACTAGATCACAAAATGGTTCATTCACAAATGTGGTTAATGAAATCTGTATAGATGGGGTGGGGATAAGGACAAAAGGAACATGCACCTTGCAGGGCCAAGGTGAGGATAAATCTTGTCGATTTTTCTAACACCGTTTCTAAAGAAGATGGATGCTCTAAGGAAGGGGAGATACCAATGTATGGTATGACGGAGAAGAAGGGGACGGGAAGAAACATTCGTGGAGTAGAAACTGGTGAAATTATAAGAAATCATCAGAGATTGTTGGAGGAGCATTGAAAAAGGAGAATTGTTGTTGGGTGTGGACATGGTGTAATAAGGACTAAATGAATAAATGGTAATAGACAAAGAGATGGATAAACTAAGGGGGAGCCTGCCTTGAAGATTTAGTCGTCGCAATATTCTACAAAACCCTTTTTTATCTGGCAGGTACAACTGACTGTGTTATCAATAATAATAATCAATAATAAATGAGTGGTCAGAAAACAATAGGAGACAAATACAATAAATTGATACAATGACTTGCATGGTAATATGGTTAAAGGGAATGAAAGCTTTATGAGTAAACAAGCTCAGATATAAGGAGAATAAGAAATAGCATAGCGTGCAGTGACTGCCTTCTGTTTGCTCATGCATAATGCATGAAGTATTGGCTTCTTGAATAATTCATGAGCACGGTGGGAAATCAGTGAGCAAGTTGACACAACCTCAGACGACCTCTGCCGCGATCTTTCATTCTTCGCCTTCACCTCGAGAAATTGTTTCACGGGCTTGACTTCCAAACTGACATTGAGGTTGTACAGCAAGATGTGACCATTTCCAGAGCTAGGAGGGGGTAAGTCGCATTAGCAAGGTTTTAGAAACATTTGGTCGGCAACAGGATTATTTTCTTTGCCGCGTTTAACAGCCGGACCTGGTTGAAAGTGGACTTAAAAGATTTAAGATACGATAAAGGTTAGTTCGTGTTAAAGACTAACAGCAATTGCTGGTTTATTTATGTACTTACAATTTATTTATCAATTTCCAGGCGAAGTTGAATAAAGCTAACACAAAATACAGATACAAAGGAAGTAGGAAATACTGCCGACTAGTGCCCGAGGAAAGCCAAAAAGAAATTAATTCATCTTATATAGGTTGTCCTCACTAGTCGGTAATTTACAAAGTATATTAACATATTATACAATTATACATAAATACAAATTTATACTGACGATAACATTGAAGTGATACAAAATATTTGAAATAGAAGGGATGGCGTCCGTGCGTCACAGAAGAGAACAGGGAAATAATTATAGGTCGTGATATGAAAGGGAAAAAATAAGTAATTATAGAACTTATTAAGAATACGGGGTTTAAGATGAGAAAATTAAATTTAAGAAATATTATAAACTGACAGAATTATAAATCATTCATTGCTGTAATGTTATTACGACTCTGATATATACGATTGTTGATTTAAAAAATGATTTTTTTTTTAAATTTGATGAAATGAAATCACTGACCAAGGCAAAAATATTAGTTTACATAAGTTGTGTCAGTCATGATTAATTTTAAGTGTCTATTAGTAATGGGGGTGTTACAATGGTAATTAATCAATCATATCGTAAATGCTATTGATATTCTTGAAAATCATGGGATAAGTTTAGATTGTTCCTTGCCTCTCTACAAAGCCTCAATTATTTCAATGTTTTATACACAGTTTCGTTTAAAGATGTCTGGTTGGATGTAATTAGATATATTACTATTCGCACATGACACTGCATAATATTCCAGCTTATCAGACATACCAGTGTCATCCATTGATAAGATGCAAAACAAGAGATGTTGAGCCTTCGATTCATTACGTACAGGTTGACGACACAGTGACCTCTTTATCGACCTCTCTCTCTATTTTTCGCGCGCTCTCTCTCTCACTCACACTATCTCTCTCACACACACACAAACTCTCTCTCTCTCTCACTTCCCCTATCTCTCTCTTTCATTCACTCATTCACTCATACACACACACACACACACACACACGCATACACAAACTCACTCCCTCCCTCGTTTTTTTCTTCTCCCTCTCTCGTTTTCATTCACAAAAACTGATATAACGCGGCTTCGCGATCGACCGCATTCCAAGAAAGAAATAGATCCAAGTTTTGTAGTCATCTTCGCGAAGCACAAACCAAATAAAAGATGGAGACCAAAACAAAATTAATATGTGTCAAGGGAAGAGGATGAAAGTATTCGAAAGCTCAGCTAGGGGGTCACGATCATTCCTTACCGTGCTTGAGATGATCTATAAGGCGCCAGGGATTAATTGAGGGGGAGAAAAACAAGGAAGAGGAGAACAACGACCTTCATCATTTTGAATTATAGGTTAAAATGAAGAAGGGGGATTCTTGAAGATGCAGTGATAACGTGGGGAAGGGAGGGGGGCAGGATGGAGACCTATTTAGTTTTATTATTATTAGGATTTTATTGACATATATAATCATTTAGACATCGGTATGCTGCATGCACATATTACATACTAATGTAGTGACTGAATTCTTTAGAATTGTGTATAAACTCTAGGATTAATAACATACATTTAAATCTAATGTTAGGTTGAAAAACAGAATATCAAATTGTATACGGTTTATATAGTCTATGTACAAAATATTACTGCTAAACGTTTAATTATATTTATACCTATGAAATTACTTATGAACGATACGAGCACAAGGTCCTTGCATCGCCTGGGGCAAATGCACCCAGACCCTTCATGATCATCTCGTCCTCTATTGTATCGCCCTCCATGGGCAACAGATGGGGCGAGAAGTTTCGTCCCCGCCTAAAAGCATCTATCCATCAACATGTATTGGGAGGTGACTCTGATCGCTGCCGAGGCGTCGGGAGTTGACCCTTCCTCTTGCATCTAGCGTTAAAAATGTGTACTGTTATTCTTTATATATTTCATCATTGGCCGTAAACGAAGAGAGGTGATGAGTAGAATTCGTGTCACTACGGGAATAAATATTAGTGCCTTTCTATTCCATTAAAATTTAATTTAATGCCCTTAAACATTGGTAATTATATGAAAGACTTGGACCTTTCTGCATTAATCGTTACAATTTGCACTAATGTTGTATTATACATTTCATTAGTGGCCTTAAGTGAAGATGTTTTATGGGTCAAACATAAATCCTGTCGATTTGGGATTCCATTTGAATTCATAATAATGATCACATTTGTATACTAACTTTTAACACTACGTTTCTAAGCGCTTTACATTGGAAATAGTATTACCCCGGCCATCGATTCAATGGTTATTCCGCACATGATAGAGCACACGCTCCGCTCCCTGAGGAGTATTCCGCCCATGTAATGCCATTAGACTGAATATTCAAAACGTTAAAACAACAAGTAATAGCATGAGACGTATTTGTAAAATGAAAGGAACTAGAAGATAGCGCAAGTGCTAATCAATCGTTGGTTATAGGACTGTACAATATTCTATTTACCCATATCGTATTAAAAAGGGTAAACATCCTAGTTTACAGCTAACTAATAATGAACATTGGTTGGCAGATAAATTAACCAAAACGTAACACATCTGTTTGCTAATAATTACACAATGTGTACGTTAGCTCCTTGTATCAAGATGGGCATTCACTCGCTTCCCCCCAAAAGTGAGATTTTGATCTCGGTTCAAACATCGATATTGAGTTCTCACAAATTGCTCGATGTATGAATGACCCCTCTGTGTTAAAGCAAGTTCGTTGTTTAAACGCATAGTTATTCTTATCATTCGCTCCTTCCTTTTCAATGTCGTCTGTATTTTCACTTTTCCTCCATTTCTATCATTTTTCTTTCGACTTACTTATTTGTTTGTTTACTTATTTTTTTTAAAGATTTATTTTAATGACTTGTCTTTCTCTAATGTATTGCTTCGATCCACCAATCCACCCCTCCTTCTGTTTCCATCTTCCTCCTACTCCTACCATTACCCCCTCCATTCCTTCTCCCCCTTTTATGTTTCCCCTTTGCTTTTCATCATAACTTTCCTTCTCTCCATTCCTCTTCTAATATAATCCCCAGTCCTCCCATTCCGTTATCATATCATCGTCAAGCATGACGGCGTTTTGAGGGGGTGAAACAACTCCAATCTGAAGTAAGCCAGTAATTATTAATGTGACAGTGGTGCCTACGCCATACCGGATGGAATCAGCGAAAGTCAGTGCGCTAGCTTCAATTACCGGCCCATGAAATTACATCGTTAATTGTCTAATTAGGAGAGAAATTAGCCCAGATGTCACCCATGTTTTGTCATCGTTGGTTGCAATATCAGACTCTACTTAGTTGCCAAATATTATTATTAGATCCCTTCTTCATTATGTATTACATACAACATAACGATAGAGCGTCCAAGACGATAATCGGATGTAAGCTGGATGCAGATGTCGCATTTTGTGTACGCAATGTAGTTAATTTAGTTTGTCGTTTGTAGAAAGTGATAAGAGCTTGGTTAAATGTAAAATTTAATATTCTCCCCAAGTTCCAAAGAAATTCAACTCAATTACTCAACCTCCATACAGTCACCCCCCATTTTAGTATTTATCCTAACGATATTAATCTGTTTACATTCAGTAATGTAAGAACTATCTCTCTGCCCCCCTCCCCATAAAGGCATTTAAATTTATTTTGTTGTCTTTTGTTTTCCCCGGATTTTGTCATGTTTCGTCTAAATCATCTTATTCAGGTAAAACATGTTTTGTCGTCTCTACAATTCTTCTCCGATGAAGCAGATAAATGTCTGTTGTGACCAGCTCATAATTTATTATATAATTATGAAATGTCTAATAAAACATGAAATTGGGACAAAGACAAAAAGTAAGAATTTGGTCTGCGTGTGCGTGTGTGTGTGTGTGTGTCTCTCTCTCTCCTCTCCCTTTTAAGTTAAAGCATAAATAAAAACGTCATTCCGTTTGTTTTCATCTTAAACCTATTTCAAATCGACGTCTGCCTTCTCCCCATTGGACGCATGTATACGCTACACTCACCATCGATTGATTCACATCTAAATGAGATTAGGACGAAAGTCTCAGCTTTCCGCCTTCTCGAGAGAAACAAACAATAAAGACAGACCCCATACTGACTCCCCTTCTTCACTGTTATGAGGTGTTTGACCTCATTGTTACGTAATCACTGTAATTAATGCCGCCTCCTCGTCGCTCCGTATAAACAGATTACCCCGTCCAATAAATTATACATAATTAATTGCTATCGATCGTCAACATATTAACGATAATCTATTGTGACGTAATTGGGCATGGCCAATCATAATCGACCCGTTACGCGTTCATTCTTTGTGTTCATATTCTTTCTTTTTCGATTAAATAAAAGTCATGTAATTTAGATTGTTAACGCTTGTATTGATAGTTGATAAATTACAATTCGAATTTCGTGAGGACCAGGTAGGGTTACGAGGGTATATCGATTGGATATGTATTTTTTAACAGTGTATTTTTGTATTCATTGATTTTATTTCTCAAAACTCCAATTATTTTTCATACATAACATAGTTAATACAAAACTGCAACATAATTATAACACAGCTGTTTTATCATTTGATAAAAGAACATAAATACAACATAATTCATTGTTCATAATTTCACAATGTATAGGACTAAAATATATCACAATCACATAATAGGAAGATATTACCGCACTATACAGTTATTTCATCCCCAAAACTAGAGCAAGCATTGTTTTTTCAGAATATGTATACAAGAATCAATACGAAAATAAACAAAGTTAACATACATGTATCACACAAAGAATTCATTGTGATAATTTGTCAATTGTGTTTTGTTTTGTTTTGTTTGTGTTTTAGGTTTTTCATTCATTCTGATGTATATACAATCTTGGGACTTTTATATTTGGTGCCTTTACAAATTTTGTTTTAACAAGAACGAAAAGTCTGAAATTTGTCTCCAAACAAAAATATACATCAAAATTTGGGTGATTCAAACCACCTATATAAAGTCATTGCAGGTGTTAAAATATGGTAGAAACTACTCCTTCACACATTCTACCACAACAATTTTAATGAAGGGAAATCTAATGAGATTCAACATATAGAAAAAAGGATACTTACCAAAACCAAATTATATAGACTAAGTATTCGAATAAGTAAGATTGTAATACTAACACGATTATCAAATGTTATTTCTATTAGTTAATTACTTACATTGACCTCTACATCGCATTTGTATGGCTTAAAAAAGAACGAAGGCGGACGGTCGAACAAAATGATCTGCATAATACATTCTTTTCCGAGGTATTAGAGTGGGCTTATTGCAAAGGCCGCCCCCCCCCTCCCTCTGAAAACGGCCTCCTCTGTAGCTGAAAAATCTCAATGTCATCATCTATGACATATACCTCATCGCAATATGAAGTAAAGATCGTAGAAAACTATACATTTAAACCAAAAAAAATCCTTAATTCTTGACTCGATCGTATCAAAATGGATGACACACCAGGGGCCCGTCTTACAAAGAGTTGATATCAATCGCAACTTATTTGCGATTGATATCAATCGTAACTGTGTACATAAGAGATGGCAGACTGCAAACTTGCGATTGATTGGAGGACTTACGATTGATTTGGATCAATCGTAACTCTTTGTAAGACGGGGCCCAGGACCACTATGATCTCCACATGTGTTACACGAGAGGGTGAATGCCTCAAGGCTACAGTGAATCAATAACTTCTGACTGCTCTTTACCATTGGCCATATCAAGGTGTTTGTTAGCCTCGTTCCAATGCTGAACTACCTTGGTGCGCCGAGTCAACGTGTATGATTGCTGAAGTAATAAAACAAAGAGTCTGTAACTGTAGACTAGAAATGGCCTTCTCAATATGACACACTCATTCTGAAAGGTAGACTATTACATGTAGAACTTAATATATAACTCTTAAAGGCATTGTTTAACAATGCCAAATCTGAGATGCATGGCCCTACGTGTTATCAGCGTTTGTGATATGGTGTAATATTGGAGCCCTAAAACAATTGCGCCTCAAAATGATAATGAAGTGCCTCAAAAAAGTAAAAAATCTTTGAGTGACCGGTTTTACCATACTCATTTTCCCCAATAGACTGTAGTGTTATAAAAACCGTTGGGAAAACAATTAAAACAAAAACCGTTGGGAAAACAGTTTTTGAAATTTCGAATTCCAATCATAAATATCTTGATAATCAGACGGGCGATCGGCTTGTACACGTCATGGGATTCCTGACAGACCTAAAGGTTGGGCCTAAAGGTTTATAATTATGATTACAGCATGAACTAAATCCAGGACTTTGTTTAGAATTTTGAGACAAAGATACCCATCCCTTTAGCCCTATTTAAATGCACCACCTACATGTATTGTTGCAATGTGAAACACGAAGATTGGTTTCATAAAGAACAAAATTGATTTGCTTTCTTTCCAAATCTCGTCAGACGTATTTAACTTTGCTTACATTACGGACTTGTCTATCATGATAACATCAGAACAAAATTTGACATCATACATGATCATTGCACATGAAGTAAAATAGGGCCGATGTAAATTGAAATAGATTATTATTATCAATATTGTTAAACAAATAATGAGTTAACCTTCATTGGGTGATGCTAGGTCGAATCAACATCAAGCAAGCGGATGGGTAACATGTTTTCCACAAAGTGGTAAATGTACGATGGATGCACCCTTTCACATAACTGAAACATCTTTTCCCCCTTATATCTTTCACCAAAATGATAATTTAATATTATTGACCTGAGCATCATGCCATTAGGTTCCCACATTATTAGAATACAAATCACATAAAATGATAAGGACAAGGGCAAAAGAAAAATAGATGCAGTTCATGTCACATTCTATCATTTGATCCCTGGTACATGACGCTGGCGGGAAAGTGTACAATGATTTTCCCGCCCTAATACCCACCAGGGGCTACATTACGTCTGCGCATACCTCATTTACCTCAGCATATTGTTTTTGTCATCCCCGCGTCGTTATATCCCCCCTCAAGGTACGATCTCCCGTACGACCACGGTACCATGGTGACGAGGGTGATGATGATGTCGAGGGTAGGGGATGATGGTGTTGGTGGCACCTGGGATGAAGATAATACTGAGGGGGAAGAGGGAGTGGGAGAGATGAAAACTTGATATCAAAGGCTGAGGAAACACTTTTACTTCCAGTGAAGGTTTTTTAAATCTTTACCATGTTTTGTAACAAAAGGAAATGACCTGATCCATCAAAGTCTGTGATTTAAAAGAAAAATTACCATAATGATCTCCATTATTTACCAAAAGATCCATATTTAGCTGGTGTTATCATACCCGCGTTATGATATGACCTACTTTTACAATGGTAAATTGGTTACGTTTCTGCTACTAGAGCATATCAACTCATATCAGGTTGACTTTCAAGATCATTTTATACTTTGACAACCATCATGTCCGTGACCATAATTTAATTTAAAATGGTGTGATGGTGATGATGATGAGAACATAGAGGTGTCATGGTCGAGTGGATACGTCGCCGGACTGTCGATCACAAGGTCCGCGGTTCGAGTCCCGCCGCAGCACTAATGTCCTTTGGCAAGACATTGATCTACATTTGCCACACTCAACCCAAGTGATGTAAGTGGCTACCTGGCAGGAATTAATTCCTTGAAATGCTGGAGCGCTGTTATGGCAGCTAGGCTAAAGCCGGGGTAATAATAAATGCGCCTCGGAATAGAATTTCTAGATAGACGGCGCTATAGAAATGCCTATTATTATTATTATTATGAGAGAGAAGATAACGGAGGTTAGGAAGATGTTGATGACGCTACATGCTGATAAACAGCTGATTCAGCTGATGATATCCATGACAACGACGATGAACACGATGATGATAATGAGGAGGTGGTAATGGTAGGAGTAGGAGGAAGAGGATGAACAGAGGAGGGGTGGATTGGAATAAGAAGAAGAAGAAGAAAAAGGGGAGGGAAGGAGGAAGAGAGGGGAAGGGAAGGAGGGGGAGAATAAAGATGCTGATGGTGATATTATTGCTAATGATCTGACAAATCTTTAAGCATGTTAAGGGCCGAAATAATGCGGCGTCCGTTGAAGAGAGAATACAAAAGAAACTTGCAGCCTTATACCGGTTGCACACGAAGGGTCATTCGATTGAGTTATTATATCTGCGCCAATCAAGGCAATTAGCGCATCCGTCATTGGTTGAACGCAACTCTTGCACTCTTCAATATGCTTTCTTATTTGCGCAATTTCTCTCACATAAATTATAGTGCGACAAAGACCATGCCCTTCACTGACACAGCCTCTTTGTGCAGCGGGCATATTGCGCCAAATAACACATTTGTAATTAATGCATAAAAACGGTGAAATTAACCTAGATATAGATTGCAATACTTTATATAATAAATTTCTGCAAATACAAGCTGTATTTTCCCCATGTTTCTCGATGCAACGAGTAACCTTTCATAACCACCTGATGGGCAAGTTTTATACCTGTATCTCTTCGTTGACGTAGTTTTGATCGGTGTAATCTTGCCAGGCTCTACGTCTAATGGATATCGTTAAGACCTGTACGGCCATACGTGCCATGCATTCTCTTGATCAACCTTGATAGCTGCCCTAAGGTGAGCTCCTCCTCCTCCTCCTCCTATCGGTCTAGGAGGATGATACTCAAAGGAGATGAAGACAAGAAAATTAGATGAGTAGTGGTATCAACCTTTTGCACAGATGAAAAAGGGTAAATGATGTTGGAAAATTATGGAGGGAAACGAGGTTAAGGGAGAAAGGCTGCCGTTAAAATTGGGATGATAAATTTTATAGGATTGGACACCTTTTTAGGGATTATGAAATTGGGATGAATGCGATGGTCAAGATGGCAGTATAGATTACTACCATGTTTGCAAATATTTATTGACAAAGGATGATTATTGAAAGAAAACAGATATGTCTTTCTCTCTCTCTATCTCTCTCTCTCGCACTCTCTATTTCTCTCTGGGTATATTATGTATGTGCGTGGGCTGTGAGTGTGTGTGGTTATCTGCAGTGTATGTCATCGATTTATAATACCATTACCTTTTTCTTTTTTTTTTCTTTTCTTTTCTTAAAGTGCATAGAGACATGCAATTGTGCCTATGTGTTATGCGCTATATAAAAATGTTTAATTATCATCATTTTATTTTTGTAATTATCGGTTGTCTCTTGTTATTTTTTAATGAAGAAGTTTGAACGTTTGTCTTTTCACTTGCGTTGAAAGCAGTGTTATTTTTTAAAATGTATGTCATATTTTCTCTATCTCCAACACCCTCTCATCACCTCTCGTCCCCCTCTCTCTCTCCCTAGCTCTCCCCCTCTCTCTCTCTCTCTCTCTCTCTCTCTCTCTCTCTATCTATCTCTCTCCCTCTCCTCCTCCCTACCCCAATCTCTCTATATATATCTATGTTTCTTTTGTTTCTACTCCAAACAATCTCATGTTCGAACATCCGTCTAGACCCTCACAATTAGGAAGAGAAACAAAATATTCGAGAACCCAGAAGACAATTGTAATGTGACAATGCGTGAATCTTCCAAACATAATTTGATTTGTGTATCCTCCCGCCCCTCCTCTCAATTACATCCATAACTCCCTCTGTGCTATAGCAGCTAGCAAAATATATCGAGCATAACCATACTGCATGTGTAAACTGACTCTATAGCCAACAGGCCATCGTTAGGAAATAAAACCAGATGAATCAAAGAGTGGGATTTGGGCATCGTAATCAACGCTTCGGGAAAAATACTCTCTACATACTTGTATAACAAAATGCTGGGAAAGGGGAGAAAAAATGAGGAGGGGGAAGGGAAAAGACGATTGAAAGCAACGAAAATGAAACAAGATTTGCCTTTTTTAAAACTCCTTCTCGCAGATCATTATTATGACTAGCCATGATTACCCATCGGCTGGATGAGGGCTGGGGATGAGGGATGGGGATGAGGGATGTGGATGAGAGGGGAGCTGTCACAGGTTTGAGTAGGGGGAAGAGAGGAAAGAGACGGACATTCACGCTAATCTCCTATTAGAGTAATTTCTTTTCCCCGCTCCAATTTTCTTCTTGGAGGCATGGCTAATCTGTTGTGTCGTATACTTGTCGTATTTTTTCTTCGCCGTTTTTTTTTTTTTTTTTTTTGGTGATACATTTTTTTATACATATTGTCCAGCCCTCTCAGATCGCGCCATCTCCCTCCCCTCTCTCTCTCTCTCTCTCTCTCTCTCTCTCTCTCTCTCTCTCATTCCCTATCTCTCTCTCTCTCCCTCTCTCTCTCTCTTCCCCTTTCTCTTTCTCTCTTCCCCCCTCTGTTTCTATGACTATCTATCTGCCTCCAGTATATCTCTGTCTCTTCCTCTAATCATGCTTCTCCCTATTAGAGTCATACCTCCCTCTCCATCTCTCTCTCTCTCTCTCTCTCTCTCTCTCTCTTAATCTCTCTTAATCTCGTTCTCTCTCTCCTCTTTCATCATTATGCTTCTTTTGTTTCTAAGTATAAACAATATCTGAGATATCTGCCCAATTGCTTTGTTATTTTATGCAAAAAATAATATCCACTGAAATAACAATCTATTCTTTTTAATGCATTATTGCAACAAACGTTAAAACCTAAGTACATTCTTGAAACAAAATCGTACGTATCCTTTCGCAATTTGCTTTTAGTTAATGACTTTTGCCGTACTATCTGGTAGGTAAGATCAGTATATCCACAAATTAAGATATTTTTTCTTCTTCAGGTCTTGTGTTTTTGTACTCTATGCAGTTTATACTTAATTATTTCATAAAAAGAATTACAATTTCATATCCACTAATTTGTTGCATCATCATTTGTTGCAGCTTTCTTTATTTTTTGTTTTGTTTGTATACATTTCGATGTAGCAAATGATTCTTATCCACCCATTATGTAGGTACTACAATCATTGTATGATAAAACTTTTAGCTTTTAGTCAGTTGTTTTTTCATTTCCGTCTACCAAGCTTATCTGTGAACCCCTCCCCCTCCCTTCTCTCCCCACTCCCTTCTCCCACCCTTCTCCCCTTCTCCCCTCCTCTCCCTCTCTCTCTCTCTCTCTCTCTCTCTCTCTCTCTCTCTCTCTCTCTCTCTCTCTCTCTCTCTCTCTCTCTCTCTCTCTCTCTCTCTCTCTCTCTCTCTTCCCCATAATAATGAATGAAAGATCTTTTACAGCTACTGGCGCCCTCTATATAGCAAACAGTGCCTAATCGGTGACCGCTGGTCCCACATGATCCCTTTTTTCTTATGTTAATTGAGAGCTGGCCAAACTAGTGCAGAGGGGCTTTAAGGTCATTACCCCTTATCGGGCCTTTGAGTGCATTTTGTTTCAATTACATTTTTACATTAGACAGGATCACATCACGATGATCACTAGATATCAAATATTTATATTCGATTTGAGGTACGGAATGTATTTCTCAAAACATCCATTCATTTTTATTTTCGAATTCCCGGATAAATAATTGACAATTATATATCGACAAAAGGCAAAAGTTCGTCTTGGCGAAATTATTGCCTGTCATTCATAAGATACTCAGTAAAGGTAGACCAAACTTATCAAATATGTACACAAAACAATGATTGAATGAACATTATTGGCTCAATGGCACATCCAGAGGTACCCTTATACATTTTAAAGTTTTCTTGCACCTTATAATGCTTTTTTTATTAAATAAAATCTTTATTCAGACAAAAATCACGGATGACATCTACATAATTATTAAAAACAAGCAAATCATCACATGTTTAAATAATATCAAATTATATATCCATATTTACTTGAAAGCAGATTATAAATACACTTCCTGTACATCATTAATTATCTTCATCCACTTAGTAGTATTCGCATCTATTTTCTTAGTTCAGATATAAATATGGTAGTTCAAATATGAACAAAAATTTAAACCAAAAAAAGTCAAAAATTATGTGTCCTCCATTTTCAGTTTCTGTTAATGTGCTTAATGTAATCAATTGTAATGTTGATGGTATTGCTATCTTAAAGATAAGCTTGAGTTCTGATATTGATAGAAAATGAATTCTCACAGAATCCAACAAAACTTGCACTGAATGTTCAAGATTACAAATAAATGACATGTCCCATGTTTTGGTAGAAATGTATAGGGGCTGAGTAACAGCATAGAAAGATAAGGACATCAAGGTAATTAGTAGGTCCGATACCATGTGCTTAACACAGGTCACTATGTGCAAATGAGAGTTGTGGTTTTTATTGAAGATGATTTCCAGCGAGTTTTTGTGAGCTTTTTTTTAGTTTACTGGTTCAAACAATCAATCTACTGCAGGATAAACAATCCAGATTGAATTATAGCCATGTTCTCTCGACATACGATGCCCATACCAGAGCTCAAGATTAGCTTTAAGCTATATTGGCGCACCGATGTATTGGCGTACTGACAGGAACATAATCAAAGTTTAATGAGACGGGCATAATAAGGGTGTTTTTTATCATTTAGCAGAACTTATTTTCCTGTAAGAAACCAGAATGACAATAGTTCAAGTGACCGTATTACGTGAAACCTAGAGTCCTCGGCATGGAACAGATGAAGAGGGCATCATTTGGGCATATTTTCCTTTCAAGTCTGATTTCGAATTCATCTCGCGTCGTTGAGCCGTCATGGCAATGAGGGAGACTCATTAATGTTCATTTTCTTCTCTCTCCTTTCTCTCCTTCTCTCTAGCACGTCTAGCCCGTCCCTGGCCTTTTCCCCCTGTCTTTCATGGGTTTTCTTAAAGACGAATCCCCTAGGTAAGTTGCCATGTCGGCATAAAGCATAAGAAAGTACCGCTATCACCCCGGCAAAGATCAGATCACGGGAGGCTCACACACTTTGGATACAACGAGCCCAGCACGTGCGAAAGACAAGTTTGTCAACTTTTCCTTTCTAACCGATGACTTTGAAGGCAAGCCATAATTTGAGATACTTTTAGATGGTCACGGTAACTTTGTCATCGAAATATACTGTAGAGAATACTCTACAAAATCACAATTTAACCACTTCCCTGCCCGAATGTGATGTCACAATGCACACCCACACACACACACACCCGCACAATGCACACCCACACACACAATTCATAGTGTGCAGGTAAAGAGTGCAAGCGTCAGTGTCCCAAAGCAATGCTTACGTCGTTCATTTTGTATTGAATTCACTCTTTGTACGATATCATTCCTACAAGGTACGTCAGGAGCTGCGCCAGTAACTGACACACTACTACGTCAGGCAAATGGCGCTTCCTGTACAACGGGAATGAAGTGTAAGCAAGGGTTTAAAACTCGCAAATAATTTCATGTTCTGCTTTGACAATGCTTTTATTAGTCTTTTGTTAATATCTTTTCGACAAAATAATAATTATGTTATAGCGCTTTAAAAAAAATTATCATAAAATCATGAATTTGTTTGTCCTGTTTACATTTACCTCATTTACGATACCATGAAATAAATGATTGAATTTATGAAATAAGTGATGCGAATTCATAATGTTGGGTCGGGGCAATTAGCTTACATTATCCCCTTCAACAACTTAGAATTAAATTAATAAATAAAGTGACGCGAATTCATAATGTTGGGTCGGGGCAATTAGCTTACATTATCCCCTTCAACAACTTAGAATTAAATTAATACAATAAAAAAATCAAGACGATTTGTTATCTTTGATCCGATCATTCGTGGTTTATTACTATCAACTCGATCATCTACTGGAATTAGCATATTCGTAATATCGTATAATTTGCATATTCGTAACAACATAAATCATATTTAAATAGATGTATCATAGTACTGTCTGACTCGTCCAATAATTCTATAAGCTGACAATTAAATACACCACATTTTCCTAAAATTACACTTCATATACACATGCATGTTTAGATGTAGCTACGACATTGAATATAGATAAGACAAGCGCAAAACATTGCCTTGTGTGCTTTTGCGAACATGAACCGCTTTATTAAAAAAAAACCCGTTAACGGTGTATAGGCGATACTTAATGACCGCGTTAACGAGGTGGATGTCGAAACACGTGCGGTCTCGATCTAAGACTAAATGAAGTGTAACTGAACTTCATCAAGGGGTAATGACGTTCCTAAACGTGCTTCGAACGCCAAGGTTGTGCTACATGGTTTCAAGAGCAATGAATGGGTCAGTACATCATGTTCCCCCTCCAGGGAGAGATTGACTGATTAGACAATGTGATTGTATTGTCGCTCTATTTTCATCTGCATTTTGACCGCTGCACACGAGGCGTCCCATTGTGTTAATGTATACCAACGCTTATGAAGGCAAATAGTGCATGCGCCAATAATTCAAGGCTGTGTTTGCCCTATGTTTGCATGCACTATAATTATGCCACACTGTCACATTGCGCGTCAAAGACACCGTCAATCACTGAATTTATATTTCCACTCATCGTGTGTACTATGTCACTATCGAAGAGTGCGTCATTTATAAAAAAAAAAAACACCAGCACTCGTTGACGCAATTCTAAGTCAGCATGTGGTGCAATGGGCACCGACTGAGACGTGTAAGTGTATAGCGCAAAGATATACACTGCAATTACCATTTAAAAGTATGATAACTGTATACTCAGTTTAAATTCAGGTTTGGTGTGTGTATTTTGTAAGCTACATAATGTGACTGGACATATTGGATTTTTGCGACACATGTAAACGGACCCGTTGTAAAGTGAACTATATTTAGAACACAGTTGGCGGAGTGGATTCTGAGAAATTCAATTACTCTAATAGCCTCTTTACATGTGTATCAAAATCCAAAGTTAACCATGAAAAGAGAACATGGTAGGACGTATAGTATACACTAGAAATATGAATTTTAAAAAATAAAATTAAAAATGACTAATGCCTGGGGCACGAAGCTCCCTCATGCCTGCTTGAGTTTGTGAGGTTTTTGCACACGGAGCGTAATTTGCTGACACAGGACTGCGTCAATGACTGTATTTTGGCGTGACTTTTGACGCAACATTTGAAGGCGACATTATATATTTCTAAAAAGTAAAACAAACTGAACAAATTGTAAATATCCCGTTTACTGACTGACGCATGGACTAATAACGGAGGTAATGACGCAATCGAAACGACTTCTTCAGTGCTACAGGCTTCGTAGACTTGCTGTAAACGTTTAACGATGCCAGCTACCAACGCGTATGCCTGATAAAGCAAGAGGCCAAGCAATTGTTTCTGCTAGTAACGATTTTTTCATATCCTAAACAAAAGATGACTTTAAGTACTCGGCCTATTGCTTATTAATTAGTCCATGATAAATTCAATTGCTCATAATGACGGCGGTGTATATTGGACTTCACTTTGTTTGTACCTTTCATTCATTTAATTCAATATACACTCGTCCCTTTACCTCGCAAACAAGCCACTATCAAGGAAATCTAAGATTTATCGTGTGTAATAAACCTTACATCCATCCTTGTTTGACGAGATAATTAGAATCGCCGAATCCTCTCCTCTCTTTTGATGCCCATTTCCGATACCAAACTACCATGACAACAGCGTCAAGTTCTCTGTTCACGGACCCGACTGACAGTGTCTGCAAATTGAAATGACGGTTAATTGGACGTTCACAATCTGAAGGTAGCTTGTTTGCGATTCACTGGCGTGTCAATATGTTCAATGTCACTACTCGAGGGGGCGTAAGTTATACATGGACGGTGCAAGATGCTGTCTTCTTCTTTGTCTCTCTCCACTAGTTTCTTTCGTCTTCACCAGCGATCGTTCTCTGGTGAATTCACTTTTAATCAAGTCCCATGACTTCACGCCGTTTTTTCTTTCTTTCTTAGTTTTTAGTTTTAAAATTTGTTATCGACTTCCTAATCTTCCATGAAATACGTACGTCTCCCTTCGCTAGTTTCCTACTCCTTATTTTTTTTAAATCTCTTTTCCCCTCTGCTCTTGCGTATTTCGGTCTCCATGTTTGCCTGATTTATGAAAGAAAGAATTTTTATCATTATCATGCTATCATTCTCCGTCTTTTCTAGCCATATTGACCTCTTATCGTCACTAATACTCGTAACCATATCTTCATGTGTCTACAATGGCAGATAAATAGAGGCATGGGGGCGAGCCCCCCCTGTTGAATAGCGAATAAAAAAGAAGAAAGAGAGAAAGAAAGGGAGAGGAACAGGCAACTTCAATAGAAATACACGTCCCCCTGCCCTCTGCCCCTTCTCTCTTTCTCTCTCTCTCTGCTCCTGTTCTTTCGCATTCATCCAGATAATATTTCCGATGCCCCGATCACCCAAGCGCCATTTACTTGATGAATCTACACATCCCAATGCCATTAATATGTAGCTATAACTCTCTCCTGTCACCCCACTCTTCTCATTATACATTATATATATATATATTTGTCTTAAACATTTGTTTTTCTTTTTTTTCTGAGAAAACAGGAGAAAACGATCATTTAATGCAATATGCAAAATACTTGAGAATAAATTACTCTGTTTCATGACTTTAGATAACCTCTCAGCGTTCATTGACACGGAAATATCAATTAATTTAAGTGAAGAAATGGAGATTACCGAATCATGTCCATTATAATTTCATTTAAACAGTCTATGAATACACCCTGTATTTGGTTAAAACTGTTTAAATGTCCCTTACCCGTCCCTCTTCCTTTCCTTTCTGTTCTACCATCCACACAGATTAAACTTGTCAAATCATCTGTGACAGTAAAGTCTTCCATTACGCCTCTTCATTCTCTGCCCCAAAACTAGTCCAACCTTCCTGTGCCATCTTTACTATTGACACTGACAAGTTAATCAAAGAGATTCGAGGAAATTAATATCTCTTAAACCCCTCCTCATTCTCCCTTTTCCTCCCCAAAATCGAAAACGATCGCTAGGCTAGAATGGAGCGGTGAACCGGGGCGGAAACAGGGAGTTTGTCTTTGAAACGTGGACCCGGTTTTTCTTGTGTCCACGTTGGTGAAAAAAGGCGGTCGATATCAAACATTTTTTGTTAAATCTCATTCTATTTGCATACTTGATAAGGGAGATCTATGGAATGTAGTGTTTGTACTGTAGTATTTCCTGAAGCTTTGTCTTCTTTCATTGTCTCTTGTCACCAGGTCATTTGTCTTCTGAAGAGTTTTATATTTTAATGGACTGTACAAAAAAAAAGGGAACCATTTCGAAGAGTGGTCCAGAGCACAAACTTAAGAACACTTCAAGAAAAGAGGAGATAATCTCGAACCGCAAAAATGACTTAAACTACCTAATTCTTCTTGCTAATGTGCCTTTATCTCCTACAAATTTGTCTGGATAAAAGAAAAGAAACCCATTCCTCCTGTCAATTCCGAGGACAAAGTTGTGAATGTAGCGCATTAATCTTCATGGTTTGCAACAATTTTTTTTATATTTCTCTTTCTCTTCTTCTCTCTCTTCTCCTTTCTCTCTGTATCCTCTATTCCTCTTCTTCCATGATTTCGCCTCTTTCTACCTCAACACCTTTTTTAAATCTTTTAATGTGTATTGGTGATTCTATACGCTTACATTTGACATTGACATAGTTCAAGTACCGTACAATGACAACGTATTTTTTCCGCACACTGATTCTCCTTCCTGTTTGATATGCCTTTCATTTGGAATTCAATCAACCACAAATCTGATGGAAACAGAAGTCACGTGACTAATACGTCATATTCTGTCTCTGAGGACGTCTGTCTCTTTATGTGTGTCCGTTTGTCTTTCTCTCCTTCACCCTCTACTATCTCTCTCGCCCTCTCTACTCCCTATCATTCTATTTCTATCTCTCTCTTTCGTACCCCTCTCCCCCCTCTCTCTCTCTTTCTCTCTCTCTCCCTCTCTCTGTCTCCCCCTCTCTCACTCTCTTTCTATCTCTCTCTTTACTCCCTTTCATTCTCTTTCTGTCTCTCTCTTTCGTACCCCCTCTCTCTCTTTCTCTCTCTCTCTCTCTACTCCCTTTCATTCTATTTCTATCTCTCTCTTTCGTACCACCTCTCTCTCTCTACCTTTCTATCTCTTTCTCTCTCTCTCTCTACTCCCTTTCATTCTCTCTCTCTCTCTCTCTCTACCTTTCTCTCTATTTCTCTCTATCTCTATCTCTCTTTCTCTCTCTCTCTCTCTCTACTCCCTTTCATTCTCTCTCTCTCTACCTTTCTCTCTATCTCTCTCTCTCTGTCCCCCTCTCTCTATCTCTCTCTCTCTCTCTCTGTCCCCCTCTCTCTCCCTACCTTTCTCTCTCTTTCTCTTTCTCTCTCTCTTTCTCTCTCTCTCTCTCCCTCTCTCTGTCTCCCCCTCTCTCACTCTCTTTCTATCTCTCTCTTTACTCCCTTTCATTTTATTTCTATCTCTCTCTTTCGTACCCCCTCTCACTCTCTCTACCTTTCTATCTCTTTCTCTCTCTCTCTACTCCCTTTCATTCTCTCTCTCTCTCTACCTTTCTTTCTATTTCTATCTATCTCTATCTCTCTCTGTCTCCTTCTCTCTACGTCTCCCCCTCTCTCACTCTCTTTCTATCCCCCACTCCCCCTTCTCTTTCTCCCACATTCCTCCTCTCTATATATTATGCCGAGCTGATGATTCGAACAAAATATTAAGGCCTTCTTTTTTTTGTATGTGATATAATGGAAAAGTATTACAATTACAACTACAATTATAACCATAATTATCGATAATATTTCTTTACCCTATACCCCCCCCCCCTTCCCTCAAAAGAGACATGCAATCAAAAGACTCCTTTCAATGAGATGACTATAAAAAAAACATTTGTTTAGGTTTCATAATTTCTCCTGAAATGATTGGTTAGAATCCAAAATGGTAACGGTTGAATGCACGAAATGTATCAGATGTATGCTGAGATATGATTGACACAACTTACAATTATTGATCTTACAGCGGTAATAACAACAACAATTTTCCAACCTTAACTATTATTGTTATTTTTTGTTTTAATATTTAAAACTTATTACATGAAATATGAAATATAAACCTTTCATGAACTATTTCGTATTGTAGAGGAAAAATTATTAAAATGATATTTTCGGACACTCAGAATGCGGTCTATTTCTCACACATCAAAAGAGCACCCTTATTCTATATCTGCATGTCTGCATGTCGTTTTCAAAGTGATATATACTTTTTGTTAAAAAAAAAGATATTGTAATAATGGATATTCATATTCTAAGCTTCCCTGTCTCGGCGATTGTGACCTTTAAATACTTTCATGACAAAGGTCACCGTCTTTATACACACATACATACAGATTTGGAACATCAAAGTTAGCTGGCTTAGTTCGCGTCGCCTGGTCTGCCTTATCCTGGGGTAATGGTAGTCAGCACTGCACGAAAGGCGACAGTTTGCGGCTTAATTCGGATCATCCCTAGTTCTAAATGAGCGTGTAATTCGATTTCTCTTTGATTTTTACCATCAGCATCTTCGCAAAAATAGAATGCAGAGAATGAGGGGGAAAACCTAACTCCGAGGAAGAAAAAAAAACTGGAAGAAAATCAAAAGATTGGGAGAAGTAGAGCCGTAGGGCAAGACGAAAATGTGACAGAGAGATGCTGAGTGCGTGTGTTCCTTCTATATGTCCCTGCATTATACTCGCTAAACAACATGGTTGCTTGGATGCAGCTTTTATCTAAAGTAGCTTTCTGCAGCCGATTTCTGGCAGCAACTAATTCTCATCACGAAATCTCCTCCCGCACGCCGAGGCGGCATTTCGATCGGTAGACGCAGCGATGGGTTCTCATGGCGTAGCCCAAGGGGGTTTGAGGAGATGAACTTGACACAAATTCACCCCTCCTACCAAGCTCCTCCAAGCCTGAATCATCGAATCTGTTGTTGAATAATCACCCCATGCTTACCCATGAATATACTTTATTTTCCTAATTCGCATTTTGAGAGAATAGGGCTTCAAATTCGCTAGAAAGCACGCAATGTTTAATATTGCCACGTCATCACGTGATTGCCCCTTATTTAGTGAACCCCCAAGTCAGATCCCCCTTAATTCCAGTGCCCCTCCTCCTCCCTCCTCCCACATGCTCGTACATAACCTTGCGGCACACTCTTCTCAAAGAAGGGTACAACTGGATCATACAAATTAAAACAACACCAAGGCCATGACTAAATGAGAAACGATGTGGTTACTTGCAAAATGAGAAAGGCGTTTCAGTATCATGTTCTTTTCCTATCAATTACATTTTTGTTCTTCTTTTCTCATTTTCATTATTGTATTCATAATTATGTTTCTTCTTCGTTTTTTTCCTTCATGCAATACTCCCTCTCCATTTCCTTCTTTTCCAGATATTTATTTATTTCATTTTTTTTCTTCTTATTATTATTCTCATCATTAGTATAATTATAATGATTATTATTAGAATTTTGCTTCTCCCCTTATGCTCCTCCTCATTATTCATTTGCTCTTTAAATTCGTTCATTTTCAAATCTTTAGGGACAAACTTTGGCATGTTTGGTAAAACTGGCTTAGAACCAAAGATGATGATGATGGTAATCAACATCTTCATCATCATCAACATCATAATTATCATCATCTTCGGTTCTATGCCATTTTTACAAAACATGCCATACATGTAGTTTAATGACGATGGTTATCATCATCTTCATCATTATCAACATCATCATCATCATCATCATCATCCTCATCGTCTTCCCCTTCATCATCATCAATATTATTATAGTACAATAGTAGTATAGTACTACTAGTAGTAGAGTAGTAGATTCGTAGTAGTAGTAGTAGTAGTAGTAGTAGTAGTAGTAGTAGTAGTAGTAGTAGTAGTAGTAGAAGTAGTAGAAGTAGTAGTAGTGGTGATAGTAGTAGTAGTAGTAGTAGTAGTAGTAGTAGTAGTAGTAGTAGGCCCCGTATTTAGTATATATTATTATGAAATATCAATCTCTTTACATCATTTTATACAATGTTGTTAACGAATAATGTCATTTCCTCAAAGAAGATTTACGCCAAACCTGGTTGACAGTCGGAAATATCCCCCTCCCCCCCCCAATCTCACTTTTCTCTCTCTCTCTCTCTCTCTCTCTCTCTCTCTCACTCTTTACCGCTTTTTTTAATCCAATAAATAAAGTGGTTACAGTACCCCATTGTGTGACAATCTCGTGAGATTAATTTTCATCGCATAATTCATTTCTCCCTTAGCTTCACTATAATAGATACTTTTCCTTTCTATCGAATCATGGTCAAAAGACTCTTTGTTATGGCCAGTTTGGATGTCAAGCGACAAAGGGAAATCGGTAGTATGTATCTAGACACTTGTATGGAGACCCCTGTATTACTCATTGTTTAGGTTCTAATTGAAACATTTAAATATATATCAATGTTTTATTTCTCTGATTTAAATTCTACATTGTGCACATCTGATTTTGTTGTAGTTAGTAGTTTTGGTTACTGTATAATTAATTTTATGCTGTCTCCTGTCTTTACTCATTTTCCATTCATTTGCTTTGTTTATTAATTTGCTTGTTTGTTTGTTTGTTTGTCTTTTGCTCTGTTTATTTTTGTCTCCCCTTCCCATCCCCTGTCTCTCTCTCCCTCTCTCCCCCTCTCTTTCTCTTTCTCTCTCTCTCTTACTCTCTCTCACTTACTCTCTCTCACTCTTTCTCACACGTACACACAATTCTCCCTCTTGCTGTGCTTTCTCTCTTCTCGCTGTTTTGTTTTTAAATTCGTTTCTCCATCTCACTCTCTCTCTCTCTCTCTCTCTCTCTTTCTCCATCTTGCTCTATCTATCTCTCTCTGTATCCCCCTCTACCTCTATCTCTCTCTCTCTCTCTCTCTCTGTATCTCCTTCAACCTAATGCCAATGGTGCTTTTCAACTATAACCTCTAACTACCAAGTCCCTTTCATCATTTCTACTTTTACTGCCGTAATGGGAGCAATTTCCCTCGATTTTGATAGAACAAGTTTGAAGCGTAGGTGCAGAAAGCAAATTGCCTTTGAAAGGGAAAGGGAGTAGGGATTTGCAAATATTGGGAGATACGGGGAGAGAGGGGGAGGGTGGAGGGCAGGAAAAAGACAATAGGATGAATAAGCCAGGTAGGAAAGAACGAAGAAAATGGGGCAAATATCAGGGAGAGGGAGATGGATCATGTTTAGTGTAACTGACAGTTCGCCGTAAAAATTATAACTTTCAAGCAAAATACTATAAATATTACATGTATTTTATTGACTATACACCTAGCTTATCTAAAATATGTCAGATGCGCGACAGAGACAAAGGGAGAGATGGGGAAGAAAAGGAAGAGAGAGGGAAATACAGAGAGAGAGAGAGAGAGAGAGAGATGGAGAGAGGAAGAGAGGGATGGACATGCTTTAGTGATTTCAATAAGATGTTTAATGTAGTCATTTATCAAAAAACTGACAGTTCCCCCTTCTTCACGCCTGGATTGACGACGGGAGATTAGGCGTGTAAAAACACGCAAAAGCTGTTTGGTATGATTCCGCTATAGCATGGTGGACGGATTCACTTTTTGTCTGGATATTTCGTGTGATTTTCCAGAATAATTATTGCTGTTTTGCCTGATTAGATTTGATTCGGGGAGGGAAGATTAGCGTGGAGAGGTGATCAAGTGATTCATTTGAAAGCGAGACACTGAGGTGTGGACTAAACTTCCTCAGCAAGCTGTCATAGTTTCATTATGCAATAAAAAATACGAATCATCATCGAACAGGCCGGTGCGAGTTGTGATATCATACGAATATGGGCGTTCGGTTGTCACCACTAACGTGCCGAGTGGTAACGCAAATTGACGCGGCACGCGCCCCAATGCGCGTTGTACTGTTGAACATCGACACCGTGTCATCTAAGACAGTGTCCGCCCGAGTACTAAACGCCACGTTTGTGGCAGTTACTTTATGAAAGGAGAAAATTCTTCCTAGGATAACACAAATGATTTGATTTTAACTAGTCCTAAATAATGTTGGTAGTCTGGTGGCCATTCTGTTCTATGTTCAACCCTAATAGAATGCACCATGATGAATTTAATTGGGGTGCCGTGCCGGTGCTCGCACCCATTCTGTCTAAAATCTCTTGATACTTCGCTACAAAGACACCATCCCATTCTACCTTTCTGCCCCTCCCCGGGGGTCTCTCTCTCTCTCTCTTTCTCTTTGCAAAAAAAAGACAAATCGACATATTGATTCACGTACATGTTATTACAAAGATAAACTGATGATAACAATTTGTTGCATTTTGAATAGAAAACTCTTAACATGTAAAGATTAGGGGGAAGACAAAAAGTATGGCCGCAAATGCAAAAATTGATGGAGGGAGGTCCTATAAAAGTGTTGACCTGCCATTATTTCGCGCGACAAATTCTCAGCGCGTGATCACAGGCGATTATTTCTAGTCTGTCGCCTTTCGAACCGCAAACCATAGCTTGCTTGGCTAGTGTTATTGAGGTGCGTACTAAGTGATAGCAGCTTTTGTATCAGCCACTGTCGCGGATTTTGCGTTAGCGCGCGCGACGATAATTGTTTCAATTCTATACTCTTTTTCGCGGTTATAGGGTGTGAATAATATTATTACGAATCACTTATATTCGCTTACACGTGAGCACCATTGCAATACTTATATGAATTGATCATTTGCTTTAAAACCGTTCATGGTTTCTTCCAAACAATGAAAAACATTTTTGTTTGATATTTTGCAATTAAAAAGAAATATACATTTGTGGTAGACGTAAAACAGAAATGATTGTTTCACATCTTCATGTGACGAAACTAAATGACATCACAGACATAAGTGTTTTCAGGAGCTCGGGAAATTGTGACGTAAATATATTATCTGACACATTTGAGAGATCCCGAATGCCGTTATCCATCACCGAGCAGTGAAAGTAGGGCTCATAAAAAAAAATTGCACGAGTGATATTCGGCAGGACTACATAACACTATAATATATACATGAAATATGAAATTAGTAGTTATCTATTTTTTTAAATTAAATCAAAAGATTATGCCCTCTTGAGTTCCGTCTTCTCGAGTCTTCCTAGTTGTTATTACTTCCTGCCTGAACTATTAAACAAGCCATGGTCTTGGACAGTTAAATATAATGTAGAGACTGTTTAGAGATTGTATACCAAAACATATTCATTTTTACTTTGTCCTTAATTTAAGGCGTAAACGAAAAAAAAACGGTTTTATCAGTATGAAATGAAGAAAGATAGATACCACCGAGTCGTGTCTACACACAAAGTAGTGAAAACTATTTGTACCGGTATTACATGAATTTTAAACCTTTGATTTTCCTTCTATGGTACCAGAAAAATGGTAAGACCCTATATTAAACAAACTATTCCTTTTCGACATAATAAGTCATGACCTTGATGATCGTTCCAAACGTTATCATCAGCAGCAGTGTTATCATCATCGTCATCATCAACGCCATCAACTGCGTTATCCATCATTATCATCATCACCACATCGTCATCGTCACCACCACCACCATCACCTACATTGTCGTTACTGTGGCCATTGATTACTATCACTACCGACGTGATCGACTACCATTCTGCCATTCGTCTTCTTTAGCTTTGTTTCTCGGCCAAACTCATTTAACTTGTTCATCAATTCTTATTCATTATTTTTGATCAAGAAAAGTGAACGCCCTGTCTGATGTTGATTAAAAAATCTATTGTCTACATCTTCGCAACACATGACATGAACCTAATTTATATCCGATTTCATTTAACCATAGGCATGATAGGGATCTGTATCAAATAACGCTTCACATTGAAGAAAAATGCCCCCAGCTAAATTAGCTAATCGTAACAGTTATTGACGAGAAACTAGGGCCACAACTTCATTGAACCCATAAGAAATACCTGTAAAAGTCCACGAATTGCAAGGAATCTGACGCAAAAGCAGTAATCCTCACGAGGGACAAGTTTACCTATGCCGTGTCTACGAATGTTTCACTTCCTCTTCCCACCTCCATTTCTAATTCTCGATGGGAACCAAAAACCTCATTTAAACATTGATCATGGCTTATCGCGAAATCGAGCCCAGTTCCCTGTATGTGTCTCTGAATTTTAAAGAGTGATGTCTTTCGACGTGGTCCGCTTTAGAAGCGCCAAAGATGCAAAAGAAAGTTGGAAGTTTCTACCTTGGACCGTCTCGGGTTTCGACGCGGGGAGCGCGGCGCCGTGACGGGGTGTTGATGAGGAAAGAGTATCATCACTTTTGGACTTGGCCTGGAAGATTTAGATGAAACTGATACCAATTTCATGTATAAACATCGGCTAAAAGATATCAATGGTGTCGACACAGGATTACAGGTGAAAGAGAACGACGGGAATGAATAAAATTTCAATATCAAGCGACACTGTTGTATGTATCTCTCTCTCTCTCTCTCTCACACACACACACTTTCCCTCTCATTCTCTGTAAAATGTGTTTTCTGATTCTCTATAGGATTATACTGGCTCCCCTTCTGTGACAAGTCCAGCAACAATGTTGTTACAAACATGACATATTATGCTTCCTAAAAAATTAAAGGTGAGATAATGTTTTAAAGTACATGTATCTCTTTAACTTGTATTTACAGGATACATACATACACACCATGCCTTTTCTTCAAACAAATTATATTTCAAATCGAAATTGAAAGGTAGAACAAAATACGTAGACAATGTTATTTTGTTTTAATATAATCTGTAATGCTGTGCCAGATTTATGCAAAGTTTAAATTAATTAGTTCGCTTGAATAACATTACGTATAGTACCCTTAATTGAATGCATTATATCTGACTTCACTCCACCTACACTGAGTTTATCATCTTTTTTTCTTCAAGTATTGTTACTTTCAGATAGTAAATAATTTTTCTTTATAAATTGAATCACATTGATAAAACCCCATTCTAACCTTTAATCATCAATAAAGGAAACTTGTGGATTAAGTACTATATCTAGAAAATTCGTTCATTCATGAGGGTTCCCAAACTACATTTCTCAAAGCCCATGAATAAAGATGGGTTCCCTAAAACAAAACTTTTGGAAACATTTTGTCGATTGTAGTTGACAAATTATAAAGATATCTACGCAGCTTTGGAATATTTTCATTTTAAAGAATACTTTCAAAATACATGATTTATGGGTTTGAAAAAAACTTCCTGGCCTGGACGATATGTTACCACTTGTGAACGGTTAAGAGTAAAATTCGTGCAGAGCTGTATGACCGCGAACTGTACGAATGTACATGAGATTGCCTTGCGCTGCGCTTAGGCGCGGACAGAAATGAGCGATAGATTACTTTTCGAGTTCACTTTACAATATACTTTTACTAAATTTCATTAGAAATCATGGAGGGGGACCATCGAAATAACTGGATGTCATGAACCATTCCATAAAAGTGAAAAAAAACATGCAAACATGTCGAACAACTTCCCTCATAGTTTTAATTCCGATACTAAAAAACGTGTCTTGTGATTGATGTTTCCCAGACAGTAGTCCAAAAGGTGCATTACATCGTTTCCATTTAAAAAAATCAAATTATATAAGACAAGGAGGAAGCAAGACATTCTATCATAGATATAAATCTATGAATGAGTTATTGGGGTATCAAAACGTATGAAAATGAACTGTTGCTAATACCTGAATACTTGGGTTCCTAAGTCTTACAGTGTGCCCTGTCGCCATCAGTAAACCCTCTTTGTCTCATTTCAACGCATTTTCCAAAGAAACCATGAAATCTCAAGATGAAAAATAAAACATGCACAAAGTCATTTCTAAGAAGTGAGCAAGTGACAACAAAGTTGTGAAGAGGTAAGTATAAAACGTATATATATATATATAATATTTATATAGGCGTGAAGAAAATGGTCTAGGAACGTGAGACGTAGCTGTACTTTACAATTTTATTACGAGCTTTCGGCTTGTGAGGCCTTCTTCAGGTTCTGAAGAAACACATACAGAAACAAATACATTGTATGAACAGATATACATGGCATAAAAACTAAATATCACTCATATAGTCAAGCATCATGAACATAGCAAAAATTAGTACGAGAAATACTTCAGAAGTATATCTGTTCATACAATGTATTTGTTTCTGTATGTGTTTGAACTTCAGAACCTGAAGAAGGCCTCACAAGCCGAAAGCTCGTAATAAAATTGTAAAGTACAGCTACGTCTCACGTTCCTAGACCATTTTCTTTACGCCTACATATTCTGGAACACCCGTTGTCATGTCAGAGTTGAGAATTCTCGCACTTATATATATATATATATATATATATATATATATAATTAAAACGATTGAAATAAACATCAGTGGGAGTTCACTTCTTCACTATTATTGTAAAGAAGTGACTTTCAGGTATTTTTGTTTCAATTGTATTAATTATTATTTGTATATTGCCTTGACGACAGATTTTCCAAATTGACTTATTTGTTGTATATAGGCTATAGGTAGGCCTATATGTGTTTTTTGTGTGTATGTGTGTGTGTGTGCGTGTGTGTGTGAGTGTGTGTGCGTGTGTGCGTTGTGTGTGTGTGTGTGTATATATATAACAGAGAGAGGGGGAAGAGGAAGGAAAGCAGATTAAAAAAGAGAAATTACTGCTTGAGACCGAAAGAGAGAGGAGGCTGACCTGCAAGGGGGTGGGGTTGCGAGGGAATAGAGATGAGGGGTGGGGGTGGTGGTAGAAATGGAAGAAAATAGAAGAGGAGGAAAATGAACAGGAGAACAAATGGACAATGGGAAAGAGTCAGAGGAGAGAAAGAGAGATAAAGAAGGAAAGAGAGCGAGCGAGAGATGGTAGCCGTTCTGAGTCAGACACGATCTCGGTAGTTTACATAACCCTCCCCATCAATATGACACCGCGTGGAGATTTGAGCCTGTCCGCAGGCGATATGAGAGGCTCTCTTTACCCCCCTCACAAGACCGTACCTTAAGAAGCACTCCAAGATCCCGATTTCATTTCCGAGCTTACCTCAAAAACTAATTCCCGCCGTAATAGATAAATGAAACACTGTCCGCAGATCTCTTTTTCTTCCTATCTTCCTCCTTGTATTGTATATCGGCTGCCGCTTCGTCTCAAGCAAGACGCACATTTCTCAGTAGCAAGATTAGGGTTACGTTACGCACATCGAGCTTTTGGTATGACACTCCACGTTAATGGCTCGCTTTTCCTCCCTAGTTCTCTCTTTCCCATTGCCTCTGCATTGTTTTTAATCTCTCTGGGTCTTTCTCTCTATTTCTATTTCTCTCATTCTCTCTTTCTTTCTGTCTCTCTCTCTCTCTCTCTCTTCATATTTTGATGTTTGCTTGTTTTCTACCTCTCTGTTTATCTATTTTCTCGCTCCGTATCTCTCTATCATCTCTGATTATTTCTCTTAACAAATACATATTAATCTCTGCGCTGTCTACATTGACATATAAGCCCGTGTCCCTTTCTCTCCCCCTCTCTCTCTCTCCCTCGCATTCTCGCGCTGTGTCTCCTTCTCTAATTCCATTCCCCTCCCTCTTAACATCTCTCCCTCTCTCTCTCTCTCTCTCTCTCTCTCTCTCTCTCTCTCCCTCCCTCTCTCTCTCTCTCTCTTCATTTCTCTGGACATTCCTCTTTCATTAAATTATTTTTAAATTATAGTTATTGATACATCAGTTTTCGGTGAATAAAAGCATCAAAATCATTTCGTGTTTGTCTCATTTTTTTTCTAATCTATCTTTCTCCTTCTCCCATCTCTTTGGCCGATTATTACACGGGCCTTGTGATTGCACTCAATCTCACATCAAACGCGTATTAAGCCGTGGGGCAATACCCGTATCTACTAACGTGTATTGTCGTGGCTCGCCTTCTGTTCCCTTCATCATAATGGCAGACGTTACAACAATGATTGTCTCTAAAGATTGTTGAGCCCCACCCCCCCCCCAAAGGGGGTAAATGGTGATAAATAGTAAGCATTTATCATGATAATAAATAAATCTATGAATTTTATGCAACAAAAAAATATCTAAGGAAAATATTGTATCAAATGAAAAATACTTTGTTTTAACAACATATTGCAACAGACTGCCGATGATTCTAATTATATCAGAGGGGGATATTGAAGAGCATATAAATTTCTTTGCCCCATCATTTTGAAGACATGTTTCACATAACTGCACACTAAGATTATTACAGTAAACATGGTAATCGTAATGTAGCGGAGAGCAGATTGTTTCTGTGGATAGTTACAAATGCAATTAACAACAAATAATAATCAGATTCCGTGGGGTCTTCTTCCAACAGGGTCTCAAAAACAAATTTGTCAAAACTTCAAGCCTCCAAGAGGAAAAAAAGTCTTGACACTTGTTTTCATTATAAGTCTTTATTTTCGCTCTTGCTTTGTTCTATTTATTTATTGTACTATTTTGCTATTTATTAAGTTGTTTATTGTTTCACATTGTATTTGAATTGTATTATGTAATACAGGGCTCTCTTTCAAAGCAGTTTGTATGTACTGAAGAGACTATCCTGTATAAAGAATACAGAATAAATAAACAAATAAATCAAGAGGGTATGAATTCTTTATTAATCAAATTCGGGTTTGTTTGGGGTGTTTTTTTTTAAGGGGGGGGGTGTTTGGTTGTTTGTTAAAATGTCGTTTCTTTGTATCTTCGTCTGTTATGAGCAGTTTGAATTTATGACTGTTCTTTATTTTTCAGGTTTTTTTCAGGGTTTTCTATCTAAACGTAAATTAATTATAATGTTCACGTATCTGGAAGATATAGCTCCTTTTACCGCTTCACTGTCCTAACGATAAGATCAAACTACTGTCGATATTTATCTCCAAATGAGCTATCGATATTACATCTAATCAGATCAGAAGTGATTCCTTTACCGATCTTGTGTCGATCCTCCAGCCATCTAACACACACGATATGGCCTAAACCAATACTTATACGCTTGATACTTGGAAATCGAAAATAGTCCGTCTAGGAATGACAAAGAAACGATATCATTGATTGGCGATAACTTGAGACTGTCTTACAGATGGGATTCGAACCAAATGCGAGAAGTAGTCCTAACATCTCGTATCATGCTTGTGCATTATGTTAAATCTAAGCCTGGGTTTAGTACAAACCACTGTCATACTGCTGATTGCTATAAAAGTGTCTCATGCTGATAAGCATTGTTACACGATCACTAAAGACACGAAAACTCCGAAATTACTTCGAAACCTTCATTTAAAAGAAAAAAAGCTCAGTGACGTTATCATGGCGCCATCGTTCGTTAAATTCACATTGCGTTCATGACGTCCGTACAGCGAACAAGTTAGCTACACATGTATATTATTTTGAAATTAGCAAGATACCAAAGTCATCGTTGACAATATGGTAATGACTCAAAGTATAACGGGCCTTCACTGTCTTCCTTGCATCTCTAGAAACATACCGTGTAGACTTGGTCTGAACACCCCAGGGGAGTGTTTCACAAAGACTAAGATCGACTTTAAGTTGGACTTACATGTAACTATGGCAGGCCGTTCATGCCACTGTTTGCTCTCATCATTTACTGGCGTTGGTCTCTCAAGGGACGTACAAATCGTGGTCACTAATCTACAGAATTTATATTTTCTGATAAATCATTATTGAAGGAAAAATATTATCTAAAGATCATAATGGTGATAGCAAATAGTGGCATGAACGGCCTGCCATAGTTAAGTCCAACTTAAAGTCGATCTTAGTTTTTGTGAAACACTCCCCTGATGCCATATGAAGGCTGCCTGTAAGTACGTACTGAGAGCGCTATGAGAACGCAATGCTCTCTTCTGATGTAATGAGAACGCCATTAAGACGTCGTAGGCCGCACCTACTTGTTTGTGCTTGTCCAATCCGTAAAAGTTTGCTTTGTGACGTACACAAAAATGGAGCTATTAAAAAGCATAAACAGCACGGACTTTAAAACGTCTGAACTTATTTGCTGATGTTGCTGCAGCATTTTTCTATTATGGTTGTAATTAATACAAAATTGTTTAAAAAATAACCTAACAGATAGGACCCTTTTACTTTTCACCATAACATACTTTATTAATAAAAAGATATAATGTGACAAGTATTTTCTCTCGCTTGTTTCAAGAGCAAATTACTTTTTAATGATACAGCCTAGGCTTTCTGCTATATATATATTTTTAAAGAATTAAAATTATACAATTATTTCTAAGGGGTCTGTTTCCTCGAATACATGTAGTATTTTTTAAAAGAAATTAGTTGTTAGTGTTAAAATTGTATTACATCCCATACTCACCAAATCAAAACTCGGAAAGGATTATTTTACCCAGTATTCTTATTTATTTATTTATCTATTAGTGTATTTCATTTATTTAGTTGTATTTTATTTATGATTTACTTATTCATCTATTTCCTTTATCATAAAGAGCACTTTATTATACAGCAAAGTGCCCCTTTTCTCATCGCAGCGGCTAAACCATATAGCACGATCCAACATTTCTCCTTATTTCCCTTTATTCTCCCATCTCCCCCTGATTTATCACTCCTTCTGCTCGTGTCGACATTTCTCTGCACCTCCTCCTTCCCATAGCTGGCAACACACAATTGGCTTCGGGCCTGAGCTTGGCGAAAAACAATTCAAGGACTGCGTTTTAATTGAGGGAACGCATTAACTCACACCTACTCAAGTGTTATAGATTTTATTTAAAATCATAGTCTTCTTGCCTCGTCTCTTCCTCTCTCCCACGGCCATCACATCCACGAGGTATACTGTTTTTAGATAACATCCCCATCCTGACCGACAGAAGGCAAAGAATCGAAAGGAAAAGAAAGTGTTTTTAAGTAGAACTGTGTTATTTATTCGCTCATCCAGTTTGCCTTTGGATATTTTCTGTTGTATATCCGTCATAGGGTTTTTGTGAGTGCGGTAGTTGTTTAAAGGTACTATGTCCCATTTGCAGGCCAAAAAAATGAAAAAGTTAAATTCCAACGGCATTTGATAGACAATATTATTTTAGAACTTCCCTAAAAAAAAGGGGGCTTGAAAATGTCTTTAAGTGGGAAAATAACGACTATTAGTTGTCGAATCGACTTAGGAGCTATAGAGCCAGTAAGTAATAGTCTGATTTTTCAGACCATTGTACCGAATGGTCGTACGTTTTATGCTGCGCAAAGATTCAATCAGTTTAATTTTGGCCATTACAAGAAGTGGGTTATTGATGTAGACAAATGCTCATGTACCCTTTACAGCTCATTTCATGTATGTTATTACCAAAGATGAAAAAGCCAGTCAGTCACTCAATAGTGTCTGACAGTGAAGTCTAGCAAGTAAACGGGTTTCCTTGCATAATTTGAATATTAGGACACTGCTAACGTTTAAATTTCACAGATAGGACATACATGACATATTCATAATTCCTGCAAAGTTCTACAGAATTTGATGTTGGCTGCAAAAGGGATATGGTATCTTTAAAGCGTGGATGTTTTAGTTTGATCCATGAAGAAATGGAAAATAAGATCGAATTTGATGCCTGAAATTGAATTTTTATATAAAATAATAAGGTTTCGAAGGCTTTTGATGTGGTGTTTCGTTGGCCAGAGCTCTGTAATCATAAATGCATCTTAGTTTTATCTTTAAAATTCTAAATTTACTGAAATACTTAACTTTCAGATTTCAACTTAAATTATGTATAATTGTGTTAGACTGTATCCCCACAAGTTTAAGAATTTGATAACTTCTAAAAGGTAACGATTATGTTATACAATGATAAGAAATTCATGTTTGTCAACTAGTCAAGCAAGAAAAGTATTTATCTCATATACAAAATATCAATTTAAGAAAAAATATCACCAAACTACGACTGAGCATACCCATAGAAACGGGAAGAAATAAAAGACCAGAAAAAACGCCCCGAATCTACGATTCTGTGAAGACTGCAATATGAATATAGTAGGAGATGAATTATAATATAATTATGAAATGTGACAAATATAAAGATTTACGAGTAGATTTTTTTGAAAAAATTAGCAATTTGGAAGAAAATTTTAGTAACTTGGAATGTCAAGAAAAAAAATTCATATTTATAATGAGATTAGACAATAAAGATGTAATAGATATTTTCTCTTCGTTCACCAAAAACATAATTATTGCAGTGAGGGGTAACTTTTAGATATCATGTAATAACAAAGTTAAAAATGTACAAACTTATGTTGTTGGTTTAATTTTACAGTAGGTCGCATATATTTATAAATACTAGTACGTCATTTATTTTAGGCATTCCATGTACCTCATTTACCTATTTTGTATAGCATGAGTTATAATTTATTTATAAAATTGCTATATTAGGTTTTATAAATCTAAATATTCGGATGTATTATGGTACATTATATTATTTACTCTATGCATTATGTGTCATGTTATTACAAGAAGAATGAAGAGTGTTGCTGCTGTATATAATTTTCCTTCTGTTTTGCTATATACATTGCATTGTAAATTGATTTATACGATATATATGTTTGCAAACAGAATATTGATGTGTTACATTGCATTGTAAATTGATTTATACGATATATATGTTTGCAAACAGAATATTGATGTGTTACATTGCATTGTAAATTGATTTATATGTTTATAAACAGAATATTGATGTACATCAATGAAGTTTAATAAATACAATACAATACATGAGTGTACAGGTAGCCTCACTTAATTTTGTACAACATCTGGGGGTATTTCACAAAGACTAAGATCGACTTTAAGTTGGACTTAAGTATAACAGGCCGTTCGTGCCATTGTTTTCTCTCATCATTTACTGGCATTGGTCTCTCACGGGACGTACAAATCATGGTAAAATTCTACAAAACTTACATTTTTGATAATTCATTATTGAAGGAAAAAATATTATCTAAAGATCATAATGGTGAGAGCAAACAATGGTACGAACGGCCTGTTATACTTAAGTCCAACTTAAAGTCGATCTTAGTCTTTGTGAAACACCCCCCTGCAACACTAATAACACCCTATCTTTGTCAACTAACACTGGTATATGAGTTATGTTGTACAATCAGGGTCTCCCGGTATTAAGTGTATATACATGTAGCCGAATTATGCTTTGGGGGAGTAGTTTGATTCAATAAATTCAAAATGGTATTTATCAAACCCCCAAAAAAAAAAAAAAAAAAAACGATTCGTTCGTCACAACACAAGTTAAATCATTCAGAATTTACATTCTTCGAAATATTCACCAACACCAGTTTTACAATTCAAAAGAACAATTTACATGATTGTTGTTTCAATCATTAAAGCCCCTCTTAAGTGTTGGGAGATCCAAATTCGCCAAAAATTTGAAGGCGAAATTTCACTTAAATCGTTTCATAATGTGCAAAGATTCCCCCCCTCTAAAATGTGTTTGAAGACCAAATTTGATGAAAGAATACATAATTTGGGTTTTTCTGTTGTACGCAGAAGACGTAAATTTTGTATTCTTTCATCAGTATTCGACTTCAAGCACATTTGTTTTGAAAATCCTTGCAGAAATGTGTCTTCAATGACATCCTCTTTCACATTATGATACAATTTAAGTGAAATTTTGCCATCAAATTGTTGGGGCTCCCAACACTTTAGAGGGGCCCTCTTTCTTAATTTTTTTCTCTCAATTCGAGAAAATGAGTAGCGAAGAATGTCACTTTCATAAATGCATATTTACTGAGAATAGTAAGACAATTTTCTATTTTCCTTTCTCTGGGGATGTTATCGTTAATGTTTGCTTGAAATTCTCATCTACTAATGGTCTGTCTTCTCTTCCGGTCAGTCAATCGTTGAGTCCGTCTCCATCCGATGGTCAAGGGTTGGTTTGGTCATCATTACACCAACCAAGTGGTCATTTCATCTCGCATGACCCATCTCCGCGAAAGGGGTAAAAGAAGTTGGGTTTAAAAATAGATCGTTCCTCTTTTTATTTTCGCTCGGCCGAAAATGTCTTGGTTCTATAGCTAGAGGCAGGTTGATGACGAGTTCAAACTGCCGTTTCTTTTTCAAACCGTCTACGTGTGCAATGTACTTGAGATCAGCCCAAAATGGCGTTCGATAATTGGGGTCTTTCACACTGCTGAACGAAAAAAAAAACGGTTCCTTACATGTTTGTTCCTGTGTGCAAATTATTGAAGAAGCGTTGGCGAACCAGCACAGCAGTGTACATGATTACATCATACATGTATACGAGGTCAACGCGTTTCGAATTATCGTTATGTTTATGATTGTTCTTTCTTGAACATAAACAACTTTACTGAACATAAACAACCCTGACATTCTGTTGCGCACAGCCAGTTGAACACCAAGATGCGCTTTGCATAAATGTCGTCAAATCGACGTACAGCTATAATAGTGGTAGAAACAGAGGCAGTGATGAAGTAGTTGCGAGTCTTCAAAAGCCGGTATTTTCTTAATTTTCTAAGAGTCGATAGCGAGGAAAACCTGTCGATATCATCTCGTTCTCAGCTTGTATTTTATTTACTTTGTTATTCACGGTATAGCGTGGTGTTATTTGTGTTCTCTCGCATGTCACGTGTTTGCTTGTACCTCAGAGTCTCTGTTTGTTCGGTTTTACCCACTGAGTCTGAAGGGTTAGAGCTGTAATCTTTCTCTCTCTCTCTCTCTCTCTCTCTCTCTCTCTTTCTCTCCTTCTCTCTTTCTCTCTCTCTCTATCTCTCTCTCTTTCTCTTTATTTGTTTGTTTCCCCTTTTCACCCTATTCTTCTCTTTTTCTATATGTCCCTCTAATTTTCCATTTTTCCTTATTAACTTTTGTCACTATCGCCCCCTCTCTCTATCTCTCTCTTTCTCGTAGATGCATTAAACTTGGGTGATTAAATGTTATAATAATATTCAGCTTTTATATAGCGCTTAATACAAATGTCTCTAAGCGCTTTACATATATACTATTACCCCGGTCATTGGATTCAGTGCTTGCCCGCACACACTGTGTGCACAATCTCCACTCCCTGGGGAGCATTCCAGCCAGGCGTTACTTGACGCTCTAAAACTGTTTGACCAACAATAACGGTCGCATCCTACCGGGTACCCATTTAACCCCTGGGTGGAGAGTAGCAAGTGCAGGTTAATATCTTGCCAAAGGATATTAGTGCCGTGTCGGGATTCGAACCCTCGACCTTCGCATCTCCAGTCAAGCGCCTTAAACCACTCGACCACGACACTCCCATATGCATATTAGTGAATTTCATTTGTTTGCTATAATTTGTTTTTGCTTTTGTTTTTTCTCCCCAAATTTAAGTAATTCAGTTATCTTTGTCCAAAACAGACTCAACATTTTGATAATTGTCTTGCTTTCTCATTTCTATCATCTTTTGTTGAGGTCATGTGGGCTCATCGTGATAAATTTTACTCACATTATATCTAAACCTCACCATGGTACTTAAAGGCATCGTTTAACTATGTTAGATCTGAGATGCATGGCCCTACGTGTTTATCAGTGTCTGTGATATGGTGTAATATTGAAGCCCTAAAAAAATTGCGCTTCAAAATGATCATGAAGTGCCTCAAAAAAGTAAAAATCTTTGAGTGACCGGATTTACCATACTCATTTTCTCCAATAGACTGTAGTGCTATAAAAACCGTAAGGAAAACGATATTTTTTAATTTCAATTTCCAATCATAAATATCTTGATAATCAGACAGGCGATCGGCTTGTAAAAGTTATGGGGTTCCTGACTGACCTAAAGATTTATAATTATCATTGCAACATGAGCTAAATCCAGGATTTTGTTTCAGAATCTGAGATAAAGTTACCCAATCCCTTTAAAAGAACCGAGAATTCCCAAAAATGTATTTTGTTTCTGCTTTGATTATTTTACAACTGAACCCTTTTCGTTTTTTTATATTTAATCATTTCACTGGAATTAGATATTTTTTCTATTTCCGCTGCTTGTTTTGTTTTTTGTATTTTAATTACATTTTTTTTCTATTCTAATTAAACATATTCTTTCACGTTCAGTTATTTCCTCTAGGTCATTACCCTCTTCCCTTTCTTGCTTTCTCGTTTCTCATTCCCACCCCCTCTCTCTCTCTCTCTCTTCCCTCTCTCTCTCTCATTCCCTCTTAATTGCTCTGTATAGTCAATCATTCCATGCACGCACTCACAATCGACATTCGGGCTAAACTGGAGTCAGAAGTGAACGAATGCACTACGTTTCTCTTCTTTATTTTTGTATTATTCATCAACCTTTTTGCATTCACCTACCACGTCATCACAAAATTTGAACGGCCCCACGTGACAAGTTTGGGACTTTCCCCGTTTATTTTATTTTCTGAAAAAGGATAATTTCATTGCAATAAACCGTTTAGTAAAATCAATGATTGAGTTATGAACATTGTCATTCATATTATTGGGGATGCAGCGCCCTTTACGGGTTTTAAAACCTTTTTGGTTGCTTACTAACAAGCATATATCTTTCTTAGCAGTCAGGTAAAATACCACCACTATAAAAGCAAATGTGCTGTATCCCCAGGCACGTTTGTTTTTTTTCACTGAATGTCTGAATAAATGCAACACAATACAATATATTTGTTATGACTTCATTACCAATAAAAAAAATAGCCTCTCATCATGTCTCTATATAGGGTTTCAATATAATCAATATTTTAACCTTATGACGTGATGCAAAAACCAGAATGCAGGAATGAGTTCATGTAACTTGGGGAATTAGTATATGTATACATAACTTCAATTTACTTTTAGGTTAATTTTATTACAAATTTGACGTAGATGGGGTATTTCATATTTTGTGAGTGATTTTGGCCAGGAATTGTATCGATCATGTACATACACTGTCAAATAAGTTTCGAAATATGACGTATTGTATAAACATGTGCTGTAGCATGGACTCTTATCATGCCGTCTGAACATTACACTACTTCTAAGGTACATACAAAATTGGTTTTATTATTAATGCAATAAGGTAATACCTAAAATACCGCCCACTTTCCGCTCTTGATTTTGTGTCTGTTTTGCCCCCCCCAAACAAAAGGTGTATTCATCGGCTTCGAATTTGAAGTTTAATCGCTTTGTGTAAAAATTGTAAGGAATGTAACTGTGAATGAAACGAGGCATATCATTGTATCAGAAGATAAAAATATACGTAGGCCTATCTTACTGTTAACTCTAAACACGTTCTGACGGCTTTGGAATGTACCGTTAGGTGTTAAGCCAATGATTCCCATTGCTATAATTTTCACTTTGAAAAACCCCTATGCGTTAAAAATAACCGATACTGAATAGCATAATGATGTGGATTTTGTTTTAATGGTAAGAAAAATAGTGTCAAAACGGAATCATCTTTCCCTTTAAGATTTCTTTCCGGCAAAGCGTGGCGCCCTGAATACAGCATGGCGTCAAGTAAGACGTTGCTTTACCTGTCAAAAGCTGAGCAGAGATGATTGATGATTGGTGCATAGCGCAAACCACGTGATCTATTGTCTAAAAACCATCCATCCATTCGCGCGCTTCGTCCCTTTGTGCCGCACAAAATCGCCTGAATTAGCCGTATTGCCAATTTCGCCTATTACAATGCCTTCACACCTCCACGCGTTCAACTATTGTACTTTAGGGTAGATTAAATTCGTGTAATGCTTTGTTATTGAAAAACAGACCTTGCCATTTTAGCTCCTCAAAATGCTATAAGTCAATGCCAGATATTATTGTGGAAGTTTGATCACTAACTATAAATACATCTGCGTAGTTGTGTTGCGGGTGTATACGTGCGGTGTGTCTGCGGTTTACGAGTGGTTGAGTTTAATTATTCAAATTTATCAATAATATCATTGAATTAATATTGGCGATTCTCCCCAATCGATAAATCACTCGGCGACCTTGTCTGCAGGATAGCTGGCAACAAAGCGTCCACAATACGTGTGACATATTAATTTACACTATGACACATTCTCAACTAAATATTTTGTTAGGTCTTGTATGTGTTTTTTCCCATAAAGCTATTTCTCCTTCGTGCTTTGGGGTTTGTTCCTTTACGTTTATAGTTAGCTGGTGGTTGTGTTTCCTTTGTTGCTGTCGTTGTTGTTTTGTTTCTTTGTGTGTTTGTTTGTTTGTTTTTGTGTTTTTTTTTTGTATGTTTGTTTGTTATTTTTGGTTTGGGGATAACAGGGAGGCGGATATCTGTGTCATATTGTTATATGTATCTTATATTCAAACAGATAGACACTAATGTTCTATTTCGACTTCTAAAATAATTATTGGGGGATCTTAATTTTGTATTTTATTTTAAAAACTTTCTGCTCCATAATGGCTCCGTTTTCTCTTGAAATGACCTTTTACACGAATAGATCACGTTGACCCCACTGCATAATACTTCCCTTTATGCCAGATTGCAATAATATTTTATTTTGTATAGTGATTTGATCCATTTTTTAGCAGTGCATGGCCCTGGCCATGAAGGCTGAGTAGGATTTCATAACACCACTATTAAAGTAAAAGTGGTGAAATCTTACAATAATTTAAGGAGTTTCTTTTTTAATAATTCGTTTTTTATGTCTATAGCATGACTGTAGTTCTGACGACGATAACTGGGTAAGTATTAAATGGTATTTGGGTATTTGAAGTGCCGTGTTTAATTACCTTGTTCATTACACCACTGCGGAAGTAGAAGTAGCGGAAGCTTACAATAATATTAAGAACAAAATCACGTTTAATTGATTATCATGGTAGTGGATGCGCTGATACATTCAACATGGGTAGTTCATTTTTTGGGAATCAACGACTATTTTCGATGATAATATTTTAATTTCTAATGAAATAATTAAAAATTAAAAAAAAGTTCATACTTTCCTCAAAATATTGCAGTTGACTTGGTATTTCATTATTCTGTTTATTTTAATATTGATAATTATTTCATCTACTTTTTAAAGATTGAAGCGTATTAGAGCAAAAAGTGTAAAAGAAAAAAAGAATCTTTTATGTTGAAAAGAAATATTAACACTTTTGATTATTAAAGAAAGAGTGAAATAAATGAAAAAACTCGATATTAAGAAGCTAAAGAATATTGGAAAAGGGAATCAATGGACGATACTGTAATATGCACGTTGCTAAAACAGGACTACATACACATTTATACAGGTGATACCACATAACGATCATCGATATAGTCCCATACATACAAAAATAAGTGCGTATTTTCATCACTCTGGCACGCGCTCCACTGCAGTAGAACGCGGTCAAGCTTGCGCAGTCCCGATCACATACATCTGAGCAAACAACAGAGCCAAGAAGCTGCTGTAAGCTCAACGATAAAAATCGGAGGAGGGGAAAAATAGAAGGTGGCAAAACCAAACAAAGTCCGTGTCAATATGTCGCGGGCTATTAATGCAATATTTGCTTGCTTTTCCCACTTTCCACTTCAATATCGCGCGCTTCTATCACCTTTACTCCCCTCCTTCCCCCTTTCTCTCCTCACTCTCTCTCTCTCTCCCCCTTGCTGCTCCCCTTCCTTCAACGAAAGTCCATTTCTTCTTGGCAATTCATACTGCAAAATGAAGGAGAGGGGGGAGGGGTAGATTTTAGAAAGGTCGCATATATGAAGAAGAGGTGGTGACTTGGCCAAATTTGACCATTACCTATTCATTGAGGCGAAGCATGGGCCCGGCCATTAAGATGAATTGGTGGACTAGATGAATGAAATTCCAAAAGAACCAGTAAGTCAAGTTGCGTGAGAGTGAGGAGGGCCTTCTTTTTACAGTGCCTGCCACATCTCTACTCCCTTCTCTCTCTTTCTCTCTCTCTCTCTCCCTTTCTTTTCTTTCTCTCTTTCTCTCTCTCCTTCTTCTTCTTCTTTCCATCTCTCCCCATTTCGCCGTTCCATTAAAGGCACGTTCTCCCTCGACCCTGTAACTACACCCCTAACAACTCCTCCCCGACTTGGTTAGTGTTCAGCGCCCCCCACCATCGCCATTCCATTTTGGGTCACATGCCCCCATGCCCCCTCTAGATGCACCCCTACCCATTCCTTCCTCCCTGACCATCCTGACTTGGTTAATGTTCAGCTCGCCCCCCTCCCCACTCCATTCTCGTCATTCGATTAGGGGACGTGCTCCCTCCCCTGTACCCATACTCTTACCCATTCCTCCCTCCCTTCCTGACTGGGGTAGTGTTTGTGATTGCTCAGTGCAATTGATCAATGTCACCATCATGGCCGCCATGTTTACTTGAGAGGCTCTTCGACAAACACAAGAAATCTCAGAGCGATGATTTGATTGTTTCCGGGATTTTTTTCTAGGATAACGTGTTACTGAGAACATCCCCTTCGGTCGTTCCTACCTACCAAGCAGCCATGTCTTTAATGGTATGCCAAGCTTCTACAGTCTCATAATGGAAAGTGTGTTGTCTTACAGAGGTTATACTGTACCTATGACCATGATGACTGCCAACAAATGCCCCATTTTACCTAACTTGTGGTTAAAATCAATTACAATTCATTATACAAGTTTACAGAAATAAAGTTGATTTAAGTGGCCGTTTACAAAGATTTTGAATACGCTCTTGCGGTGGGTATTATTTTTTTGTAATAGTTTTTACAAAACAGGGCCTTTTTAAGATATCGCGAGAAAAGCATGTCATTTAAAAAAGCGCAATTTTAACATTTCGTACAAAATATAATAATCATCTTTGCTTGCTATCTTCAATCTAATTTTTTGGGTATACTTTTCTGCCTGAGAATAATCATTCTCCTCAAATTCCTTTTTATATTTCAAAAATGGTTTGTAAATTGCAGCTGCTATTTTTCACCTTGTGCGGCAACTGATAAGTAGTATTTTAGTAAAATTTGAATCATAATATTCAGTTAATTTTCCAATCATAGATCACATCCTCTTAAATGGAAAGCTGAAAATATTAATGTACTATTATTTTACTTGTTATATCTGTTTTATTTTATCTGCAATCTGCAGTGAGAATTTAAAATGTTTCCTTGATTTCACACGCTTGAATAATCATCGAAAACTTAATTACACGGAGTAGGAAAAAGACGTGCAATTATTCGCTGTTTCTGTTGTTTTTGCACATAATAATGCTGAAAATATTTTGTTCTATGAATTGAGTGTATGTGTTTGTGTGCGTGTGTGGAGAAGATTGGGTGCGTGTCGATAACTATGGATGTATTCAAGTGAAGCTTAAGATGTAATAAAGAGATAAAACGTGCCATTGCTTGAATAAAATGCATGAAGATTAGAACAAGAGATATCAAAGCCGAAAGACTAAGGTGATACAATTTTGCATGACCATTTACACGAGCTAGCCCATTTTTCTTTGAATTATTCTCACTAATGCAAATAGTAACGATACTGGTTTATGATAGTGTGATAGTTTAAATGGGTGAATACATTTTGAAGAAATATGTTAGGGGGCATACTAATGACACAGAGATAAGAGTCGACTGCTCAACGATTATGCATATATGCAAGCCACGTGCTCGTAGGTTAAAGCGTTTGTATGTAAATATGGCCACGGTAAATTCAGCTGCCGTCGGGGCCCGGACGGGCATGCGAGCATAAGATAAAGAGGATGCCTGTAGACAGCGAAATATGCGTGCTTGGACGAAAGAGAAATCGCCATTTTGACGTTTGAACATCAAGTCGTTTTAGCTACCTTGAGATGGGGTCTAAAAAGGAATTGAAGAAGTGTGCTTTAGAGGAGGAATGGTCAAGCAAAGAAAGAAGGAGCATAGAGAGGCGTGTCTCGATAGATATATCTCACTGGTTTTGATAGCGAGGCTGGAGTATCGTTGAGTTGATCGTCAAGCGTGATACGTGATCGCGTGTATATGCGTGCATGCTGTCGTCTGCGCAAACAACCCCGTCCACCATTTTGTGTCACGTGCACAAGTGATCCGGCGAGGCAGGTAGGTAGGAACTTCGTAATTTCCTCCTCATTAACCCCGCAGTGGCCAACTTTTTATCTTGAGAGGGCACTATCAAGTGCACATTATCGTCATAGAGTCCCAACCGAATCCTTTTGTGTTGCATGCATGTCGTTAAGATCTATGTAGGTTTTGATTAGGCCAGCACGCCGCCCAAGGGCGTCTTCTATACTGCAGTAGCCGCCGACAAAAAAATCATCTCTTATTGCCATAACATTAAGAATATCTCTTCGGAGAATGGGGGAAAGGCTCTTTTTTGATGAAAGATAAGGCAAAAGGGGTGGTATTTATCTTTATGGTATCATGGTAGGTTTGTTGCGGTGTGTATGTCGTTACCGGGGGATGTTTGGTTATTGCCCGGTTTTATAAGCGGTAGGAGGGCGAACTACAGACCCCCCGCGGACATGAAACGATACCACCCTTGTCGGAATCTCTTGAAATCTCTTTTAGCGCGCTTTTAAAGATCTTTCGTTTCTTCTGCGCCCGCCGTCCGTCTCTACAGCCTGCTACATCAGACGGCAGCGACGTATTTTTGCATTATTATTATCATTATTGTATACGGGTGGCGCGCGGAGGTCGGAGTGCAGAAGTGGAAATGAGGGGTATATCTGGGATGGGAGAGGGAAAGAGAGAGGGAGAAAGGATGGAGTGGAGAAGAAAGGGGAAGAAAGAGCAATGTATAGAGAAATAGACGAGAGAAAAGAAAGTAAGGTACAGAAATTGGAAAAGGAATGAGAGTGCAAGTTGCAGAGGAAGAGAAAGAGAGAGAGAGAGAGAGAAAACGATACAGAAGGGGGAGAAAGCGGGAGAGAGAGAAAGAGAGAGAGAGCAGAAAAAGGAAGACTGGAGGAAGGAGTTGAGTGTGAGATGCAAAATGTTTTGAACTGCTTAGGTTCATTTTGGAGGAAATGCCGCCATATATACGAAGACGGTTGCGCTAGAAAGCCTTTTTTATGCGAATGGGAAGAGTGTTTTGTAGATGTAAATTATGGATAAGATAAGGAGAGGAGTACAATATCGGTCACGTGTTAGGTACACGGTTTGCTTGCAGAGATTGAGATACAAAGCCCGAGGCTAAAGAGCAAGCCGGGGTCAGATATGGAATTTAAAAAAAATGACGAAACAAAAGAGATGGAAGTAGGTGAAAGGGAACAAGCAAGTTGTGTATGGAGAGAGGGGAGATGTATATAATGAAGGAATTAATGAAATAGAGGGAGAGGGGGAGGGAGAGGGGGATGAGAAGGAGGTGAATGGGAGTGCCACTTTTAGGGAAGATCGGAAAACTTCAGAGTGGCATATCGTTTTACAGGCCATGGCGGATACGAGTCTTATAGTGCCATTGTTAAATAGGTTTATCTATTATAGTAGGAACCAAACAAAAATCTAACAATCAGATTATGGAACCATCATAATTTGTTATGATCATTTTTTATGCCCTGCTTATTTATATATTTCGATTGATTCGCTATTGTGCGTTTGTAATATCATGAGAGAATAAATTATTATTAGAGGACAATAATCATGATAATACGATAAGGAACGAAAAATCAGGAAAGAAATAAAAATAGGAAGAACAAAAATATGGACAAAAAAATAAAAATTGTAGTGTCATAAGCGTGACAGAGGAGAGGGGCATAGTCATTTAAAGCATGTGTTGTCACTGGTAGAGGTGCTGCCAAAATCGAAAAAAAGTAAGGAGAGTCGCTGTTTGACCATGTTGACTACAGTAAAATTGAGAGATCTGTAGATGACTTTTCTTGTGATTGATATGGCACTAGAAGGAATGATAGCATCATGTACAAAGTGCAGTATCAGTAAAGAGAGGAGAGAGAGAAAGTAGTTCCCCGACTAATCTGGATGATATTGGCCTCACTGTTCTTCACGTTATCTCATCATATCATCGTCTCTGTCGGTGATAGTTTGACAAGATAGGGAGCAGCTTAAAGTGTATCACACTCGAATAATGATAAAGTCCATTAGTAACATGTAAAGACCGATGGCGTATCCTGACAATTATTTTCATAAGTGGGGGGTGGAGATCTCCCCAGAAATGGGAACGCAAAGTATCTTTGCAGTGCCGCGTGCCCTACATCTATATTTCAAATTAATATTATGTTTTTTGTCTGTGGTTATTTTTTATTTTTTATTCATGTTGTATGTGTGTGTTCTTTTTTTCGGTCGGGGGACTTCAGGGGGTGGGGATTGCGACAGAATTACAATTGCTGGATACGCTATCATTTTTTCATTTTTTTAAAATTAAGAACTACATCAGAGTTCATAAATGATTCCTTGATTCCCGGGATTGCAATAAAACACTTTTTACTCAACTGGAGTACAAAGGCGCCACCGTGGCGTAGCGTGAGATGATCTACGGAAGATGGTGAAGTACTGCAACATCTAGAATGAAATTAACACGTTAGACCGGTGTTGTTTTGACTCTAGAAATCATGTAGGGGAAACAGTACTCATCAATAATGGTCATTCGTCATCTTTTGTTTTGATGATTTCATCGCATATCACGTCACATCGTCCTTTAGTAATAATGCTATCTACCGAAGATTTGGACTTGGCGTTCAGTATTTAAGCTTGTTGATTTATTTTGTCTTTCGTATAGGTGAAAGTAGAAGAAAAAAAAAGTAAACTCTCTTTCTTGCTTTCTATTTCTGTCTCTCTCTCTCTCTCTGTGTCTCTCTCTTTCCATTTCATTCCAGTATGTACACTTTTATATATTTATTGTATCTTTATCCACTATCATTCTCCTTGTCTCTCCTGCCATTGTTTTGCTTGTCTGACTCCCTCTCTCTCTCTCTCTCTCTCTCCCTCTCTCGTTCTCTTTCGGTTATATTTTTCCCCTTTATGTCTTCCTTTTTTCTCCACCTTTCAACATATTATCTTTTCCCTTTGTCTCTCTCTCTCTCTCTCTCCCTTTGTCTCTCTGTTCCTTGATCAGGTAACCATGGTAACGTCATATTGTTTCGTTCATCTCTTTCCCTCTATCTATCTGTTTCTCTCTCACCTTCACTTTGTCTCTTTTTCTTCATCAGGAAACCATTTTAACGTCATATTGTTTAGTTTCTCTCTCCCCCCCCCCTCCCTCTCTCCCCTCTCTCTCTCTCTATCTCTCTCTGTCTCTGTCTCTGTCTCTCTCTATAAATATATATATATCTACGTTTCACTCTCTGTCTCATGTTCTTCCTCTTGTCATTCGAATCACGTTGTCTTGTTTCAGAATATCAAGCCCTCTTCGTTTTTCCCTCTTCTTTTCTTCGACAGCCCATCGCCGCCTGCGGTCTTACGAGAAACCCCTCACCGTCACACTCATACACCGCCTGCAACATTTTCGCGCCCACAATGTGTCATACCAGATTCTGTGTACATTGCAATTGTAGCGCCTTTCTTAAGTTCAAACTCTGCCGCGCTTGTGTAGGCTGCGAAACTAGGTGACGTTAAGACGCTGGATAACTCTAAAAGGTCTCACTTTCGCACTCCGGCTCTAAAGGAAGATCCTTTCCCTTTTCTCTCTGACTCGCCCTCTCTTGTCTTTACTTCCCTTGAAAGCAGGAGGAGAAGGAGGAGGAGATAAAGCCAGGAAACCTACAGCCATGCCACTGGGGACGTGCTGTCTTCCCTGCCATTGACTCAACCGTGGCTCACGCTCTAGCGCCGTGGGGTTTCTTAAGAGCAGTCTGCTGTTCTGGCCTGCCGCTCGCGGGGCGCAATGGGGGCCCCTGCCGCACAGCGCTGGCAAGGCTGGAGCATCACGTTACATATGCTGCTAAGATGGGCGCGTAGCATAGTAGCGGGCTAGAATTACTCCCTTGAGCCGCTGCCTGCATTAAAACGCGCACATCACTAAGGGAACTTAGCTCCATGCCTTGTGTGACGGTGAGGAGGGAACGAAAATGCAGGGGAAAGAGAGAAGGGGGAATACCTGAAATTATAAGAAGAATGCGAGAGCAGCTTTCTTGTGGCATTCTTTCTCCTCAGCTCGTGTGTAACATGTGTCATGCCATTGCAATGGGAGCGCGAGAGTAGGTTGAGGAGAGTGGAGAAGGGGAGAGGGAGACGGAGAGAGAAGGGGAGAGTGGCAGAGAGAAAAGACACGAGAAGGCAGACATGCATATAGAGGGGGGTGGTGAGCACGAAGAAGAAATTCAAAGGAGTAGATTGGATACACAACGGAGAAGGAAAACAGGACAAGTAGAGCTCTAGAATGAAACACGGTGCAGAAAGATAGTTATGTTACCCGTTCCATTCGATCACCTCTACATCTGTATCTGTCTTTCGTTTCCTCTCTCAATATTCTGTATCTTCACCGTACTCGTCAAAAATGGCCTTTCAGAGGCAGATCATGAAAATAAAACAAATTCTAATAATATTTGACGTCAGCAAGGTCAAGAATATTAAAAGTGTTCCTATTACAAGAAGGCAAGAAGAAAATTTTGGCACAGAAAAAAAGAGCACGTATTGAAAAATTGGTTTACTAAAGTTGATCACTAATACCAAGATAAACGTCCCCCCCTCTCTCTCTCTCTCTATGTATCTCTCTCTCTCTCTGTCTCTCTCTCTCTCTCTCTCTCTCTCTCTTTATACATCTATGTTTATTCACGTATCTCCCCCCTCCCCCTCTCCCTTCATATTTTGCCTTTCTCACTAACTTTCCCTTCCTTTTGCTCTCTCCTCCATATTTACCCAGAGGCATTTTCCTGTCTTTAGATCTCTCTCTCTCTCTCTCTCTCAGACCCCCCTCCTCTCTCTCTCTCTCTCTCTATGTCTCTTTATCTCTGTGCCTTTCTCTATCTCTCTCTCTCTCCCTCAAACTTCCTTCCTTTCTGACCGATTCCCCTCTTCGGCCCTTCGGGTTTGAGGAAAAATGAAACCCTTATTCCCTCTGTGCAAGTCCTGGCCACCACGGCCGCGGGACGACTCCACCGACAACGTGTGAAAAGCGACAGGACGGACGCGCGAAGGCTTGACGGTATCGCCACCCTAGCTTTACGCGGAAGCTAACCCGACCGTGGCTCTGGGAATGGGTAGTCTGTTGGCCGGGTATCTCCCCGTAACCCGACGCGGTTTCTCACCTCCGTGTAAGAACCGATCATAACTCACACACCTCCTAGCTCCCCGGATAACCAATATCTAGTCTAGTGCCAGGCGTTTGGGAACTTTTTTTTATATCAAGATAATTAAATCTCAAAGTAGACTTTCATGATAAGTCCCATTATGTAGTTTTAACATTAATTATACCTTTTCAATTCTTATGATAATATTGTTATTCAGAATCATATGGAAAAAACGGAGGACTTCTAATGTAAATGTATCAATGATAATTTTATCGCCATTTTGTGAAAAAAAATATTTACTGAATACGTCTAATGGAAGCAAAAAATCTCTTATTTCGTATTGTAAACGCGGTGTTGCGTATATATAATGACCAGTTTCATACTATACGTAACTTTTCTACAACAGTTAATATTTCTTGTCATTGCGTCAACTATTTTCTGCAATTTTATTTTGATCATTGAGGTCGGCTAATGATTGGGGAGATCCTACTGATACTAGGGTACATAGGCCTAACTAATTAGGAACCAGTTATGTTATAGTCATATTCGACAATTTGGTATATATATTTTAAGGAGGAAAGTTTTATTGGCAAATCTTCATTTCTGTTAGATAGTTTTATTCAACATATACGTCTTTGTACATCAATATGTTATATGAATTACGTCATAAATACAGTACGTGTGTGTGTGTGTGTGTACGTGCTCTTATAAACGAAAAAGAAAACAAATCAGAAGACAACGTTACAAACATGTGAACATAGGCCTAATCATTATGAACAGTGTGCTCAATAAATCACTATTTTAACAATGCTCAAACGAGTCTGAAATGAAATGATACTCTTCAGTTTCAATTTCAGTTTCAGTTTATTTTTTCATTTCCAACAGAACAGTAATTTTGACAAGAAATCAGTATACAATTCGATATTCAATAATATAATACATTTTACATGGTTTAGAATTGTGATATCGAAAGTATACATAGATATCCAGTACAATGTTTTTTTTTTAAAGATTTTTCAAGATAACCCTGTGGAAATGGAGGGATCCACTGAAAAGCAGAGCTTGTAAAATGTGGATCCCTCAAAAAAATGACAAACATAATTTTTGTAACATGTAAATATATTGACTTGAAAGAAAAAGAAAAATATAAATAATACACCTGTATATATTATATATACATAGATTACCAGAAAGTGGCAGAATAATAAAACAATTATCTTCACCAGATATAAATTGTAAAAAGACTTGAATTAAAGCTACATCTGACCACAGGCGAAGTTTATCCCCACGCTATTTCTCTATGTCACGCGGGAAAATAGAAAACGATATTCAGAAATATACGCGCTGGGAAGATAGAGTATATAATGGTTCGCCGTGAGGGTGAGTGTCTGAGTTTCTGAGAGCTATGTATTAACGGAGCGTGGGGATACAGCTTTTTTCTTCTTTAATTTCTTATGACGCGATTCGAGGGCGTATGGGGGCACTTTGCGAAGTTCTATTTCCTCCCGCAGAGAGTAACAGTTATGATAGCAATGTAGAAGACAATTAGCATCGATGGTTCATCATAGTTTGAATTGATTCTCGTTATTGTTGAATTCAACGATGTCGGTGGTGGTAGTAATAGTGATGATGATGATGATGATGATGATGATGATGATGATGATGATGAAGGAGATGGTGATAGAGATGGTGAATGATCATAATTATGCTGGTGATGTTTGAGAGGAAAGTGATATTGCTCTTGAAGCCCTTTTCTATAAAGTAAGGAGGAGCTAGGTAGATGCAGATATTTCAATATAAATATAATTATATATAGGCCTTTATAATAATTAAAACAATTGAAATACAACTCAGTTCACTTCTTCACTATGACCGGTTTCAATTTTATTTCTTCAGATATTGAATTCAAAATTACAATTTATATTGCCGTGATGGAAGATTATCCAAATTGAATTATTTGTCATACATATATATATTATATATTTGTATCTTAATGAATATTAGGTCTTGAAATTATAGAAAAACGTTTTACAAGACAGTAAAATATAGCCTATCGATTACATCGTATAGAGAACTGCAATATTAGAGGACATGAATTACAAAGTAATATTTACAATAATCAAATTATTTTTTTGAAAAAGTGTTAATTGCACTACATTTTTGAGTAAGACGGTAATTGAGTACACATTTACAAATATAATTTCAAAACATATGATGTTTTTGTTTATATTGAGTAACAAAATATTAGTGTTATTTCTTCGTGTGTGTAATACCTTTCTTCCAGTAGCATAGTAGTATAACAATAGTATAATAATTGTTTTATATGTTTATTGTTTGTATAAGTCATGAGGATCTGTACATTTTAAAGCTTATTAATAGAAGGCTCATTACACATGTTTCCCATCTCATCCTTCTTGATATATTCCTCTTACTTACCCTTCCTTTCTTTTTCTTTCATTCTATTCTCACCTTTTGTTGATTCTTGCTCCTTGCTCCTACTTCTCACTCATCCCTTCTTCCTCTCCATACCCATTGAATTTTTGTATATAGAGTTTTAATATGACTTTGAAAAATATATTCTGTCATAGTTCTAAGACTATTGTCATTTTATCTTGTAAATACATGTACTTTTCAATTGTATTCCAATGGCATTTCAGTTGTAAGACTGCGACGATGGAATTTTGTTAATAAAACCCTTCTATCTATCTAGCATTTCACTGGCACAGTCAGTTGCAAAACGTCGTAGAGGCATGTCATATCTTTAAGAAGAATGAAGAACCGCCTTCATCCCCACTCGACCTTTAAATGATGCATTTGTCATTTCTCTTCAAAAACAACTGAGATGTACGTGGCTATTCAAATTATTTATTTATATCTTGCGTGTGCTCTGTATTAGATACTGGCGCGGAAATGGGAGTTACTATACACATTTTTTATATACCTCGTTCGTAGTGTGGTTGGAATCCGAAAATAGTAGAAAATTATTTTTCTTCATGTTTTATTTTAGACAAAACACTTCGTTTTCTGTAATTGATCACATATACAATTTTGCACTACAGTTGGTTTGCATTCAGAGTTAGCTATACTACTGAGAATGTGGTGACGATGCGGAAGGATCATTTTAAAAACATTGAACGAGTAAAGGAGAGAAGGAGAAAAGGATTACATTAATTTTTTGGTAACAAATATTAAGTTGTTATCGTGGAAGAGATGCTCTCATTGTTGATAAAATGAATATTATTATTATCACTTTGTCTACATTTTTTTTTCTCACTAAGACACTTCTATACCAAATTTTTGTTAGAGCATTTTTATGATTGGATGAAATGACACACATTAGGCACGAAATTGACCAGAATGTGTAGAACATGCCTTTTTATGCTTTTTCACGTTGGCATTTTTAAAGCGTATGCGTATTTTCATATTTATTTTAGTTCTCATCATGTTTATAAAAACCAGTTTATCGCATCGACATTATTTTTGTTATTGTTATTGTTATTGACTCTGCTTTTCTTATCATATTTATCTTTTTTTAATAGTTATCTACTATTTCCTATTTTTATAACTGCACCAGAAAAAAGGGAATTCCAGAACTTAGATATACAAAGAATGCTAAGAAATATCAATAATTTAAACAAAATATTAGAAAGAAATATTATAACGGATATAATTTCTCCAATTTACTTTCTCTCTTTTCTGACTTTCAATAGAAAACGCATGGATGTTATAAATGCCCAAGATCGTGTGGTCATACATCATAACATCAATTATAAATTATCCGTCAAGAGGAGCGAACTTAGTCAACAAATTAATCAACAAATTAATCGCCAAATATAACCCGTTCACACACTAACACAAACCGCAGCGAATAACGTGGTGAAAAAAGCGCGGGAAATTATATCACAATATGATGGATGTATCAGTCATCGTCTGCTTACTACAAAAATGAAAATATTCCAGTTTTTTCCTCCGCACGTTTTTTTTTCTTCTTGCCCAATAATTATGCCAATTCGGGCAGCTTGAACAATCTAGCAGTACACGCGTCATTACAAGCTCTGAATTATTCATGAAATTACGAATGTTTTATTACAAGGCAGTATAAATGTGTGTACATGTGTATTCAGTAACGCCGATAACGACCGTTTGTGTAGAGTGAGCTTCTCATGTATATGTAGCAAATAGCAATGGTATATAATCGTCAACTTTCGAGTGGGTTTAATTATGTTTCAGTTAATCTGTATATGGTTTATAATAGAGCGGATAATATATTGTTTATTGCTCATCTTCCCTATACCTCGCTGAGAATATTTCAAGGGATTAGTGTTTACATTCATACCACTATGTTATTATAATATAATTCAATTTGATTTATCCCCTAAAAATGCTTAACATTTGAATATCATTTATTTGTATCCTCCTCCATTTTCACATTTGTCTTACACGTTTTTTTTTTATATTTTATTATTGTCCTACCTTTATTGCTTTTTTATCCTTACATCGGTTCAATTTATACCACGTTCCTTAAAACACATGAGTGTAAAACAGTTTCCTTTGTAAACAACCATTTCAAGGAGCCTATCGGTATGTGGTTGAAAATTAATTTTACCCAATATTGTAGTATTATTTATGTCTATAAAGAACGGAAAATCATCCTCTCCCCTTTTAATCGTTGAAATTTACTGTCTTGTACACTGCAGAAATTCCCTTTCTAATTACAGTATGAAACCCTTGATGTTGTTTTTATCAAAATTTAAAAATAATGTGGCATAATAAAGATTGGTTGTTTGTCTAGGTATTGCCAACACGTGTCTTGTTTTAGAATATAAAAACACGATGGCAATTACATTGGAAAAACCAACTTGGGGCAATTTCAATAGCCTTGTTTCGTCACCTATTGAAATAGCTGACATGACAATGACATATTACGTAATCAGAACATGATTTCTATGGGATATACAATAAGGTATTGAAATTGCCCTTGAGTTGAGTTTACGGCAATGGATGTGATCGTGTTAAAATTACTATTTTAGTTTTATTATCATATTTCCTATTGTTTAACTATATAACTGTTTAACTATATAACTGAAATTGTTTGTTTATTGTTTGTTGTTTAACTATATAACTGAAATTGTTTGTTTATTGTTTGTTGTTTAACTATATAACTGAAATTTCAAAGTATAATGAACATTGATAATAAATAAATAGGCCTACAACATTTTCATATGACTACAACTGATAAGATTTTTTATGTAATAATAATTGCAAGGGGGCATTGTATAAAGATCAGCTTAAATAACAAAAATATGATATATTAAATGCATAGGAAAAAGGGTTAGAGTAGGGGAACCTGAAAAGACCAACTTGTTGTTTCTAGGTTTTCGCAGTTATAGTTATACGTTTACAAGTGCGCACTTAAATATTCGGCCTTCAACATGTAAACAAAGGGAATGGAGGATCTATGGGTAGAATATAATATTGATATACTTCCATTATCATTTGAGATCCATCTACCTTGGATTCGAGATGTTCAGATACATCATGTACATGCTCAGATTCAGTTGTTAGCCCTAGTGGTATTTTAGATGGGTATATCCTCATGTATGTAGTCGCATGTTAGTCGTCAGACACAGGCCTAGAATTGTTGCAATGCTGAACGCCGTTTTAGAGCACATGTGACATTGGAGCACATGTGACATTTTTAGGATGCATCTAACATCTTGGTCGATGTATTGTAATCAAGTATTAACTATACAATGTTATTATTGGTGGATGCAATCAGCACACATTATTTCCATTTTCGGTTTAATAAAATTTGGAGTGGACTATAAATGATTATTATTATTATCAAGTATTAACTATACAATGTTATTATTGGCAATTGGATGCAATCAGTACACATTATTTCACGTAATGAAATAATGGGTCAGTTCTATCTTGCAAAGAAATATTTAGTGCTGGTTTACGGTGTGTCTTTACTTGGTTTAAAATTAAATCACCATAGTTACGGCAACGATTTAAAAAGCACGGGATTGAAGAAATTATTCTGGTGACAAAAATGATTACTTATCATTTCAGCTCTTTCTCATCATTTCGATTGTTCATGGGAAATATAGGATTACTAAGCCAAAAAACTCTGATAATTGTTTAATTCTCATTTATTTGACAAACATCCATGAATGATTCTGTCTTCGTATTTTATAAAAAAGCAAATTGTGTTTGTTTGTTATTGTTTTATTGTTGTTTTTGCTGTTGCTTTAGATTTTTGGTCTCTCCGTTACCATGGAATTTTCTGGTCTGATAATCAAATGTTATGCTGCAAAGTGTTGTTGCCCATTTTCACCTATTGTCCTTACAACTTGTGAACTTTCAATCGATGTTTAATTCCTCCATCCAATTTTAATTCATCCATTAGTACAAATGTAGTGTCTACTCATCTGATCAACGTATTTGTGTTTGTCTATCTGATAATCATACATGTTTTTTTTTCTCTGGTTATCTTCCATTTATGGATCTTTTCAAAATTGTAATGCTTTTGTTGTGACTTAAGCCTATCACCTTTCCAACACTGTTGGATTGTGAATGATTTATTTGCTTGGAAAGAGAATAGTCTTACTATTCTTGGAATAAACACATACATTTTAGCTTTAGTTTTAGTAGTAATTGGCTTGCCCTTATTTTGCCCTCATATTTCACTTGTCTTGTATTCAAAACATGTTCGCTGTGGACGAGTGTCACTATATTTATTTTCTCTCTCTCTCTCTCTCTCTCTCTAACTATCTATCAATCTCTCTCTTACTTTCTCTCTCTCTCTGTCTCTCTCGATCTCTCAATTCTCTTTCTTTCATTTCTCACTTCATTTTATTTCTAGTTTTATATTATGACTATATTCTAATCAAAATCCCCTACTTAATTATTTTGTCTTTATCTAGCTCACTGTCTCTTCCTTTATTTTTCTTACTTTTTTCCATCTTCTTCTCTCTCTCTATCTCTCTTTTTCTCTCTCTATTTCTCTCTCACTTTCTCTCTCAGTCTCACATGTGTTTAATAGTTCACTTTCTTTACTTTTCCACTCTATTTCTTCTTAATTTTCTAATTTCTAATTAGGTTCATTCTTGTCCATCTTTGCCTCTCTATTTTAGCTGTCTTTCTCCAACTCCCTTTCTGTCTCTTCCTTTACATTCTTTTATTTTCCATTTCCCTTTCATCTTTCCCTTCTCCCTTCTCCTGCTCTCCCTTACTCTCCTGCTCCCCCTTTCTCTCCGGCATGTACATGATGGACATGCAGAAGTGGGAAGCAAGCAGCCCCGTGAGCCTGAGGTGAATTCAGTCTTGTACAAATAATTGCTTCCTCTTCTGCCTCAGGTCTCTCCTCACTCTCTCCATCTCCCACTTCAGTCTCCTCTCTCTTCATCTCTCCCCCTCACCCACAGTCCCACCTATACAAAATCGTGGTTTGCTATAGCTCTCTAGACGCTCAGTATTATAGCCACACGCCAAACGTGCCCCCAACGCCTCGCCGAGAGTACCGCGGGGCTCATGGTCCTGATGTGCCATCGTTTCCGCGGCTTCGAGCACTGCTCATCCCAAGGTTCTATTTTACCCTCTACCTTGACGCTGTAAGACGCCATTTTTTCCCTTCCTTCTGTTTGAGACACAAGATTATTTTTAGTCTTTGATAAACATTTTCTACAGGCAATGTCGTACTCTGAGTAAAGTATATTGCTCTCAATCCTCTCATCCCCTATTCTCCTCTGTTCGCCGAGAAGCAACTTCGCATAATACGCCCTATCAATCAATGCACGGTCTAGCCGTTTGAGATGTTAATATTGTATGCTAATTTCATGTTTTTTAATGTATAACTACCCCCCTCTCCTCACCTCAAAATATTATTTGTTAGTTTTGTTCATTTAAGATTTATATTGTTTGTTATTTGTTTGCATACTAATACTAATATACATAAGTTATTATGTAAATTGTCAAAGATGGATTATTAAATGATTGTCAAAACAAATCACGACGAAATAATATAGTTATCAACTAGATGCATTATCTTCTTCATTCCGGTGAAGCATACCGTTCTATAATCTATAATTTCAAGTTTGACGCATTTATGCTATTAAAGTGAAGCTAAGTGAAATTATTTCAATTTTTAATTTTTTTTAATATCAAATTAATGTTAAATCAGTAGTATTCTTTGAAATATAAAGGTAAGAGAAGCACGTTCTATTTATCAACCCTTAATGAATTATGAAATGAGTTGTATTTTATGATGTTGTACCAAAAGCCTTTCTCCTCGGAAACTCATTTAAGCACGAAAGTGTGGACTTAGTCGACAGAAATGTCAAAATAACACGCGAAATATATGTCTCTCTCTCTCTCTCTCTCTCTCTCTCTCTCTCTATCTCTCTCTCTCTCTCTATCTCTCTCTCTCTCTCTATCTATCTCTCTCTCTCTCTCTATCTCTCTCTCTCTCTCTCTCTCTCTCTCTCTCTCTCTCTCTCTCTCTCTCTCTATCTATCTCTCTCTCTCTCTCTCTCTCTCTCTCTCTCTCTCTCTCTCTCTCTCTCTCTCTCTTGTATACATTTAATGAGAAATATAACAAAACTGGACATATACTGCATTTAATTACATGAGATATCATAAACACATTCTGGCAAAGTGTATGTATCTTCATACAGAGAATAATATAAATACCATAATTCATAAATATTACATTAATAACCGATATTGATGGTATCTTATACCTATTGTTATAACGATTGTTTCTCTCTTTTAAAGAAAAAGATAATTATCATAATTATGAGGTTAATGAGGTTATGAGGTTAATAAGAAAAACATTGTAGGACAAGAAATTCATTAATATGTAAATTCTGTGAAAGAAATATTTTTCTAACCATTATTCCCCTCCCCAGATATTTTAGAAGTAGCGTGGTTACCCCTTGCTAACTCCCCCTCTTACCCTTGTGATGCCCCCTGCAGATTATTGGGTGATTTTATCTAGCAATGCTCCTAAAGCGGGAGAACAATTTTTCCTCTGGTTTTGACAAAATGTTTTTTTATCTCTGTTTCCCCCTTTATTACAACCTTCAAAACAAATCAAGCGCTATAGCTATGAAAATTACATTTGCAATGTAAATTACCCCACAAGGTTGTTTGTAAAGTCATATGGTCGAATGCTATGGGTTTGTTCGTATTGTTATCAGTCTTGCCTATAATTTTGCTTGTACTCCTCAGCTTAAAATCCCGTAGTAAAATCTAATTGATGTACATTATATGTGGATATAAAGTGCAACCTTACGTTTGCCGCAGGAGGGAGCTAGACCACTTTGGTCTGAGCACGAGCCGAGATAATATTTTCCCCCATCTCCTTTCCGTCACTACCGTATACAATATATGGCTTTTTGATGAATCAATTCGTTCGTATATTAATTATTATAAATATGTTTAAGGACTGGTAATGCCTATTTAGTGTGGTACACATTTTAATACACCAGGTATGTACATCACATAGCATGAATAACTATTTGCAATTGAATAGTACTTTAAAAAATTGCCATAAATAACATTTTGTACTAACATCGGGAATTGCAATACGCACTATGTTTACAAAAAGCAGTGATCATGACTTGAAAACGTGTAGGTTTGCCTAATTCATAAAGTATGGAACAAGTATTACCATGGATATTGGTATACAATATGTGGTCTATAATAACATAACTTTCTCTGTGCTGTAAGCTTCAAACACATGTATAAGAATGGAAGTATACTGACCACTAATCTATATTATCGCAAATTAACTGTTTTAACGAATAACGACATTGTGTAGGCATATGGGATGGCGGTTTGAAATTGAATGAAAATTGTATTATTTTGTGACAAGATCAGTTCTGTTTCAAAATTCTCCATCTTTACCGTTATTGTCCTTCACATTTATGGCTTAATTCTGACTCAGTTAGTTAGTATAAGTCTTCGTTGATATCATAGTTTTTACTCTTAATCTTTAATGATTTCATATTCTCCTTATGCTGGGTTATATCTCCATTTCAGTTTTATAATAATCATTCTTTATATTTTCAGTAATATTATTCGTTCCTCTTTTATATATTTTGTATTTCATTTTCGACCGCGTCCTTATTTTATTTCCCCTGTATAATGTTTAATGCCTTCCTTTTTTCCTCTTCAACAATATTTAATTCTGGCCGTCTTGTTCCCTTTTTCTTTCCTTTAATCAAAGTTTCATTTAATTTCCTTCCCTATAGTTAGCAGTAAGCTATCATAATTACAATGATAATCTAGAATTAATCATTCAATGATTTTTCTTTTAATCTTTTCTAATTGGTTCTCAGTGCATAGAGCCAAGGTGGATTGTTATGTAGGGTGATGATTCATTGTCGTAACTGAGATAGGCCTAAACATGGAATTATCTTATTAATGTTCTAACTGTTTCTTGGCGTTAGTATTCAAGATGAATTGTTTATGTTTTATTTATGCATTGAATTGAATCGATAAAGAATAAAAAGAATGATAACAAATATAATCATATCCTAGTTGGAAAACTGATCTGATAGTTAAACTACACATCTCTTTGTATCTTTTAATCTCTTGATTCCTTATCAGTAAACATACAACAACAATGATTTAATATGCATTGGCTAAATCTTCAATTATACCCATGCCCGTTGATATCTAGTCAAATAGTCATTATCACGATAGCTTATAACATTGCCTTTCATCAGTGATATATCGCATGACTCAATATTTTGAATCATTGCAGTTTACGGTTTATGGTTGAGCATGTAACGCCATGCATTCATCGATCTTTTTCCAAAGGAAAGATTAAAAAAGGAATAAAATCCAGAAAAAATAACAATCTTGAGACTGGCCGGAGTCAGGAGTCTCGAGTCGAGAGCAGCTGACATCAGGCCGAAGAGTCGGCCGCGTGCATGCCGTCTCCACTGGCCCCGTGCGCGCCCACAGCCCCGATGTCAAACCGCAGCCGACCTGAGCAGCAGGCCGTGCTATCATGCATCTCATTACAGTACTACACGAGGCTCAACGTAGCTGATTTGCCATGCTATAATCAACAGTTTCTTTTCTCGTGTAGTCACCAATCTTGGTGTGCAATGTAAGGCCGGATCAAAAAGGGGGAAAAGAACACCCTTAAAACACTAAATAATTGTGTTTTACCTATTCTGAGGATCCACCAATGAACGTTGCATTGGAGCTAGGGCAGACACCTTAAACTATTTCTGTTGTTTTATATTTTGATTATCACGATAATACGTTTTAAGTGAATCATTGACAAAGGCTTTAACGCATGGGGGAATTATTGAGAACTAAAGTGCATTTATGTTGTTGTTGTTGTTTTTTGTTTTGTTATTTCTTTGTGGGAATCTTTCTTCATTTTGTATTCAAGCTTCATGTTGTAATCCTAGGTGTATCTTAAAGGCATTGTTTAACAATGCCTAATCTGAGATACATGGCCCTACGTGTTATCAGCGTCTGTGATATGGTGTAATATTGAAGCCCTAAAAAAATTGGGCTTCAAAATGATCATGAAGTGCCTAAAAAAAATAGAGATCTTTGAGTGACTGGTTCTACCTTACTCATTTACCCAATAGACTGTAGTGTTATAAAAACCGTTGGGGAAAACGGTTTTGGAAATTTCGAATTCCTATCATGAATATCTTGATAATCAGACAGGCGATTGGCTTGTAAAAGTCATGGGATTTCTGACTGACCTCAAGGTTTATAATTATGATTGCAGCACGAGCTAAATCCAGGATTTTGTTTCAGAATCCGTGGCAATGTTACCGAGTCACTTTAACGAAGGCGTAGTGCATGGGGGAATAATTGAGAACTAGTGTGCATTTTTTTTTCTTTGTGGGAATTTTTTTCATTTCATTGTGTATTCAAGCTACATGTTGTTATCCTAGGTGTATCTTAAAGTATAATCAATGGCGTATCTTGAGTCCAACAATATTATTTAGGGGCAGTGTTATCATGGGGCACAACATGCATTAGGTGAATGACATGCAAGAAAATTAACTAGGGTGAGGAGACAAGACCGTGTGAAAAGGATTACATATCATCTTCTTTTCATATTGTATTTCCCATATCGCTCTCCTTCGTTTTTGTTCTCTCTGTTTGTCTATTTCTCCTTCCTTTTTCAATCGCGATAAGAGGGGGCAGAGGGGACAGAGGGGGAACATGACGCCTCATGCCCCCTAAACTACGTTACTGAGTATCAGTACGCCAACTATTATACAGATCCATGCATACAAATTGTACTCAATGTGATGTGAAAACCACACCAAGGCAGGACTATTATATCAACACGTGAACATTCTTTTTTTGTGATAAGATGCATAATAATGATCATCCAAATCGGTTGCCCCCTCCCCCTCCCCCCTCATCCGAGGTAGAATGCCATGGAAATTAGTTCAACCTCAACACTCATTATGCTCTCTTGGATGTGGTTTCATTGTGACATACAACTGTGTGTAATCTGCTTCCACATCAGTTGAGAAATCACGTGCAAGGAGGATTTGATCTACAGTAACATTGTCACAGATAAAGACATGTGTACCAAACACCAGTCCTTGTGGTACGCCCCACAGAAGAGATATAAGATCAGAACACGTTGATGCCTTTCCGAGAGATAAAAAAGCAGATCAGTCCAGTACCACCCCAGTCGAGTTGTATCCTTTTCGTGAGCCTTGGTGTGGAGGGTTAAGTGACACACAGTGTGGGCCTTAGAGCACACTTGAAATGTGTCACAGTTCAATTGTTACGTGTAATGCGTATCATTAAAAATCAATTAGCTCTTGATGTAGGTAGAAGAGGCTGAATAACTGTAACGCCCTACATCGTAAAGCCGAATCAACTAGATTTCATATCATTTTCTCCAAAAGTAACAAGGATTATTTATCTTTAAAATCAAGTCGTTAGGCATTCCTAGTCAGACTCGTTTGCACCATGATACAAGCATGTTTAAATCAACATGGGGGAATTGGTCATTAAATAATGAGCATATGGACAGTTGGTAAACAAATAATGATAATGATTACAGAAGAAATGATGAAATGAATGGTAAAATAGAATTAATACTATATTCAACTTAAGAAGGATCCGAATATGATTTATCATCAATCTAATACAACATTGTCAATAATTCCGTATAAGGATTATCTTTCAACAATTTCTGAAAGCGCGAATCACTCAACGCGGCATAAGCTTTACAAAATGCTATTAATAAATGCATTTGAGAATTACTCCAAAAGAAATTGCTTTTGTCATTCACCATGGTAATTCCCTATTGAGCAGTGTTAATCTTTCCCCAAATTTTCTCTCTCTCTTTTATCTCCTCCTTTTTTCTGGAATGAATTTAGCCACATTTCATCAAATGAATTATCTATTAGCTTAATTCGGCCTGCGGAGATTGCGGGATGCTTGAGAAAACGTGCGTAGAATTTCAGCGTGATTCGAGAGTATTATTATAGAGTGAACACATACAGTGAAAGTGTTGTGTCTCCCTATATATAGTATCATACTACGCGGATCTATCTCATTGACGATTCTCTGTCTGTTATTAGGCGTCATTTTGTTGTTTTATTTTGTTGTTGACTAGAATTAAATTGTAATCCCCTCCTTTCTTCTCCTGGTGTTATTCTATATTTATATTAGATCCAGGCTTTATTTAACATGTTATTGTCAATATACAAACTACATGTATACGCCAATGGCAATTAAGCATAAACTGTATGTAGTACAGTTTTCATCTATACAAATGTTATAGTAACCAAAATAGGTGAAAAAGAGGTCCACCAATGAACATTTTGTAATAATTTCTTATTTATCTCCTTTGAAAATCACTCACAATGAGTTTTTTATATTATAAGGCCTCCCATATTTAAATGTTAAACCCAAAATTGTTTAAATTGTTAACCAAGTTGTCGATGGCGTTTGGCATTGTGTAGGTGGCTTGTTCCAAATTATTATAAGGCAGCACAAGCGAATGTGTCCACAAAATGTTTAATGACCATTAATGAGGGGCATCCTTTTTATTTCTAGCTGTTTACCTTTTCTGCGTATAATATAGAATTAGTTAAAAGGAATAATCTACTTTAAACATCGTTATTTAGCAGCTCACTTGATCTGTTTAAAGAATTGTTCTGAATCGGAGAAATCTCTAGATTCTCCTGCTAATGCCATACATTTATTAAGATCTAGTTATACGTTAATTGAAAGAACTAGCAATGCTATAATTATCATAAAATAACAATAGATACACAAGTGATCAAAGTCGTGATATATTTTGCAAGTAGTTTCTGTCCCTACCCCTGAATAATGTAAGATGTTACCTCGTGAAACATGGCGCATCAAAACCGCTTTGTTGATAAAACACTGAGCGAAAGATATAGGTTATCTGTTGAATGAAGACAGGTACGTCACATCATATAAAGATAGTAAGTGTCCATAATGACTGCGATTGTTGATATCACTTAATTCTCCTAACCTATCACGCAAAGCTGACAATTTTAATGTTCAAATCGGACTTGCTAAGCGGTGGCGTAGCAAAGATCCGGCCTTTGAGGGGAGGGGGGGGGGCGTCGGTCTTAAATAGGGGAATGAAATGCGAAATAAAATGACAATAATAAGAACAAGGGTTGTCTTGTGGAGGGGTGAAGTCGTTTACTTTCATGCCCCCTTTCCTTCTATCTTCCTTTATCATGTTTATCTTTCTCATTGATTCGTATTTGGTCGGGTCACATGGTCTCCCTGCACCCTTAATTTACGCCCATGCTTTGAAGAGAGGAAGTTTCTAAAAGAACTGCTACGTTCATTTTTTCGGCATTATTTCCTATTCTATCCATCCGCCAAAAAAAAAATAATAATAATTTTCTATCGCTTTGTAACACCTATCTCAATGTATTTTTTACTTGTCAGATTATATTTAGATATACTTAGTCGTCAGTCTATTTATACTGTAATTGCTCAATCAAAGCTGGAAAAGGATACAATCTTTCTTTATTAAAATATTCTTCATTCGGTTTTAAGGTAGTAATATTAACGCTAAAAAAAGAAAATTAAAATGGAAAAACTAAGCCGTTTTGTTCATGATGTAACTAGTAAACACTACTTCAATTTGCTCAAATTTTTCTCAAAGTTTATGCGCATTTCTTTAGAAGAGGAACTGATGATGTTTGTATAAAGGCAGTGTTAAGATCTCGATGTTGCAGCAAAAGTGTTATTGTTAGCCTACCATAGAGATACTGTTATTAAGCATTTTCTTTTCTTTTCCTTGTTTGTTTGTTGTTGTTTTTGTTTGCCTTCTTTCATGTTTTATGGTACGAATATATTTAATTATAATGTGCAATAAACATAGTGGTCATGCATTATCAGTGTAAGGAAAATTGAGCAACTAAATATATGTGGGTTCCAAAATGACACGTCAATGGCATGTGAATGCGTTTGTACTCAATACGACCATGCTAATGGACTCAGTCAGCCTTGTCAGTGCAAGACGATCAGGCGACAACTTATTATCACGTGACCAGAATGCACTCTCTTTTTGGCGGGAAACCCCCTGGCCAGCACACGTTCTCGCTCTCTGTATATAAGCATAGAGGCTGTCGCATATGCATTAAGCATGGTAATTACGATTTTATTGTATTACAATTTACATTTGAATGGTTCAATGGAATAGTATTATTGTTCGTCATGAATAAGGGTGTGAGAAGAATGATTTTATTTTAAAGTTTGATGATTGTTCAACATTTAAATAAAATAGCGTTTCATTCTAGTTTTGATTATATTTTCTCGCAGTTGTATTACGACCTAATTCAGATACTTGTAGATAAAAACTTGCACCTTTTCAGGCATGCACTCTATTCATGGGGCGCCGTTGTTGTACCTCAGGCATGTTTATAGTTGCGAATAGGAACCATTATTCTGGTTAAAAGAAAATGTTGAAAATGGTTGATGGCATCGGTCATTTGGAATAGCAGGCTACAACGTAAATGTCAGAAATGATTGTTGCCCATCAGAAGAGAATAAGCCCTTTCGGTTTTAATAAGAGAAAAATCTTTTTTCAGGGAAACTATATGTCCATTATGATCCATACGAGGGATAGAAATATTGAGCTGTTACTATGGCGACAGCAAAATCTTCCAAATCCGACTGAAAAGAGCTCTCCCATTATACAAACGTGTTCTCAAGCTAGAAAAAAATGAAAATAGATGGAAAAGAGAGAAGGAGGGAAAGGGAGAGGAGATCAGCAGAGAGAGATGAGTGAAATTCACGTGTACAGGAATCTCTTTAAGACAGTTTTTTCTCCCTTTCTGAAAACACTAACCAAATACTTGGGTCTTTTTAGTTTTGCCGCGCTAATCCGTATCTAGCGCGGCTTCTACATGAACCCCTTTTCGTTTGCTTTAGAGATTTGCTATGGGTTCTACTTTCTTCTCCCGCACAGTGTTTGTAGGTTTCAAAGGCGCGGGAAAGACAAGAGAGAGCGCTCGTAAAAATGGATGGCTATTCTGGCTCGAGTTCTTGGATTAGTGGATGTGGAACCAGGATTGGAGTTTGTCTTGAAATTGGGAAAAGGAGAAGGAGAAGGTCATCGACAAGGATAAAGTTCTTTCTTGGAGTGGTGTTAGGATCGGAAGGAGGCACGCGATCAGAAGGACTTCTGCAAATATTATCACTATCTTTTGGGTAGATCTCCTATTTCCAGCCGATTAGTGTGTTAGAGTGGAGTTCCGCTGTTCACCTTCTTATGATGTTCCACATGACCCCCCCCCCCGCCTCTCTGTTTTTTTTCTTTCTCTCTCTATCTTTCACACAGAGACGCACACACCTAATCATTCTTCTTCCCTCTGAATGATTTTTCCCGCCATTTTATGTTCATAATATTGTTGAGAAAGTTATTACAATTTTCTGCTTTTTTCTTCATGTGTTTTTTTTCTTCAAAAACACAATCGGTATATTTCTTTCTCTTTTGTATGTCTGTTTTGTTTAACCTGACTGCTAAGAAAGAATTTATATGCTTGTAAAATAAGAAACCAGGGGACGACGGATTTAAATCCTCTCCGAGGTAATGAGTTTTTTGGCCTTACCAAAGGGTACTAGCGCTTTGACTTGGTTTCGAATCCGGGACCTCTCGGTTTCAAAACCACTGCTCTACCACCTCTCCACGCGCATCCTCTTTTAAACACCTCTACCAGAATAGTCAACCCAGATGGTGAATATTATTGTCCATCGCATTTGTAAACCCTCCTATACCAACTACATGTATACTCTTTATTTGATACATTTCTCCAATATCCACTTTTCATTTCTCACAAACCAATATCCCTATAATCACTCCCCCTATTAGAATAATCTTCTTCTTCTTGTTCTTTAGTTTACTTCATCCCTTTATTCTATTTTTTTTTTACTCATTCTTCTATCTCTCTCTCTCTCTCACACACACACTTACTCTCTTGATGTCTTCTTTAATTGACATGTTGCTCTCCCTATCCTTCTCCTAATCTCTCTCTTTCTCTCTCTCTCTCTCTCTATCTCTCACACACACACTGTTTCTCTCCCCCCTCTCACTCTCTCTCACTGTTTCTCTTTCCCTCTCTCTATATCTCTCTCTCTCTCTCTGCATCTCTCTCTCTCTCTCCCACATGGTGTCATGTATACCCACGCACGTCCTTCCTCCACACCACCCATCACTTCTTCACGTCCTCTCCTTATCTGACATCAAAGAGAGACCGCGTGTGTACTCAGTATCTGTCATGTTCTTCTACACGTCCTTCTACTACTATAGGCATCCTCCTCTACAGCTCCATCTCCAACCCCCCACTCCCCCACCCCTCCCTCCCCCCTCTCTCTCTCTCCCTCTCTCACGTACACTCACTCTATCCACCTTTCTCACACACACACTCACTCTTTCAGTGATGCTATCTTCTATCATCCTCACTTTCATTCATTTCTCTCTCTCTCTCTCTCCCTCTCTATCTGATTATCTTCTTCTCTCTACCTCCTTCGCATTGGCATTCGCTCTCTTTCTCACCCTCTCCCACTTACTTTCTCTTATCTCAAACACACATTCACTCTCACTCCTTACCCTTTCTCTCCCCTCGCGCGCACACACGCACATGCATACTCTGCCTCTTTTTATCTCACTTTAAAGTCTGTAATTCTCACTTTCTCACTTCCATTCCTTCTCTCTCTCTCTCATTCTCTTTCCTTTTTCTCCCTTCTTCACCCTCAAATTCACTCTTTTTCCTTCTCTCCCTCACTCACTCTCTCTTTTTCCCAATCTCATACACACATTGGCTTTCAAAAATTACTATCTCTCCTCAGTTACACTCACACACACGCACAACACCCATCAACACACACGCACATACACACACTCTCTCTCTCTCTTTCCCACTAACTTTCTCTCTATCACTGTTTCATACATTCACTATCACACGTTATCTCTCCTCACGTACACTCCTAACCCCTCTCATTCCCCCACACTCTCGTGCAGTCTGTATTAATACTACAATAACCACTTCTACTACCACTTCTACTACCACTTCTACTACCACTTCTACTACCACTTCTACTACCACTTCTACTACCACTTCTACTACCACTACTACTACTACTACTAATACTACTACTACTACTACTACTACTACTACTACTACTACTACTACTACTCTACTACTACTACTACTACTACTACTACTACTACTACTACTACTACTACTACTACTACTACTACTACTACTACTACTACTACTGCTACTACTACCACTACTACTACTACTACTACTACCACTACTACTACTACTACTACTACTACTACTACTACTACTATACTACTACTACTACTACTACTACTACTACTATACTACTACTACTACTACTACTACTACTACTACTACTACTACTACTTTTGCTACTACTACTACTACTACTACTACTACTACTACTGCTGCTACTATATTATTTCCTCAAGCAGCAATGCCTCTAGTAATGGTACCATTTTATTTTTGCCCAAACTAATATTGTTTCATTTTTTTTTTAATTAATAAAAAATATATGGATCGTTTAAGTTTTGTGGTTGCTATTAACACATTTAACAGCTGAAAAATAACAAATCATCAACAGGTACTTTTAAAAATCATGTGTAAATTCACGATAAAGATCACGTTAATTTGTGTCTCGTGCGCTATGCTCATCTTAGGTAGATATTGAACAAGCAGCACTCCACACACTACGTCCATGTCAATCACTGGCTGGGTTTCTCGTCTCCCTCAAATCCATACCCCAAGATCCCTCATCAAAATGCTGGCTGTTGGTGACCGGTTTACTGATGCAATTGTCAATCCCTGGCAAGTTATTAAACGAATTTTCTCCTGAAATAAGAGGAAAATGGGGAAAAGGGAAAAGGTGACTGTATTAGTTGTCCCTGTCGATGATGATGATGATGATGATGATGATGATGATGGCAGTGGTACGGCTGTCTTGTTGGGCCGCAGCATGAGCGGAGCATAAGCCATTGAGAGCGGCATGAATCTCCCGTATCTTGCCTCAGAGCGACAAGCCGCCCGTAACATAAGCCGGAGATATTGCGCGATCATCGCACGGGCTGGGGCGGTGAGGAGTGAAAACCAATCCGGGCGCGCATCGCGGCTTAATTAGCTAAGAGTCAATCAACGGTGTTTAATACTCACTCATCTCATGGCCTGTAAATAGACGTCTATTCTACGTGATGATCATATCTACTAGAGAGGGGGAAATCGATAGAGAGAGAGAGAAAAAAAGAGAGAGAGAGAGAGAGATGGAAGGAAATGTAGCATGAGAGAGAATAGAAAGGGAGATGGGTGGGTGGGGTGAAACTAAATTAAAAGAAATAAAGAGGGGAGAGAGGGGGCGAGATGGGGAAGAAGAGAGATGGGAATATAATAAAAGGAGCGAGAAAAGGCCAAGAACATGAAGAATGAGAGAGAAGGAGATAGAGGTACAAGACAGAGAAGACAAAATAAAGGGTTAGCAAGAGAGAGAGAGAGAGAGAGAGAGAGAGAGAAGAGAGAGAGAGAGAGACTGGAATAGAAGATAAAGGGGGAGAGACAAATTAGAGCGCGTGAGATAGAGAGAGAGGGGGTAAATCTTGTAGCAGAAAGAGAACAGAGATAATCTCAATTGCTCTCTTCCCTGTTGTTGTTGTTTTTGTTTTTGCTTCGTGTTTTACTCATCTGCAAATCCTCGCCCGAGATCTCGCCCTTAATTCTCTCGCCCATACTCGCTCGCCTGTTCGCCGCCTATATGCCGATGTCATGTCGTGGTTCTTTGATGCTAAGGCGACGATAACGATCAGCATATAACGATGACCTTGACGAGGAATGCCTGGTAGAGATAGAGAGAGGCGGGAAAAGCGACCTAATATGTCGAGAGGGTTTTATTCGAGGTAATAATGAAATACCACCTACTACCACCTACTCGCCTTTTCAATGCAATGACCTGGGATGTTTTCGATGGGGGCTGGGTAACAAGAGATAATACAAGAACAGGCAACAAGGTCAGTGGTGATATTCGTGTAATTATTGGCGGAAGCTGATTGTAAGGATAAGCTAATATGACGGCGTTCAACATAGATCCTCTGATGGCTTGAATAGAGTGGATTGTTTAAAAATTGTTTATTATTTGTATTATTATTGTTTTAGTATTACTGCATGCTGGTACATATTGCATATAATTTATATTCTTTCTGTATTTTATTTCGTAGTACATTAGTTTGTTATGTTGTTTCCATGAACACTTAATTTGACATGAATCACATCGTTGAATCAATGTAGAATAGCAGGAAAGGGCATGTTTTATAACAGACATGACAAAGTAAATACAGAATAAACATAGTGTGATAATGTTCAATGAAAATGATGCATTTGAAACATCAGATATTTAGCTCAGGAAGTGTAGTCCCGTGCCCACATGCTTTTACATTATTGCTTTGAAATGTGAAAAAATATATTATTACCACTTTGTCAGATCTCACAATTATAAACCCAGTGCACCGTTTCCACTCCTTCTGTATTCTGTTCTGTAAAGCGCATAGAGACATACAAATATGCATAATGTGTTATGCGCTTTACAAAAACGTTGAATCATTATTATTATAATGATCATGATAGACATCACGGTGCATTGTGAGTGCTCATATTTATTTCATATTGCTTACTTGTTTCGTCTCACTATTCCAATTATTACACCTCATACATCGCGTAATAAATGCTGGTTAGCCTAATATGCATTTTCTCTTTTATTTCTTCTACTTTTTTTGTTGTCATTTTAAATGGGAATTATCACCCGCAACAATCAACAAAATACAAATCTCTAGGCTTGGGAAAATACCACGTGTTTTACAATGAGCCTTTAATCCAGATATAAGTTACCAAATGGAAGAGTAATGGGGTTTTATTTTTGTCGCACCCTATTAATTGGAATTTCTACCCGCATTTTACTCCGTGCCATGCGTTTCCTTACAATCAGCAAATCAGGGCAATGCATTTAAATTACACCGAAACAATCACACACTATTAAATATAAACCCGCAGTTATTTCTTATTCTTGGTCCCATATGATAGCGATTTTTGCCCTCAAGGTATTGTTAATTAAAAAAATGTAAATATAATTATGTATTTATAAAATATATTCACGTGATACATTAATTTACTGGTACTAAAAACCTAACCGCTGATTGTGCGTTGATGCATCTCTACCTTTTCTTTGCCCTCTCTCTCTCTCTCTCTCTTTTTCTCTCCCTCTCTCCCTCTCCCTCTCTCTCTCTCTATATATATATATATATATATATATATATATATATATATATATATATATATATATATTTATATATATATTACATGTATACATGTATAATATACACACTCTCTTGCTCTCTCTCTCTCTCTCTCTCTCTGTATATGTATATATATATCACTTTTGCTCGCGCTCTCTCTCTCTCTCTCCCTCTCTGTATATACTCTCTCTGTCTCTCTCCCTCTCTCTGTCTCTCTTTCTCTATCTTTCTCTCTTTTTCTCTATCTCTCTATCTTCCTATCTCTCTCTCTCTCTCTCTCTTTTGGTGATTGTGAGTCCGACATGTTGTTATATGCTGTTCGATCTATATGTCTTATATTATCGCTTCATTAGCACATTTAAAGGGAAGGTTGAGTTGTTGGAAAGGTGAAAAATGTTTTGTAGGCCTTTTAATTCTGTTTATGTTAGTGCATGTGGAAGGGGAAAATCACCTGAAAAGGATGGCTCTTCAAATACTCTCATATTCGAAATATGACAGGTAACAGCTGAAGGTTTTGGACCACATTACCATGTCACATGTTTGTGTAGTCCCGTATATACATTTATGTCTTCAGTGCATGTGACTTACAGCAAGACTGTGTCAATTTCTTATCACATTGATAGTTCCAAAACATTACAGTATATACCAATACTTATATGCTGCCCGATCAATATTTCCAATCACTTCCACACAGTTTCCTTCACAATGCAATAGCATGACCAGAACTCAACTTTATCTTGAATTCCTCCCTTCGTCATCCCATCCCATCTCCCAATCAACTCCTTTGGCGCCGAAAATGGCCACGCCCTTCCATGCGCGCGCACGTGCTAGCCATATAGGGGTAGAGTACCGTTGCGGTTTGGAATAATTGCCACCACAAAGGCGCATCGAATTTCATCCCGCTAATTTGGTGAATAAACAGATATCTGTTTTTACCTTTTGATTTAACTTTGTTTGAATATAAAACGAAGAGGGCACTATAAAATATGGACTTTTATGATCGTAATTTAAAACGGTATTTATGTTTAAATAAGAAAAGTATAAAGCTTGTAAATGTTTCACTCACAAGTGAACTCTTGCATATGTATTTTCCACACAACTGCAGATACAATACTATGTATAAACCTCACTCCGTTTATGATAAGATTCCTTTAAAGTTTGGGCCCAACATAAACAAAAATATATTATACTAGGCACATTGAATTTTGGAATTGCTAAATACATTAGCACCGGCATTAATTTATCTCCTACTGCGACATTGTTTTCATCCCAAATACAAGATAATCATCGTCATACAGATATTTTTGTTTTTTTCAATCTAAGACCCCGTTCTCACTCACTTTGAAAGTGGTCTTTAATAGTTAGACCGCTCCAGAGGAACGGGTCTTGAGGAACGGTTTGCGAGCGTTCACACTCCGAGCAGTTTTTTATGGCTCAAACCGCTCCACGAGACAAAGTGGTCTTGTTGCTATGGCAGCTCAGGTCAGCGGGTAATTTTTTTCGCGCGCGGAATACTAAGCGTATGTACCGTACTACATGGTTTCGCGCGGAACGTCACTAGCTCACTTCCGTTCAAAGTACGCTTCCGTTCACACTCGCACGTTAGAGCGCTCCAAACCGCTCTTAATAAGACCCGTTCCTCAAGACCACCTCCCGAGGTGGTCTTCTGGAGCGGTCCAGAAGTCCACTTCCTGGACCACTTTGACCGTTCTCACTCACCTAAGAACCGCTCCTGAGGAACGGGTCTTAGTTAGACCGCTCCAACGAAGTGAATGAGAACGGGGTCTAACATAATTTCCTTTTACAGTCATGATTTATTGATTATATTATACATTATATCATTCAAACTTTCCCCAGGGTTTCATTGTTAATTATTGCGATATATATATACCCCTTTCCCTCTGTCTGTCTCTCTCTCTCTCTCTCTCTCTCTCTGTCTCTGTCTCTCTCCCTCTCTCTGTCTGTCTGTCTCTCTCCCTCTCTCTCTCTATCTCTGTCTCTCATACTCTGCACTGTTCCACGTGTCCCTGTCTGTCTCTGTTAACATCTTTGAAACAGTGGGTCAGTTAAGTATATACGTGTAGTTCATTTTATTCTTCAGTTACCTAATAGACAGCCTCGGTTTATAGTATACCTCTTATTGTAACATGACCTTATTGTCTCTTTTGACCTTTCCAGTGTTCACTATATAAGTGTAGTAATAAGTTTGTCAAATTACGGATTTATAATTGTATTATTATTCTGCCACTTTTTGGTAATCTATGTATATATATACAGGTGTATATATATATTTTTTTTCTTTTTCTTTTAAGTCAATATATTTACATGTTACAAATATTATGTTTGTCATTATTTTTAGGGATCCACATTTTACAAGCTCTGCTTTTCAGTGGATCCCTCCATTTCCACGGGGTTATTTTGAAAAAACTTTTTAAAAACGATTGTACTGGATATTTATGTATACTTTCTATTTCACAACTCTAAACCATGTAAAAATGTATTATAATATTGAATATTGAATTGTATACTGATTTCTTGTCAAAATTACTGTTCTGTTGGAAATGACAAAAATAAAATTGAGAGAATTAGTAGTACTGAGGTAGATCCGTATATTCGCTCCCCCAAACAAAAAGAAAAGGAAGAAAGAAAAGTATTCCCACCTGGGACTAACGTCACCATCAAATAATACAAAATGGCGACCAGTTAAGATCTGGCCAGTATTTGCAGTGGTGTCGGCCACATTACTGCCTTATTTGCTCCACACTTGGGCCCACTCGTTGAGATTTAATGTGGTTTTCACCAGCAACAAGTTTCATATTTCATATGTAAAAGTCGGGTATCAAAGTAAGATATCTAAGGTGATAACAGGGAAAGAATTATGGCCTAATTTTCTTGCTGTAAAGTAGGAGGTGGGGATTTTATTTTGTAAGAGAGGGGGGAAGGAGAGAAGAGGGGAGAGGAGAAGAGAAATAGAGTGAGTGTGTGAAGGAGAGAGAGAGAGAGAGAGAGAGAGGGGGGAGGGACAAAGAAATACAGGGAAAGGGAGAGAGGGGGAGAAAGAGCAAGGAATGAGTGGACTAAAAGAAGGATGGTGAAAGAAACAAAGAGTTCTTCCAATATTAGCCGACAATATTGGAGTTGATTTTCCCCTCAACGTTCTGCGACTGTTTAATTTGACGTTAGAGGGGTGGCGGTTTTGGGTATTGGAGTACAGGATGCCCCATAAAATAGACGAAGACGACTTTGACCTGATGATGAATCTAGAAGTGAAAAGGGCTTTTGCATCTTACCAGTTCGTATAGTGGTAATAAGACTCTATATTTGGCCCACATCTCAATGGAGTTCGCATCAAATGAAATTTGGTGTAAGAATATTATGTGACCCATTCGACATACAGGTTTACTTATCTATACAAGTCTGTAGAGATTCAATAACGTAGGGTAAGTGGGCTTCACTTGAATGTTTTCTCTACAAATATTTCTTCTACATTTGTTTAAAGTGACTCGGTAACATTGTTGAAGGTTGATGAAAAAACTGTGTAATTTTTGAATGAAATGTTACTTATTATATTCCTTCTACTGTACTTACCCTCTAACAGGCAAAAAATCCTGAGAAAATTCTCAAACCACGAAAATATTTCTGGTTTTCTTTGAAGGCGTCACTGTGCAACACCCTCTAACAGTAAATTCTCCCAACCATTTTTGAATTTTCCCAACCGTTTTTCTTTGAAAATAAGACATAAGACAGGCTTTTTAAAATCTTTCAACACTTAAATGTCTGGAATGGTATATATAGAGCCAATTCATAGCTTTGTGACGATTTACATTCACCTAAAATTTAATTAAATTGTAATAATATAGATGGGAGAATTAAGGAATCGATCAGATCAGTTTTCCCAATTTATATCATTAGTAATGGTCCGTTTTCACTCAAACTTTCAGATTATCTTTAATTGTACTTCTAGCATTGAAGTCACTACCTTAGCACCATTTTCTCTCATCTGGACAATGTTACCAAGTCCCTTTAAAGAGAGTATGTGGGCCAATATCAGAAGGGTATTATAATCCTGAAATTAGTCAAATTGAATTGCATATTTTGAGTAAAGACATAAAACATTTGAATAAAATGTTGATGTAAGCGATTTTGTTGAATTTAAACAAAATCTGTAAGTGTGGTTAAATGGAGGGGCGAGCCTTCATCGCACTTCGCTCTTTTGTGTGCCTTCTTAAGCTTTAAATGTCCAAATGGGGATTTTCGTGTAGTTTGCCCTCGAGAATGATTTTCAGATTCCTATGTTCCGATGTAAATGATTTTAGTAAAGATAGTATCCACAGGAGTTATGAGTCTGAAGTAAGAGGCAAGAGCAACTTACAATATGCAAAGAATATTAAGTCTATGCTGTGTATAATAATGCCTACTAAAATAATTGAGAGGCTTAGGAGTAGTAAAAGTCTTTTTATGACACACCCTACGACAGAAGACAATTCGGTGTTAGTGATGATGTTATCTTTACTCTTCCCTCGCTTTCAGCAAATACGGTCGAATTTTGGCGGTCTTTTATTTGCCCTGGCCAAGAGTACGTATTTCTCGTCGTCTGCTCCAAGAGTCCCTCATAATTTCGATCTAGGAGATGAGTTGAAGGGGGTAGGAAGAGGAGGTGGGGGAGACGGATTCTATTTAATACGATGGGAGGGACACGTCAAAAGAACCTCTCCAATTCTTGAGGGAAAAATCTAATCTTTGAATACTACAAGGGCCTCGTAATCACGGTTCTAGCACCCAAGAAAGATGTTGATCTTGAGACGTTCTTTTCCTTTTATTATTAACTGCGTTAGATTAGGTTGGTAGAAAGGTGTGTGCCAATGTAATTGGGTAAGAGGAGACTGAAGACGGGGTAGGATGAGAGGTAATTTGAAGGGTCATGTTAGGATTCTAAAATGTGTGATTAATGTTCTTAATATGGTATACGAAGGTTTCTCTCCTTCTTCTTCTTCTTCTTCTTCTTCTTCTTCTTCTTCTTCTTAGTCCTCTTTTTCTTCTTCTTCGTCTTCTTCGTCAACTGCTTTTTTCTTCTTCTCCTTCTCCTTCTTCTTCCCCTCTTCTTCTTCTCTTTCTTCTTTTCTTCTCTTTCTCCTTCTTTTTCCTCTTCTCCTTCTCCTTCTTCTTCCCCTCTTCTTCTTCTTCCCCTCTTCTTCTTCTTTTTCTTCTCCTTCTTCTTCTTCTTCTTCTTCTTCTTCTATTCTCCATCTTTTTCATCTTATACTCCTTTTTCTTCTTCTTCTGCTTCTTCTCCTTCTTCTTCCTTTCCTTCTTCTTCTTCTTCTTTTCTTCTTCTTTTTCTTCCTTTTCTCCTTTTACTCATCTTCTTCATCTTCTACTCCTTCTCATCCTATTTCTTATTTTCTTCATCTTCTTCATCTTCAGCTCCTTCTTCTTTTCCTTCTTTCGTTTTTCTTCTACTTACTTGTTTTAATGGATTGGGCACAGGACTGGTGTGATTGTGAAGCAACTCTTTCGTATGAGGGGGAAAACAAAACAAGAAGCTATTTTGAGATAGACCCTGCGCATGGGTGCACATGTACATTGGTAGAACTATTTTTATGGTTACACTCGGGGGGGGGGACGTAGGTAAAAATGAGTTTACAATGGTTGGTATGAACGCCATGTGGACCTGTCCCATGTATCCCAACGCCCTTTACACACGGTGCGTCATTTCGATTGCGTCAATACCTACACCAATCAAACCTGGGAAGGTCACTAGTGCATGCGCCAGTATAAATTCAGAGCAATGTTTCCCTCGTCCGTGTTGCATTCATGTTATGGTACAACGTCACTCTTACAAGGTTCGTCAAATGCTGCGCCAGTCGCTGACGTAGCCTTGCGTCAGTCAGGAAAATAACGCCTCATTTACAACGGGTATTATTCAGACCGGTACTTTAAAATAATTTAATGTTGATCTTTTTTTTCTCTGGATTTATCAGGCAAAAATACATATGACTGAATTAAAAAGGGGCATACCAAACGTTTTCAGAAGCTTATATCCGACGTCATTTAAAGCCCCTCTGCACTAGTTCGGCCATGAGGGATTAGAGGGATTAGCGTGGTCACTGACAGGTGGTTATCTCATCAACTCAGCTCTCAATTAACATAAGAAAAAGAGGATCACGGGGGACCAACGGGCACCGCTTAGGCATTGTTTTCTATATAGAGGGAGCAAGTAGCTACAAGTAGTGCAGTCCCGCTTTAACTGCAACGATTGATGTCTACATAAATCAATACCAAGGTAAACAGCGAACACTACTGATGATGGCAACAAACCACTGTTCTTCACAACCTGATGGGTTCGTGTACATTCAACGACTCCCTTGCCTGGGTTTCGGACAAATACGAAATTAGCGCTAGACTATCGCATCCTGCGTCAAGGAGCTTCGACTGTCCTTTGCAAATGTATACATGTAGCTGACTGCCCCTTGAATGATGCAGTCGAATAATGATCGTTATACACGAGGCGTCATTTCCATCGGCTATTACCTGCATACGCTAATCAAGCTTCATAATGCAATTGGCATAATTATAGACATGAGTCAAAGCAACATTTTGCCTTGATCATTCTCCAACTACACGCCACCCCTCACAAATGTGCCAAATACCTATCCAGTCGCAGACGCAGCGCTGCGTCAGCAAAATAAAGCCCATGTTCAGCGGCCATTGGAGGCGTCGAATATTGGGGTAAAACCCGATTTACTTCACCACGATAACGTTGTTTGAGAATGACGTCACACGTGTCAATATGGAAGTTCAATTGGGTAGAACTTAAAATCGACGACGGGAAATGACTCAAAGTGTGGTAAATTTACCTAATCTGGACGACTCTTAAGCCAACGCACACCCACATTGGCGTTCACACAAGCACACACGTTGGAGGTAAATGTCTCCTTATTATCTAGTGATGTGTCTGCATCGTCAGACGTAGTCTGTTGTATCAGACTCTTTAATGTTTCGCCTTAATTCCTCTCGGTCTGATATTTTCATCTGCCTATATAGAGGATAATGTTTGTCGAGCCAGTGACATAGCTACAGGGTTGGGGGGATTGCACAGGGATGGGCACATCCCCCTCCCCTTCCCTTCGAATAGCAACAAAACAAAAAGGTGAGAGCGAAGGGGGAGATGAAGAAAAAAAAGAACGTGAGATAATATATGGAGATAGATTACTCGAAAATGCTCTCCAAAGATTATACTATTATGTAAAGCAGTAAAGCAGGGACTACATTATAAGTCTTAACATTTCATTGGATGAGGCAACACAATCATGTGAAACGATGAGATTCACAATCGATGAAGGGCAATTTCTATTATCATTATCATCATCATCATCGTCATCATCACTATCATTATTGCTTCACTTAGTATTTATTTAGAGACCGTAAAGCACAAGGCTTGGAACAACCATCATTTCTCAACTTAGTTTGTAAAAGAAAAATAGAATAGAATAACAAAAATGGACTCCAAATTTGTCACGGAATGTTTTTTTACGAATTAAGTAAGAATATCCATTTCCATTACACTATAATCAACAAGATTATAAATAGAGGATCAAGAAAACTTATATGCTAGTGAGCAGATATCGGAGGGTATTTTTTTGCTTTGCTTTGCTTTTTTTAATCTCACGTTACCATGCGACGGGGAGGCACTTTTCATCTTTATTCTACTGATCCTATTTAACATTTATTTATTAAAGAAGAAGAAGAATCGAGCGGGGTCTTTTCTCCCACAAATATCAATACTGGCATTTTACGTAGTTGTTAAAAGATTATGAAAATGGTAAAAATGACAAGATTATAGCCACTGTAACAGGAATATTTATAAGCAATAACACTAAGAGGCAGTTTCTGCTTACAGGTTTAATATTCAACATCAAGTCATTATCGCGATTTTTCTTTAACATAATCTGTTGTTAGAGGTACATTCAATGATTATCGACAATGATTTAGGGCGGTCCGATCAGCGTCCTTGATGTAGGGTACAGCAGAGAAGAAAATGAACTTGAGATAGGAGTGCAAGATAGAATACATACGGGAAAATAGACATAGATAGTAGGTAAATGTGTCCGTTCGACTTGAAAAAGCAAAATTGTCTCACTCTAAAGGGGCAAGGAGTATATCCTCTCCCAACCTGTTCGATCTACCCCCTCAGATTTTGACGAAAGAAATTATTGTCTTTCAGAAGACTAACGCCAATGTAGCATTCTCTACCCATTCTTTCTTTTTTTTTTCTTCTTTTTTTCCTGTTTTTTTAATAACAAAAACAAGTATACCTGTTGTTTCCTTTCTAAAAAGAAACAGGTCTGCTCTCACCGACTACCATCAGGAAATGTGTTCGTGTCTCTTTCGACACTGTAAGTGCGACGAACCAGGCTTTAACCATATTAGTCGTTCAACTCGCGCTCGATTTACCCGATTTGCTGCTCGCGCGCTTTTGTAGCTATTTTCCTGCGCTTTCTGGCTTGTTGCTTCTTGGTAGTCGTCTGTTATTATCCACGCATCAACCCTCTATTGATTTTGCTCGCATTGCTAGCATTTACGCGCTACTACTCTCAAGATCATTACGTCTCTTTCTAAAATTATCTTTATCAACATTTGTTTTCATCTTTGCAAGCCTCTGCGAGCCTTTATCTCTAATTGCCCCCTAATACAGTCTTGTAGTGTCGGAATTCCAATGTACATCCTACTTGTTCAAGGCTTGGACTTGTGTATGTTTGGCAAAATTAAATATTTTTCCTTCTTTAATCTTGTAAAAATAACAAGAAGTAACTTCTCACTTTCAAAACCACGGACTGTGGAATATAATCTCCAAAACCATTTACTGAACATTTAAGCTAAAGCCTAGCCAGCACATTATGGTATATCCTAATCGACTCCATGTCCATGTTTAAACCTAGTTTAAACAGCCCCTTCCCCAGGACCACGTGACTAATTACTTGGTTAATAATAAGATAATAATAATAACATAATAATATACACGTGTTTAACTATCGCATGCCTTTGGGGGGAGGGGGTAAGCGGGAACCCTTTTAATGTCTCATTTTGAATATCTTAGTTGAAATTGATTTGATAACTATTTTACGATTCACCATTAGTGGCAGGATTACATGTACTTTCTAAACCAGGAAAAGTGTTTCAATATCTACTTAAGATTGTTGAGCTTTAGCGCACAGAAGGGGATGGGGCAAAACGTGTAATGTCTGGATATTACAGAGGGATGCGTTAAGATTGGGTGTTGAATAAATTAGACTGCCATAGGGGGAAGCTAAAGAAAGAGGCGTATAAAGCTGAGAGGGGTGTTTAATTAATATGAGGGAGAAATAGATGTGAAGCAACAAATATTGATAGAAAGAGGAAGAGCCATCTTAATTATTCACATTAACGGGACTTCAAAGATGAAGATATAGCACATTATAAAGAGAGTGGAGTGGGGTAGGTGAAGAGAGTGAAGGGAAGCAAAGATTCTTCTTAGATATATTTCAGTTATGTTATCAAATCTTTTATAGCTATCATGTTTAGCTCAAATATAAAGGGTTTAGCGGTTTTCCGACATATTGTCGTCTTCCATTTTCGTGACATCCCGTGCGTATATTTTGTTGTGTGTGTGTTGTCACTCTCTCCGTCTCTGTGTCTCTGTCTCTATCACTTTCTATGTCTCTCTCTCTCTCTCTCTCTCTGCCTCTCTCTGTCCCTCGCTCTCTCTTCTTCATCATCATCCTCTTCTTCTTCTACTTCTTCTTTCATGTCCTTCTCTCATATTTATATTTTTTGGAACCCTCTATATAATTTTCATAATAACATTCTGGCTTGCCTCTATACTTCTCCCCTCCCTTCTCTCTCTCTCTTTCTCTCTCTCTCTCTCTCTCTCTCTCTCTTTCTCTCTCTCCTTCTCTCTCTCTCTTTCTCTTTCTCCCTCTCTCCTTCTCTCTCTCTCTCTCTCTGACATACACACACACACACACCCACACACACATAATCTCTCTAGTCATATATCTATCTAAATCCCTTTCTCTCTAACTCTCTGGTCCAGCCTTTTGTGTATTATCTACCTTATTCTTTCTATCCATCTTCTTTATTTCATTTTTTCCTTATCTATCTTTCCTCTCTCCTCTTCCTTTCCAACCTCACCCCTTCACTGTTCACCCATTTCTCCTTGCCTCCTTCCCTTCTTGCCTCCTTCCCCCTTCCTTCAAGTGATGAGTTTTTCGGTGTGAAGATCCCTTGAGGGGGGTGTATCACCTTTATTCCTCTCTCTCTCTCCCCCGTCTCGTCGCATCGTTGGAGTATCTTGCTACTCGAGAGTCTGACTGCCTGGCCGCGCGCGAGGTAGGGAGAGCGCTGCGGGGTTATCACTGGTCAAACCCCATATACGCGTCCAGTTCAAAGCCTCAAAAACCTTATGGGCTGACAAGCGGAACAGACAGACGCACTCCTTGATATGAGTTCCCGTTTTTTATCACTCTTCTTACGACATCAAACCATCCAAGGAGGAAAAAAGGGCCCTCACTCGAAGAAAGCTTTCGCTTGTCGTGAAGTATCTCAGGGCAATAGTGAAAGCCGGCGTTTTTGCGCCCTGCTTGCTTTTTCAAGGTATATATTATGGCACTTCATCCGGCGTTGCTCCTCGATCGCTTTGATTGTCCTGCCCTTTAGGTGAAAATGACCTGTCGATGGTTCTCACCCCACCCCGGTTGACAGACCCCTAGAGTATCACAGTGAGGGGAAGGCTAGGTACAAAGTGGACAAACCATGACTGTGATGACAAGCATGTTGAATGTCTAACGTCGAGGTGACAGATTGGGGACGTTGATGTCGTTGTATTCGAGTTCGAAGCATGCGGTGGTCAACGATCACGCCATTGGGGGTTGGCTTCGCTCAACCAAACGATGACCCTCTTGTTGGTGATCGTGGTCATCTGATCGTCTGCCTTCTGGGTGATAAGCGGAAAGAGACCAACGTCAAATTAACAAACCTTGAATGCGTCACCATGGGAGAGAAAGAGAGAGAGGGAGAGAGAAAGAGAGAGAGAGAGAGAGAGAGGGGGAGAGAAAGGAAAGGGTTTTAAAGAGAGGGGGTTGTGAAAAGAAAAACATAGTATGTTAAGCAATATGTAGAGAGAAGGGGGAGAGGGAGATGGGGGTGAACGATATATTATATTCGTGTTAAGCAATCAGAAATTGTAGAAAGAGAGAGAAAGAGAGAGAGAGAGAGGCCGAGAAGGGGGATAGTATGAAAGTGAGAGGACGAAATATAGAGAAACGGAGGTGAACAGTATGATGTTATGCAATAGGCTATGCACATATAATGGGGAGGGAGAGCGTGAGAGGGAGGGAGGGGAAATAGAGGGCAAGTGAAAGGGGGATAGAAACAGAAAACTGGCTTCGGGTAGCTACAGAGACAAGGGGAGGGGGAGGGAAGGTGGGGGAGAGAAAGAGTGAGAGGGAGGAAAAGGGAGTGGAAGGCGGAGAGGGAGAATACGATAGAATCTAAATGAACAAAACGTTTTATCGAAAATATACAGAAAAGGAATGGTGAATGAGTGAATAAATTGTAAAAGATCGAGGGACATAAAAACTGCTCTGACTACGGAATGCAGTCGATACAAGCATTTTAAAAGGGTGAGGGGTATTAGAAGTTTGAGGACAGTCCGGAAAACTGTAACAGTCCTGAGAAAGAATAAGATATAATCAAATATAATGTTACTTTAGTTATGCTAAAGAAAGGAACTGGTGGAAAAGAGGATATTTTTTTTGTAAATACTTCTCGTGACGCTCCTGTCATTATTTTGTTTAATAAATATTTCTAAATACCCACCCCGACCGATGCTCTTCTTTAGAGACAAATGTTTTCTGGGTATTCAGTCGGACGGGACAGCTTGTTTATGTTTTTATTTTTTACAATTATAACGCGGCATCGATAAGAGTTAAAGTCCCGACACTTTTGTTGCACCGTTTAATAGTTCGAATGATTATCTTCATCACTTACTCTCTGAAATCCTAGAATATTGGAAATTGTTATTAAAAAACCTAACAATCCTAAATCTGTTCATATAAATATTTTCATTAATGGACTGCATGTCGTTTGAAGTCATACATCATTTCTTCAAAATTTTGTGGGAATACATTAACCTTTTGCAGGCAAGATACAATTGTATTGAATGTGTTAAACAAAATAATTGTAAATTCAACAACAACAAAACATTTTTGTAAATATATGATTTATGCTAATGAGAAAGCATCTCTTTTCTTTTTCTCACTCTTTCTCTCCTATATGTGCAAAGGTGTTTCTTTTTTTTCTTTTAATATATAATATTAGGAAATTAACCGGTATAATCAAGATGATCAATAACTTTGAAAGAGAAAAAGAGTCTGAAACACACAAATAAAACGAGAAAGAGGTAGAGCTAAGAGAGAGGGGGGAACAGATTCGAACTTGTCAAACTGCCAGCACAACTGAGAATCTAGCATGTCACGAAATATAATTGCCCACTACAAATATTGAAATATGAACGAAATGCGAGAACTCATGCGCTAATAGCGTGCCAATATATTGCTCTCCTCGATTTCTTCTTTTTTCCCGCGCAATTGCGAAACTGACCCGTGTGGTATATGATTACGGAGGATTCAGACAGCAGCGTACAGGAGAGTCGTGGCGGGAAAAAAAAATAAGAAAAAGGGGAAAAAAATCAAACTCGATTGCTCCAGCTAAGATTGGTCTATTTGTCTTTGGAGGTAATTCGCTTGAAGGCATAAACTCTATCTTGCATCTCTTCTTAGTCGGGGTATTATTTTCCTTCTATCCTGCTTCATCTTTACTTTTTCAATCATGATTAAGAGAGGAAAAGATCTAGCGAAAGAGAAAATGGGGAGAAGGTGTGATAGATGGAAGAAAAGAAAAAGAGAGGAAAATGTCTCATCTTGACATTGCACCTACGGAGGGCACTTGAGCCGGAGACTGCTTCGAGGCTCATCACCAAGATTGGGCAGATATTAAGAAAAATGCTTTCTTATTTCTCTTTGGCATTTAACCGTCTCCTCGACTCCATCTTTCTCTGATCGCTGCTAATTTACCTCCATCTTCTCCGCAACTGTCACATATCTGCGATACGATACCCATACGTACTTCAGAGATCTGGTAATAACCCAACTATTAATCCCGTCTATCAGTTTCATCTCGAACACTTAGCAGTCGTCCTCCTACATTCAATGATACCCACCTCCTTTTCTTGACTCATTCCCCCTCATCCTCAGCCTAAGCATAATGACGCATTCTTGTAACGATCAAAAACCCAGCCACCACTTGGTTAAAAAATATTAACCAAACTTGAGAGAGAATCATGGCGAAACTTGGTGGTAAGAGACGAGAATCATGGCGCACTTGTGATCTGTCGATCTGTTGTAGATGATCCTTCTGACATCACCTTTTAGTTTGTTATACATTTTTCATGAAGGGGAGAGGTCCTTTGCGCTTAAACCAATCGCCTCCCGGCACTCTTTCTGTCATTTCGTGATGACCACTCGTCTTTTCTCCCTCTTCACAATGTTCGCCAAAAAAACAACAACCCCAAAGCCCCCTCCCCACTCTCATCATCCTCAGCAACAAGTTTTTATATTCAGTCAATCTGTATAATATCTTTAGCGTGTTTATCTATCCCTTTCCACCCTTCGTTTACAGGATAAGATTGGGAGACAGGAGTCATCCTGGTTTTTGACATCTTGTCAAGTGGACCTCGTCACTCATCACTATCATCTCGTCCATCGTCTGTCTTGTCCAGTTCAATATCAGTCTTCGAGCCCCATAACTTGAGTTAAAAATTCGGCCAATGCTTGAAATGGCGCCAAAACGGTGACACTTCCTACTACCCGACCTTAAACCTTTTCAGTCATCTCCTTTCTCCGAGTTTTATTCAAACTACTTCTGTGTTTTTTTTATTTCCTCGTTATTCTTCTTTGACAAAGTGGCATGAATCGCATCATTTTATAAAAATACTGTAGCGGTTTGGGTTTGAATGAAACAATTTTTATTCTAGAAACTGTGAAGTAACCTATGAATACAGATGAAAAGATTGCATAATACGTGCTCAGTTTTCAGGGCATCTGCCCTATCCTTTGATGAATCACACTTTTTATATTGTTTCTCCTTTCCTGTTTTTTAACTTAAATCTAGAGCGGGAACCTGTTTTGTATGTCTTGAATCGAGAAACGACAAGCTGTCTCCTTTATCAAGTTCTGAACATGATTCTTGAAATCGTGTTCTGAGTGTTTTGGTCACCTGAATCAGAAGAAATAGAGAGCATCTGATGGATTTTAATGTCGAATAGAATTAAGTTACAAAGGAACAACCTCAAGATTCATTCTAAAGAAAATTGTCCACATTCAGAATCTAGTCATCCCTCTTTCCGATCCATGTTGGACTCATTTAGCGATTTAACCTTAAACTCTCCGTGCAGTTCATACTAACACTGCTAATGTTCACAACATGTTCAGCATTTAATTGTTGCCATGACTTCTTTCATTTCCCTCTGTTTGAATCTTATTTACTAACGCATTAATTGGAGCTGACTTCAGTGGTGTTTTGTGTTTCCTGCAGAAGACGCGCAAGACTTCGTAGAACTTGAGCTATTTCTTATTGAATGGCATACCTTCCCTTTTAAAACCAAGCTAATTCTCCATTCCTGGGGGTGTTTCACAAAGACTAAGATCGACTTTAAGTTGGACTTAAGTATAACAAGCCGTTCATGCCACTGTTTGCTCTTACCATTTACTGGCATTTGTCTTTCAAGGGACGTACAAATCGCGGTCTCAAATCTACAGAGTTTACATTTTTTGATAGTTCACTATTGAAGGAAAAAATATTATCTAAAGATTATAATTTAGAGACCAATGGGGATAGCAACCAATGGCATGAATGGCCCGCCATACTTAAGTCCAACTTAAAGTCGATCTCAGTCTTTGTGAAACACCCCCCTGGTGTTTGTTCAATCTAAAATCTCTACACTAATGCATATTCAAACAGCTTCCTTCACAATGTACAATGAAATTAATTTTCCAATCGACAAATTAGAGATGTTTTCAAACCATTCATAACCAATTTATCAACCTGATCAAGTAGTTGATTAACTCGAATTATACAGACAAGGCTTTTACGAAATCCCTTACGTTTTCAACCCATTCTGAAAAATACCCAGGATCGACAAGTACAAGTATCTCGGGGTAACTGTAACCAAGGACCTTCGTTGGAACACACACTGCCGATGAGTACCTGGTAGGAAAAATACTCTTGGGAATTATTTGGGTGCAGTAAGGCCGAAGCCACGTTTGTTCCGGTTGCGCTAAAAGATTCATTTGACTGACGCAAGACTGTGTCAGCGACTGGTGCGATTGTTGACGTGCCATGATGGAGAGGCATCTTTGGAAAAGGGAAGGCAGCATATAGACATTGCATAAGGTGTCTAGTCTGCTCATTCCAGGCGTGATTGATCATGGGTAGAGCAGTGGTATCGTAACCGGTCCGGAAGCACCGTGTTCGATCGAGACCAAGTCGATGCACTAGTGCCCTTTGGTAAGGCATTCATCCCCATTAGCAAGTCCCTCAGAGAGGACTTTCAGCCGTCGATCCCCTGTTTGCTGTATTACAAGCATACACCTGCTTTTTAACCAGTCGGGTAAAGAAAACACCAATCATGAAATCATCAGTTACCGGCACATGCACGTTTTTCCTTCATGATAATGCAGGTAAAAACGCAAACATTAATGAAGCATCTAGTGCAACGGTAAGGGTAAATGGAGTAGTATAGAAGCGTCATTGCATGACGGACAATCAGTACACAGATGCTACGTATAAGAAGCAAGCGCTCAACATTTAAAGGGTAATCCCACCCTTAAAATAAGTTAATTTGAATGAAAGCAGAAAAATCAAAGAAACCGAATGGCGAAAGTTTGAAATAAATCAGACCAATAATAAGAAAGTTATGAATGTTTGAAGTATGATATCACTTCAGCTATGCGAATTTCAAGTTGGCAATTTTGTCAGTGGATTGTGACGTAGTGACGGATTACTCTCCCATTTGTCGTGTACAAAAATATCACTTATTTCTGTTTTTCTCCCAAGTGCCTTCACCCTTGGGGCACTAATCAAAATATATTATGGAGAGTATATTATTAAAGGTCCTCTAAAAGGAAAAGACCATCCCGAGTCATACATTTTTGAAAAATCAAAGTTTTAGTCATTTTTTGTGTTGGAACAAATGGGAAAGTTGTACGCCACTACATCACAGAGACATTATCGATTCTGTCAATTTGAAGAGCCCATACCTATAGTGATTGCCACTTTCAAAAAATCATAACTTTCTCAATTTTTGTTCGATTTCATTCAAACTTTCACAAATATGCTCCTCTGATTTTTCTGCTTTCTTCATGAGAAGTTTACTATCAAGGTTGTATTTCCCTTTAAGGCTCGTGCAGACATGATGCGTCAAAACATTGGCGGTTTTGATGATGACGGAAAGCGTGACACGCATCACATTTCATTTTCTTACAACACAGAGCTCAGTGAATACGAGCAAGTCCTTTGTTGCGCGCAGATGCCATTCATTTTACACGTAAAAATACCGCGGCGGCTTTTTTGGCATCGGCTTTTTTACGGCGGTTTACCGCGCCTTATCTGAGCAAGCCGTTATGAATGTTTATTTTTATGTAAATCATCATTAGGAAAACGGGGAGTAAAGGCCGTTCCATCAAATGACAATTTTGTAAACTTTTTTTCTTTTTTTAAGAGAGAAAAAACGAAAAGTAGAAGAGCAAAGGAACGTAGGGAGGAGACGTTTATGTACATCATCTCGCTCTTCCTGCTCGGTCTCTAAGTCCCCTCACTTCATTCGACATAGTAGGACCTTTTAACCTCATTGAATTTATGGTTTATTTCTTACCCTTAGGATTTCTGTTCTAACCCTTATTTACCACCATCCTTTCGTAAACACAGCATGCATTCTCATTCTCATCCATCGTACGTTCTTTCGTTCTTCTCTTCCCTTCCCCTCCTTCGCCTCAAATGTTTTGCGGTTTATTCTAAAGAACAGTGTTTTAAACTTTCCTAGCTCCAAATTTGTTCACCATCATCTTTATCAGAGCAGAGGTATGGGTATATTCTAAGCAGTCTTCATATAACCGTCATCGTGGTCAATATTCATTCCCTCCCATTTATCATTACCCCCAATCATCTGTCTCTCTCCTTTTCTTTAGTTTTTACCCAAACAATCTGTTTTATCTTTTAATTCCACTAGGTGTCATGTTCAACCTTTGTTTCCTTCCCGTTTACTTTGTTCTACATGTTTCTATGCCGTCCATGCATCGAATATGCAACTCTATTTCTCCTCCTCCCATGCTCTTACGTGTACCGCTCCACCCTCCTCCTCCCTTTCTGCTACTCCTGTCCACTTTCCATCCTCTCCTGTTCCTCATACTCTTTCTTCTACTCCGTCTCGTCCGGCCCTAACACTCGTCATTAATTTATCTCCCCTCCCCCTCTTCCTGATTGTCCCATTCTTCACCTTGTTTTCGTCTTCCTCTTCCCTTACCCATCCTTCCTCATTCTCCTTCCCATTCTTCACCATCTTCTCCTCTTCCTCTTCCTCCTTCCTCATTCCTCCTCCTCCGTCTTCTCTTCCTCCTTATCTTTCCCATCCTCCTCCTCCTCACCATCACTCTCCTCCTTCTTCCCTTCCCCTTTCTTTCCCTCACGGTTTGTCCTCTCGATCTTTTACCTAATCGAGAGCTCTCCTGGCTGTCGAGTGCAGTCCCGGATATTGCTTTCAAAATGTTGACAACTCCGAAAGTCAGGTGTGAGCAACGACCTCTGAGCACAGTTCAAACCCGCAAAAGCATCGCTAAACTTCTTCTGTTTTTCAACCTTCTCACATATTATCTCCATTCGGAGTTGAGTGCTGTAACCACGCGAAAAGCATCCATATTATTTCACGCTGGTTATGCTTTTATCTCACGATAATAACAGCAATGTTTGGTCGAATATTACCAAAAGTATTCGTCATTTAGGAACCAGGGGCATCTTTTCATATCACCGGGATGTGCCCATGATAGGGTAGGGGCAAACGTATTAATAATCCTCATAATCCTAATTCAATGCATCATAATTATGGGATGCACAGTTCGTTCTAATAACTAGTCAGTGCTAAGATCATCAGCATCCTTCTTTCACCTGTTATCCTTCTTCGTTAACCCGTATCACCATGGTTACCAAAGACTCTGTATAATAATCGACCATGCGCATCGTATCAACTTTACATAATTGTTGTAATTCATAACATGGATATGTTTTGCTTGTACCTACCCCGTGTGTCTTCTTTCTTTCTTTCTTTCTTTCACCTTATTATCTCAACAATGACATTGCATCACAGAATTGTCTGTTTTTCAGCAATGCATTCCAATCTATACCACCAAAATTGATGTTACATTGACGAAAAATAATACAATTTTAGGGATAATTATACTAAAATGGTAACCTTTCAAATGTTACGAGTCCATTTGATCATTCTTGACAGCCTATTCGGAAATGTTATGAAGAAAAATAACGTTGAATCGGAGCTCTTTTCCCTGCTTGTTTTATTACCAAGAAATAAGTTCAATTGCATTATCCAATCATGGTTGATTATATGATTACTTGCAAAAACAGTCGCGATATATGAGCCCCAATTTCGGCTGGCCCGCCACAATAAGATGACATACGATACGGCTTGTGTATTGTTCGTCGATTGCGCTCAACTTCGCAGTTATTCAGTCCACGATAGCGCATCGCCGCGCGCAACGCCCCCAGCAGCGCACGTTAATTGACGTACAAAATATGCTCATCACTCGGCGCGGTGTAAGGCGGGAACAAGGGGCGACGGACGAGAGAGAATGCGAACATATCCGCCGGTTTTAAAACCAACCCAATAATTTTACTCGATTGCTTTAATTTACACTCAAATAAACCCCTAAGCCAATGTGGACTCGTGAAATAGGAGAATATCTGATAGAGTCATGTTTTAGCGAATGCGCAGTGGGGAGGCGATGTGCACAGGTAGACAATTGGAAAGCGGGAAAAGGGGGAGGGGGTTGATGTTCTGTTGTTATTTCTTGAAAATCAAAGGCAGAAAAGGGAGAAAATTAGTTTGTGACAATGTTGTTCGGAGATGTGTAAAATAAATAGCATTATCGCTGGGGTGTTTTAGTGCCTGTCCGCTGCGTAATACACCTCGACGGATGCCTCTGCGCGTAATAATCGCCTGCACACAGAGCGACAATACAATTAAATGTTTCCGCATGATGAGTGATAGACAGCTAACGATTAAAAGAGCGAAAAGAAAATGGCTGCCAACAAAAAGGGGAAAATGACACTATTTGTGCAACGGTATTGATTTACAGTCGTCCCCCTCCCCCTCCCCTATTCCTCATATTAACCTCACTCACCTCTCTCCCCCTCTCTCTCCCTCTCTCTCTCTCTTTATCTTTCTCTATTTTTTCATCCCCTCCCCCTCTCTCTCTCTCTCTCTCTCTCTTGGTATTATTTACAGACATGAACTGTGATATAATACATTCATGTATATATCTATATAGAGATATATTACAGGTCTCTCTCTCTCTCTCTCTCTCTCCATCTTTCTGGGATCATTTTCCCTTTCTCCATTTTTCTATTCTCATTAATGAATTTAAATTTCATTACCTAATAGTCTCTTCACAATTCTTCATACTACATGTATATTTGCCTCTGTCCGATTCCTAACCACGCCCACTCTATTGCAGCCATATAACGGTTTGTTATTTTTTGCCGTTTAATGTTGTACTGTACATAAATACTTAATCATCGTAACCAAAATGTTGTATGATGTATGCTATTTACTGCTGATGTAGACTTGCGGGTTGGATATCAGTCACGCGACGGCTCATTGGTAGGGCCGTGGTCTCTTAACCGGAAGGTCCCGGGTTCGAACCAAGTCGATGCACTAGTGCCCTTTAGTATGTCGTGGTAGAGTAAAGAAGGACACGATTTTAAATTTACTGATCAGTGTTTGATTAATGTTTGGGTATTCCCTCAGAAACTGTCAATATTCTGCATATTTCAGTATTCAGGGAGTATTGAAAACCTTTGTTTGAACTGCTCTGTGCTCAAAATACCATGTGAAATGATAACAGACTTTAACCTATTTTTTTTCTGAAAAGCATTGTCTCTTTTGGTATGTATGTGCCCCCAGAAACACAAACACACACACACACACACACACACAATAATGTTTCATATAGGACTAGCGCCTATAGCATCAAGAACAGATTTTGCACGAAGAATAAAATTTCTCTTCAGTTAATTATTCCGTACATGAAAATGATGTGTTAATTTAGTATATGAAACGTGATCATTACAAATCATTTTAAAGAAAACAAGGTACTATTTACTATGTCAATGCTCTTTAAATACTGATTATGTCACATTAATGGACGATATGGGACAATGAATTACGAAGACCCTTTCAACACCCCTGTTTAATATGAGCGTTGAAGTGATATCTATATACTAAATGTAACAATTCACAGATAAATACTAACATTATCTCTCTCTTCTTTCTTTTTTTTGTTTCCACTCTTTTCATATCTCGCCTCGTCGCTTCTGTTTCCCGGAAGGATGGCCATGACTGTGTATAGAAAATTGTCCATTCAGCGGTGTGCTACCTTCCACCACGCCAGAGTGCACGGCCAACCGTCGGGGTAATGTCCCGTACTTTTTTCCGCCAATCTTCATTAGCGTTCCCGGGCTGACAGATAAGTCGTGTAAATTGTTTATTCTCCCTCTCTCTCCCTCCATGTCTTTAGTACGCTCTGTCGATCTTCCTCTCTCATCCTCCCGTACTCCACTCCTTTCTCCAACCCTCTTCCTGTTTCTCTTTCTCTCCATCTCCCTTTCTTGCCCCCTCCTCTGCACTTGTTCCTCTTCCTTCCTTTCCCCCTTCCCCCCCCTCTCTCTCTCTCTCTCTTTGATATTTTTTAATTTCTTCCTTCTCTCCCTTCTCTTCTGTCCATCTAAAATTAGATGGGGTTTTAAATGTTCTCCCTATTATTTTTTCTTCACCTGATATCTTCTGCAAAATATGTGCCCTCTTCCCTTCCTACCCTGACTTCATTATTTTAACTGATAACTGAGCTGGCATCTTAACGTCTCATAATGCGATTCATAGATCCCTTTATCTATCTTCATAATAAACATGTCATCTTAAAACGGGTTCACTTGTCTTTACAATCCACTGTCCTATTCCTCAGAGTCACCGTTTTCTTTTCTGTTCTCCCCCTTTTCCTCATTCCCTTCTCTTCCTCTCTTTACTACATTTGTTTTTTCTTTATTAGTTTTTTTGTTTATATATATATGCAAGGCCCTACCATGAGTCGCATAAACAGATAAAGCAAGAGCAATTTAAAACAGACCACAAAGAAGTGATTTCTTTTTCTTTTTCTATGAACACTTTTACTCAAATGTTATGTTATAACTGAAGTCCCTGACATAACATTTACGTGTACCAAAATGAAGTAGCAGCATAGGGAATGATAGCGGAAACGAAATATGAGTGGAGACACAAAAATGGATGCACTTTTGTTCATGGGAGTACATCCTCTCGGCATGCAGGCAGGACAGCATCTCGTGAGCGATGAAGTGACAACGATTTTCTCGTTTCAGAACATCTGACTAAACCCGAGCTTGACTTGTCGCCTTTATTTCTCTCTGCCCATTTCATCACAGAAAATGACAATGTTTGGTCAGTCGTCCATTATACCAACATTTCCTGTCAATTTCTCCATCCATCTCTTTCTCTCTCTCTCCCTCTCTCTCTCTCTGTCTATCTTTCTCACTTTCTCACCCAATCTCACTTCCCCTCTCCCATTCTCCTTTCTCTCCCTCCCCTTTCTCATTCTTTCTTTGTTTTACTCCCTGTCTCTCACTATATTTCTATCTCCATCTCTTCTCTCCCTCTCTCCCTCCCTCTTTCTTTTTCTCTGTCTCTCTCTGTCTCTGTCTCTGTCTCCCTCTGTCTCTGTCTCTCTCTCTCTCTCTCTCTCTCTCTCTCTCCCTATCTTTCCCACCCTCCACCTCCTCAGTCTCTCTCTTATTTTGTCTATTAATTTCCTTCGTCTTCCCACCCCTCTCTCTCTCTCTCTCTCTCTCTCTCTCTCTCTCTCTATCTATCTATCTCCCCCTTGCCTCTCTTCTTACGTCTCTCGCGTGATAGATTTGATGGTTGCACTTTTTCTCCCCTTTATATGTATCCATGGAAACTAGTATATTCAGGGAGGGCGAAATATCCTGTGACCCTTTTCAATCGAAATTATTGTTTGATTTGATTTCCAGGTCTCTCACACTTTATCGCCCTTATTCTGACCGCTCTCCTCCATCTACTTTATTTTTTCTAGAGATTTAGTCGTGGAAAAGGGTCGATTATGGAGGAAAAAACTGTAGACGCATTTGAGAACAGACACATCAAGAAACCTAGAATGTACTTTGTGGTTGCTAATTCTCTATCCATATAACCTTGTCCCACAGTCTGTTGCAGTCATATTATTTTGTGGCATGGTGTGGGCACTGTCTGTACAGTATAATGCTGGGTGCCTCTTGTTTTATAGTGATTTGGGTACGCGCCATTCTGGATTTTAAGACAGGAAGTATTGTTCCGTTTACTTTGTTTAATTGGATGTGTATTTTCCTCTTATTTTTTCATTTACATATTTTCAAAGTTTATAGGTTTAAAACTGTCATTTGGAAGCATTCTCGTCATGTTTCATGAATAATAATTTACTTGGATAAGAATGTGCAGAAATGGCATTGTGCTTTGTTTAATTTAAAAAATACGATAAACAACACAATGCAATAATGTTTTGAATCATTTTGTCTAATATACGAGAAAGCTATTCTAATCAGTATTCTTCATGGTTATATGATTTTGGCAAAGGGTTCCTCATTTAATAATCACACATATTTAGCGAAATCCATTATTTGGCGCCGTTTGGAAAACAGAATTATGCATATAAAGTCACTTTGGAAATAATCTATGCAGCTTGAAAGAGTCTGAGAGAAAATTTGGAGTATGTATGTTTATTTACATTTCACTTCTTAAGAATAACTTAACAACATTCAGTTGTTAAATTGCATGCGTCGTATTTGATCAATACCCTTGACTCACAACGTTTCACATGGTAAAAATATGCAGATTATTATCTGAGATCGATGTCATTTAAATACAGCTGCACACACAATGTAAGTAAGATTTTGTTCATTTTGATCTTTGTTATTACGCCATGGAACTAATGCAGATTTATTCCTGTGAAGGAATTTTAAGAAACACAAAGTATTCTTTCCAATTTGGGTCAAGAGGGGGAAATAAAAAAATTACTCACTCTCTCGTTCGCTTTTTAATCGAGAGGGAAAAAAAGGACATATACTCGACAACCTAATTGACTAAAACAACAAGTAGATTGGCGGTGTCAAAAAGAGCTTACGGATAAAACGAATTTGGCGGGAGCAAAAGAGAAGAAAATAGTGAAGAGAGGTGTATCGTCTGCACGTCTTGGTCACACACAAAAAACGCATTATCGATATCACTGTTTATACTGTTTTACATTATCGTTGCGAAGACTGTGGCGAAATGGAGAAAAATCACAGTAAGCAGCTCGAAACACGAGTGTCGATTTTAGCAAGATGTTTTCGCGCCACTGATGATGATGACAGTGTATGGAGAGAGCTCTGTGACCACGGTGATACATCGTAGGTTTATTTTGGTTGTTGGGTTGTGGGGTTTTGCGCTAATGGAAAAGCGCGCGAAAATCGATGGAGTCTGATTCAAGATGGTTGGATGAGATCACAAAAATGGTTACTCACACCGGTTACGGGATCCCCTTCACGATGTCTGTTTTCTTTGTCACCATTTCACTCTTAACCATTCAATCCTTCTCATCTTTTTTCTCCCTGAACACTTATCCATTTGTTGGTCACGAGGTTTTGGTCGGTCATGCCCTTCATGGGCCTTGGTATTCTTTTTTAATTATATATTGTTTGTTGCATCTTCATTTCCCCTTAATCATAATCAACTTTTTTATTAGGTGCTGAAATCAAAAGAGTAAACAAAAAAGTCAGTGAGACAAAAACTAGACATTTCGTGTGTGTGTTTTCTTCTTCTCCTTTTTGTTCATCTATTAAAAACGAAGGCTTAACAAAATGAAGTTTCGGGGGCGTGTGCCCGAGAGCTCACCGTGTTACTAAATTGTATTTGTCGTCTTCAATAAAGACATACTCTTTATCATTTTATACATGATTACTGTAAATGTTGACAGTAATATTGCTTGTTTTTAGATTTAGACTTGATGTGTGCCATTTGAAATTCTGTTTCTTTTACTGTTTCAACAAGCAAATACTCTTTCAAATGTAGCAGTGTTAATTTGAAAACCAAAGCGATAAAGACCTATAGTCATAGCACTTCAATTCCTCAAAAAAAAGTAAAAAATGTCGAGTAATATACTATAGGTCGTACATTTGTAGCTCGAGAACAGCCAGGGAATGTTTAACCAATTTAAAACTATGCGTCATTACTTGTTGGCAAGTTTCAACAAACTATCGTTGTAGTTGTTGCTCTTGTCGTTTTGTTGTGTTATATATATATATATATATATATATATATATGGCTTTACATAATAGTTCTATAGTTCCTCGACATGAATTATAGTATCATTATACATCAATGTTCATTCCGATGCAGATTTATTTTCAATAGAGATTGAATGAATAACTAACCCTTTCCTCTACTCAAATTTGAAAGTTTGATCTCTGTATGACCTGCAAAATGCACTTCTAACTTCTCAAGCCATCTGTCTATCTTCTTCTTCATTATCAGTAGCACCATCATCATCATCATCATCATCATCATATCTTCTTTTTCTGCTTCTTCTTCTTCTTCTTCTTCTTCTTCTTCTTCTTCTTCTTCTTCGACTTCTTCTTCTTCTTCACACTTCCCCTCCTCCTTCATAGCACAGCTTTCATCATAACCCCTCCATATTTAACTCTTCTTTTTTGTTCAGTCTTTTAATTTAATGCATTCAAACAAATTGACGTGAGGTACTCACTTTTTGTTATTTGAATTCAAGTTCATTTGTATCTTTTACTTTGTGAAATCATTGCAAAATATGAAATATGAAACAATAAACCGAACCTCCTTCTTCCTTTCTTCTTCATCTTCTTCTTCTTTTCCTCTTCTCTTGTTTTCTTATTCTTCCTCCCCCTCTTTATCATCTACTACTTTAATTTCTTATCATCCTTTCCGGTTCTATTTGTTTTTATTAAAAGATTTATCATGTCTTTCTTTATATTTATCAATTTTCCACTTTATCCTTTTTCGTGTACTATCTTTGTTCTTTTTTCTCATGTGTTGTTGTCTTCTTTGTTATCGTTGTGTTTTGTTGTTGCTATTATTGTTGTTGTTGACGATCATCTCTTCAATGCACTGTTGGTGAATACCCATGGCACGGAATAGAATTCTTTATGTAAATTAACCAAAGAAAAGAATTTCATCATTGAAATACGGTCCATATTGTGATGAGTAACAGGAAAGAATGAATTTTATGCTCATCGAGTCGGGAAAAAGGACAATCAAAGCTTCGTCTTTGGTTACAAACAAATAACAAATGAGTCCAAAGCAGCCGAAAAGAACAGTCAGGTCTTTTTCTGTTCAAAGTGAGCGCGATTTATCGTCGGGAGAAAAAAAAAGATTGTCGAAGAAATAATAGGCCAAGCACCGGCAGAAGTGCATAAGAGCAGGAAAAAGAAAATAGATACAAAACAATACCAGGTACGTAGCGCACATTGTTTCAGGCATAGCCGATATCTATATATAATCTGAAATGAATTATTCAACTATTTTCCCTGGTCGGTGCGCGGCATCTTTTTCTCTCTAAGGCATGGCTGATATAATTTAGATTGAGGGTCCATTTCGATACATTTGCAAGTTCTTAAGGCCTCCTTTTCCCCCCTCCTTTCCCTTGCAATGACAAATTCAATTTCACTAAAAGGAAAAAGCCTGATTTCTCCAGACTTCCAAAAAGCGATAGAAAGAGAGAAAGAGAGAAAGAGATGGAAAGAGAGAAAGACAGATGATATAAGGAAAGAAGTGGTGGGGGTAAAATGTTAGGATAAAGGGTTTTGCTTTTCACATTTCCATTTTGAATTCTGTTAGTTCTTACTCCGGGCCGGAAAGGAGACAGCCTTGCCTGAGGTTGCTTTGACCTCTGCGGTGACCTTTGCTTATTAAAACAAAAGGCTGTATAAACGTGGGGACGTTCTGCTAAAATCCTTCCCATCGATTGTCTTCCATCCTTCTCCCCTAGCGCCATCCCAAAAGAATTCTCCAGTTTCATCTTCACCCCCATGTTCATGATGTCAGTTGCCATTTTGTTATTTTCAATTCCTTTGGGGGTCATCGAGAATGGCATCGTTCGAATCACCATCTTTACTTTTTGATCCGTAAAGTTCCTTTTAGTTGTTGTGTTATGAGTTGACTTGACATGAAATTCCATGTTGTTTTGTTGTTGTTGCTTATATTTTGATTGATATGAAATAACCATTCTCATTCATCCCCTCTAAAATCACAATCATCATTTAATTCATTTGGAAAGGTTACGTCAACTACTTGGACTATGAGATTGCATTTCGGACAATTCGGAATAAAAATGCTAGAATCTATCATGATGACTTAGGAGGAAACCAGGGGGGTGTTTCACAAAGATCCTAAGTTGAACTTATCTCTAAGTTGGACTTAAAAATTATGGAAAGCCGTTAGCATCTATGAAAATATTTGTTTAAAGTTATTTTAAAAGGCATAAAATGTTGATTCAAATTATTCATATTTTCTATTATCAAGGAGATTGCATGTGCTTGATGTGGAATTTATGAAAAGTGTAAAATACTTGAATTTTTGCTTTTGAATATATTTTTTTTAAGGCTACAAATGGCTCTCAATAATTTTAAAGTCCAACTTAGAGTTAAGTTCGACTTAAGATCTTTGTGAAACACCCCCCATGAGAGTTATGTAGTTTTAGCTTTCGTGTCCATCAAAACAACGTGCGCCAAAACTCCTAAATCTGGTTAAACGATAACCAAACATCAGTGGACAGATACAGCGAATCGGAACTAAATAACATGTATCCGAAATCCTTATGTCAAGTGACGTAATTTAAAGTTATATTTCTGCATTTTAAAAGATGTGCTTTTAAGGCAGTATCCTGCTACTATAATTAAAAAACTATGTACATAACATGTAGCTGAATCGTTTTTATCACTGTAAATTGAAGTAATGTTTCAGCATTTTGAGAGCGATTGAAAAGAAATACTCTTCCAGTTATGTTGCTTTTTTGGAACTGCAAACATAACATGTAGCTGAAAATAATTGTTTGTACTTATAATTTTAAGGTTTATTTCAAATATGTAAACAATTGAAAAGAATTGTATCTATTTTGCTAGTATTATAATTTTTTCCTCTCTCTCTCTCTCTCTCTTTCTTTTATATGGATTTAAGAAACGTTTTCAACAAAGATCGTATGGCAAATATCACTTACATCATGTTTTGTTTTTATTCTGTGAAAATTTATTTTCCATCTTTACTAGGATTCAATATCTTAATTATCTTAATTATTCACTTAATAATTAAAACAGGTTGCTATTCGTATCCTCTTCCATAGCAGCATTTTCCTTCATTATAAATAGGACAGAAACAACAATTATTATAATATTCTAGATTTATATAGCGTTTGATACATCGACGATGTCTGTAATCGTTTTACAGATATAAACAAGTAGGGCCTATTATTAACCCGGTCATCGGATTCTGGCATGCCTGCGCACAATTTATGCACATTCTCCACTATAAATGTGGAGCATCCTAGCCAGTCGCTATTTCACAGGCACTCACAATGCTGATCAAACTCCACTGATTTTCGCATCCTACCGGGTACCCACTAAACACCTGGGTAGGGAGTGGCAAAATTTGAAATGTGAATGAACCTCTATACCACTCTATTACACGGACTCTGAAATCGACAAGCGGTGCAGAGCGGTATAGTTGAACTGTGACCATTCCTAACGTAGATGCTGCTATTCACATTTCGAGAGCAACCTCATCTTCGCTCCTCTCGTTGTAGCAGTTCAACTGTTGATCTCAAATGTTTACTTTTGACGTACAACTGTTGCATGAATTTGAATTATTTATTCAGATATTTATCAATTACCCAATCATTTCACTTGTAATCATATTTATCCGGGAAATCATTATAAGGTACAAAAACCGCTCTCCAAAATGACCCCTCTAGGATTCAACATCTATGTTTGACAGGCAACCGATAGATTTTACCCATGAATAAGATTTGATAAAAATTGATATTTTTGTCATATAACCTTCAAAGTAACAAGATACGAAAAATAGGAAAAAGTCACCCATGCCAATTATCTCTGTAGTACAATGTTTAGAAAGCGTGGATTTGTCAAGATTGTGATAACTAATAACAAGTTATCACAAAAGAATCATTTGTTTTTATTTCGTATATGATATCACCCATGTTAGCGGCATTATTATTCAAAGAATATTCAACTTCTTCTACAAAAAAATGGCAGTCCTTTAACATGGGGATAGCATCTAGTTTCTCTCTTCTTATATTTCACTCCATCTCTCTCTCCTAGATCAAGTCTCTTTATTTTTCTTTCTATCTCTCTCCCTTGCTCTCTCTCTAGATCTCTCTCTCTCTCTCTCTCTCTCTCTTTCTCTCTGTATCTGCTCCTTCACTCATGGTCTTTCTATTTAATCCATCCATATATATGTATACCTCGTTTCCTACATTAGCATAGTTAGCCAACGGTGCCTACTACTTTGTGTTTCTTAATCCAACATGAAACTCAAGTTTTTGGAATTATGGAATTGCATAAATGACATGTAATCTTTAGTTTGGATGCATTCTTAGAAATGCTGGTTTCACAAACACACATAAAACAGGATCAGATCACCTGTGAATTTGTGCTTTTGTTTTTAAAAAGTTAATTACTTTTCAAAACATTTTTCCTAATACCTAAGCAAATTGTAAGAGTGTCCAATATTTCATTATTTATTTGGCACAGGTATGCTGGAACACACAAATAGGTGTCTTTATGAGTACTTGTTATTCAATCTGTAAACAATGCAATACAAATATTTTTGTGATTTGTATTTTGTACATTTAAAAAAAGGGAAATTTCCTGAAAATCAAAACATGAAAACACCAAGTTGAACAGGAATATGAAGTAAGTATTCGAATGTTAAAACAGGCTGCCTTGTAAGATTTGTAATTGTAATTTACTTTGTTTAACCTTGTTATTAACACTTTTTATGTCGAATTTGTTTGGGAGATTCAGTATATACATTACACTGGGTTCTTTGAGAGTCATTGCTCATCAATGTCAATTGTTAAAATTACATTTAATATGTCTTACCTTAAATTAATTTTAGACGTTATGAGTAAGTTATGGTAACTAGTTTTATATATCTACATGGTTATCCTATTGAATTTTATTATTACATCTTTCCTACATACTGGATACCAAAAGGTACGGTATGCGGTTTATATATCCGACAAATTGATTACATATCGTTTTTCCGAAGATTCATAACTGCGAAGTCTCGTGTTATTTTTCTAATGAAATATGGATCTAAAAGGTTTGTAATTCTGAAGGTGTCTCTTCGGAATAACGAACCAAATTTCATTTTCGGAATTATGAACCCTGTATTTCATTTTTAAAATTAAGAACCTTCAGAATTTAATATGAACCCTATTCTACTTTCGGAATCATGATACCGTCCTGTGGTTTAGGAAATTAGTTTTCGGAAATGCGAACCGTCGGAGTTATGAACCTTCGGAAAAACTAACCTTTGTAAAATCCACTTTCTCTAGACAAATTTAAGATCAAAGATTATTTTTTGTAGTTTGCTTTTTCCATCAAAAAATAGAAGATTTGTTTTCTTCTTCTCAATCAACTGTTATAAATTTATAGAAGTGGTCTGTGTAGTGAGGTAGTAAAATGGGGGATGCCTGGAATAGGATTAATTTGTTAAGTTTATTTACGAAAAATTGATATATGTATAAAAAATATATGACACAAACATCCTCTAATTTTTCTTCCAGTAAGATATGGGAGTCATTTTCTTTACATATCTAATTTGTAGTTTCTTTTCTGACTCGTCTGTTATTTGGTTTACAATGTAATATTTACTTGAAACGTATTTCCTTGTGATACGTTCATGATGCGAGGTTGTTATGTTTGTGTGCATGGGTTATATTTTTGCTTAGCAAATAAATTGAAAAATTATTGTTGAAAATTTCGATTCTAACTACTTTCCTTTCTCATGTTTCTTACAGCATTGTATAATGCACAAGCACAAGCATCGGTGAGGATGACGAGAAATAGAAAAGGGAAAATACATGAGAAGAGGGAGAGAGAGAGAAAGAGAAAGAAAGAGAGAGAGAGAGAGAGAGAGAGAGGGGGCAAGAAAAGAGAGGCAAAAAAGAGGAAAGCGAGTGAGAGAGAGGGAAGAGCTAAAGATATAAGAAAGGCAGAGAGAGAGAGAGTGGGCAGACAGAGAGAAAGAATTAAGAAACGGGGGGAGAGAGAGAGAGAGAGATGGGCGCGAGGAAGATTGAAGACAGACAGACATATAGACAGAAACAGAGGAAGAGACAGACACAGAGAGGGGTTGAATGCAGCAAGCAAAAAACAACCACCACTTCAAGCAAGCATACGACAACCCTTCTCTCCCCTCACCGAGTCCTTCTTCTCTCTACTTCGATCGACAAACTTTCCGTCTACCCGGTCGCCTGTCCAACCGTCTATTTTCCCACCATCACTCTCCAACATCTCAACTTTTCTTCTTGTTGTTCCCATTATTTTGTTTGAAAAGAGAGACTTAAAGCAGTCGACAATTACGTTTGCCACGTGACCGGGGTCTCCAGAACAGCGGGGTGATTGACCTCCCCCGGCCGATCGCTCCTACCATGAATAGTTACCCCTTTCTGCACATCATCCCGTTGCCATGAGAACGGGAACGTGGACTCTCGTTATTTCATCGTTCTAAGTCATTTCATAGAACGGTGTGTCATCTGAAGGAGGGGGATGTTTGCTTAGAGGAAGTGGCATCGATTTGGTGGTGCAAAATGACGGGATGGTGAGTAAAATCTTCATTAGAACAGAAGTACACAAAAATAAAACCAACAAACCGATGAACACTTATTTATGCAAATTTTATTACCGAATAATTTGGGATCCATAGTCATGATAACACACCGTATATTGTCTGATGATAGCTTTAACTCATATACCTATGTATATAGTTAACGCCTTTTTGGAGTTCAAAAAACGATAGAAAAATCATCAGTAAGAAATTAGGTTTGTAATGGAGTTTTGTTCTTCTAACCTAACGATATATCATTGATCTTAAAGCATCATTTTTTTTTTTTTTTGGAGGGTGGGGATGTGACTTGCTTACATCGACGATTAGTTTGCATTCGTTGTTAGTAATTAATATTGTCATAATTGTTATTACTCTAAAGTTCTAAACAACATTTCAAGAAAGATGTATGCCAAATTTAGCATAATTATCAACTTTCAATTAAAACGTTAAATCATAATCTTAACAATTTTGTCGTTGTCTTTTGTTTCAGGCGTTACTCCATTTGATAAGTTCTACTGTTAAATTCAATTGTTGATTATGTGATGTATATACCTAATAATAATAACCAAATAATATGATACGTTTGGTGACTATCATTCATTTTGTGTGACACCGCTACTGATGATGAGGAGGAGGACGACAAGGAGCAAGAACAGAAGAATATCAAGAAGGAAAAATAGAAAGTTCAGAATGATGATGATGATGATGATGACGATGATGATGATGATGATGATGATGATGATGGTGATGGTGATGATAATTATCATTATGATGATTTTTTGATGAAATGATGATGACAACGATGATGATGATGATTATTGATTGATTGATTGATTGATTGATTGATTGACGATGATGTCGATGGTGATCCAGGTGGTGGTGGTTTTGGTGGTGCTAATTATGGTGATGGTTATGGTGATGATGATAGTGATAATAATGATGATGATAATTGATTGATTGATGATGGTGATGGTGACGACGGTAATGATTACCTATGATAAGGATTTTTATGATGATGATGATGATGATGATGGTGGTGATGATGGTGATGATGATAGTGATGATGATGATAATTGATTGTTTGATTGATGATAATGATGTTACCTATGATGATGATGATGAGGATGATGATGATGATGATGATGATGATGACGGTGATGATTATCTGTGATGATGATGATGATGATAATGATGATGATGATGATGATGACGGTGATGATTATCTGTGATGATGATGATGATGATGATAATGATGATGATTGTGGTGGTGATGGTAGTGGTGGTGGAGGTGTTGTAGGTGATGATGATGATGATGATAATGATGATGATTGTGGTGGTGATGGTAGTGGTGGTGGAGGTGTTGTAGGTGATGGTGATTATGATGATGATAATTTATGAAGAGAATAGTATACATTCACACCAAAAAGTCACTACACAGACAAAACACGAGAATGTATATTTAATCCAATAATTTCCTTCTTATTTATTGTAAAACATACACTTTCTCCTACAGACATATCTTAAAATTATCTTGTCATTTTCTCATTTGGTGCGCAAGAAAAAAAATGGTGTAAATTAAAGATTTGATTTTTAAAAATTTGATTTAGATTTGTTTATTTCCGTCATGGTCTTTTTCCAAAATTACAAACTAATTACAAATAACCATATTAATAATCAATTCATATCATATAATTAAGACATCATCAACGTAGAATTATTACATTGTAATACTAACATAAAATAATCATGAAGAAGGATTGCCACATAAGCCAAGCTTGAAGGCATGGTAATCCTTTATAAATCTTAACAATTCCTATATACAAAAATTATGGAAAAATAGTAATTATGAACAATTTAAATAAAAACAAAATACGTGAAACGTGGTTTTGATATACAAACATTATAACATTGAAAAAAATAACGTCTCGTATTCGTTGCTCATGATTAAATTCCTGCATGAAAACTTTTTTTAATAATTTACTTTCTCAAGGTATTCAGTAGATGAAATTCCAAATTTTAAATTACAAAAGTTGATTGCACAATTATGGAGAAATAGCAAGTAAGGTGAATAAGGTCGATAAGTTAAGAATTCGAAAAAAACAAAAATAAAAAGTTCAGAGATATAGAGCGAGAGAAAAAAGAGAGAAAGCGAGATAAGGAGAGAGGGGAGGGGTTGATGGAGGGGGGCAACGTTAGGCAGGCCAGACGTTGTCCGAAAGAGTCAATTAATCTCCTTCACCCTCGAGTAGAATTAGATCTTTTAGCATGTATGTATGTACGCATATCTAACTCTAGATCTGTCTGTCTGTCTGTCTCTTCCAAGTTTTGGCGTGCAACTGTTAGAGGTCTATCTAATACTTACTGAATCCCCTCCAAGTATCGGTCTAAAGCTTTCATGCGATCAATTCAGGCGTCATATATCATGAGCCCCGTCCAATGAAAGGGTCCTGAAACTAGGGCACTTAGGCAGATGGGCAAACAAAGAAAACAAGAGCAGAAAGTAGAAGGAAAAAGAAGTTGTCGCATTTTGGAGGGATATAGATGGAAAAGCTTGAACAGAACTCTCTCCAAAATCGAAGTATAAAATGCTGCTATTCGTTGGAAGGTTGTGGCGGGTTTTGGAAGGGATCGAGTTGAGCTGAAAATTGCTGAAATTCATCGCCTAAATGGGTTTCTCCTAATTCCCTTGGGTAGGGAAGGCCGTAACGTTGAGCGCAAGCTGCAGAGACGGGGCGAGTTACCCGGGTCGCAACCTGCCTGAAGGCACGCGGCCAAGCGGCAAGATGCCTCCGCGCACCGCCGTAGACGTGGCAGGGATTGAAACTGTCAATGGTCTTGGCGTCCTAGCTTCATCGCAATCGAACTCAGTAGTAGCGAAGCTCCATTCGCCTACGACTAGAGTTTCAGACTCGGGTGCGTCACGGCGAAGAACCTGCCTCGCGAAAACCGATTCTCTACAAAAAGAGGATTTATATCCCCCTTTTTCATGCTCGGCTTCCATACCTTTTTTCTGTTTCTCTGTCGTTTACAGCTTTTCCGTCTGATGCCCGGCGTTTTTGAGAGGCGCAAGCTTTTTTTGGTAAAGCCGTACGGGGACTCGAGGGAATTGCTCCCGTTGCTCCCCGGCTGGATGCGTAGCTCGAGCCGGGGATACGACCCATAATCCTGCAGAAAGCAGAGAGGATCAACCGATGATGCAGGCGTTGAGAGCGAAGCTTGCAGTATAGCTTTTGTCTGTTAAACTGAACGTTTGTCGTAAGTTTAGAGCTAGGCAGACGTGGCGCCTGCTTCAAAAAACAGGACGGGGTGAAAATGGTTGAGAGGGGTGTATACGGGAGAGAGAAATGGAGAGAGCAAAAGAGAAAGAAGGAGAGATACAGAATGAGTATAGGTAAGAGAGAGAGAGAGAGAAAGGATGGGAAGAGATTGAAGGAGAGAGAAGATGATAATATAATGAGATCGATAGAGAAGAGAGAGAGAAAGGGAAAGCTATAAGGATACAGGAAAATGGTGATATGAAAAATGCTATAGGGGAAAAAACAGTTGCCTTGACATGCAGAATTGGTGAATATCTGAAGATGTACACTTGCACACAAAATACAGTTGAATAAAACGAAGATAGACGGAGATTGAGAGCAAAATAGAGATGGAAAATGAAAAAAAAACAATTAAAAATGGAAGCGAGATAGGGTTAATCGGGGATACAAAACCGTAGAAGAAACAACAACAGAATAATATCCACAAACAAAATATATTAAGAGAGTAATAAAACAACGATGTAAAAATCGACGGCGCAAGGATGATGTTATAGAATAGAATGACGAAATGCAATATTTAAAAAAATGACAGAAACCTACAAAGAAAATATAAAAAAACGGAAAAGACAAAGAGAAATTAAAGGATATGAAATAGGGAAAGGAAAGCGAGAAGATACACGGAAAAAAGACTGGGCAAACAGAATATCAAATGGGTAATGAATATAGAAATAATTGTTTTATCGCTTACACAATCATTATTCACAATTATGGTCGAATAAAGTCAAGTTGGTTATCAATATTGAATGGCGTGTTTCAAAACAGCGATACGTCATTATGAACGCATTCGGCGGAACTGGTAAAGAAATTAAACCGCTAACTTCAGTTCAGTGGATGGAGATTTAATGCATTCGTCAGATAAATGAAGCTTATTAGTAAACGTAATTCATATGCCGTTTGAATAAAGATGAAGATAAATTTGTAGACGAGGGATAAGGCTTGTTAGTTGACACTCGAGAAGAAATTTGTAATGATACTCGTTTACAAGAGGACCACCTAAACGGTATATGAGATTCATACTAGTAAAATGAGAAGCTTTTGAATTTATAAAGAGATATTAGAATAAAAAGAGAAAGGGGTTCTTATAAGGGAAACAGTGTGTAGGTAACGCAGATGATTGTAAAAACAAAGAAAAGGGTATGTGTGTATTGACCGGTCACTTTCTTGGAATGGTTCCCAAGAACATTTCTTCCTGGAAAATTGCAGTCTGATGACTAAGAAACTTTTCAGCTTCAAACTGTATCCAGAATTAACAAAACATAAATTTCATAAATATGTGTTGAATAAGACGGTAGGTACAGGCAATGCAATCAGTCATAATCGGTATGTGTTTTCTTTGTCACATACCAGATGCTATACAGAGAAATTCGTACACATGCAGTGATATGTGTAGATGTCATATTTTTTTCTTCTCGTGTTTCTTGGTTTTTTCTTCTTTTTCTCCGTTTTCGTTTTCGTTTTCGTCTTCGTCTTCTTCTTCTTCTTCTTCTTCTTCTTCTTCTTCTTCTTCTTCTTCTTCTTCTTCTTCTTCTTCTTCTTTTTTCTTCTTCTTCCTTTTCTTTTTCTTTTTCCTCACCTTCTTCTTGTAATTTGTATTCCTCTTTTCTTGTTCTTTTTAAAGTAACCGTTTTTCTTCTTAGGCATAAATGTATATTTATTTTATCTTTAATAGCATGATCTGCTATAAATCACAGTTTTTGTAAATATTATATTTATTAAAGATTCTTACACTGGGAAACAGAAAACAGACAAAGAAGAAGAAGATTAAGTAGAAATGCAAAAAAAGAATAATAATAATAATAATAATAATAATCTTTTATAGTCCACTCCAAATTTGATTTAACCGAAAATGGAAATTCTTAGTGCCCAATTGATCGTGAGCCCGGCAGCCACTGAGCAGCGCCAGATCAACATTGCTCTAGAAGAAGAAGAACAAGAAGAACAAGAAGAAGAAGAAGAAGAAGAAGAAGAAGAAGAAGAAGAAGAAGAAGAAGAAGAAGAAGAAGAAGAAGAAGAAGAAAGAAGAAGAAGAAAAGAAGAACAAAAAGAAGAAGAAGAAGAAGAAGAAGAAGAAGAAGAAATATAAGAACAAAAAAGAAGGAGAAAGAGAAGATGAAGAAAAAGAAGAAAACGAAAATTAAGAAAGCAAAAAATGAAAAGGAAGAAGGTGCTCTCTATACATCACTCTAAAAACTCAAAAGTTAAATCAATATTTGAAAGGGCCGAGGAATCAAAACATTTTTTGAAAAGGTAGATTCACACTTTTAACATGCTGAAGACAACTTTCGAGGTTGCCAAAAAAACTAGGACTCGGCTTTTCAACCCCTCTATGGTAACCATGGTAATGGGAAGAGTTTTGTAACATGATCGATGCGACTAATATATTTTTCATACAACAGGTACAATTCTTTTGATAGATTAGGTATATATATATATATATATATATATATATATATATATATATATACATATAGACGTTGTTCTTCATATACATCTGTCACCTTTATCATACCTTTTCCCACTCTCTCTCTCTCTCTCTCTCTCTCTCTCTCTCTCTCTCTCTTTCTCTGTCCTTATCTCTTCATATACCTCTTGATGATATCAATAAATAATACTCGGTTAAGCAAGTCAGAATAGCTTTACTGGATACAAGTAGATGAATTTTAATTAAATTAACCTCATATATTCATATATTCTATAAGAGACCATTCTATAATTACAGCCTTTAAGCAATACCTGGCAATGCAGGATTGTCAAAAACATCATAGAAAATACAAATTCTTGTGAATTCGTAATTTTGTTGGTGTTGTTTGTGTGTGAAAGATAGAAGGTTCTACTTAAACAGGCTAGGTTAATACTGAATGGATTATGACAAACACAGAGCATGATATAAAGGAGCATTAAGATGATGGATTATACCGAAATGAAAAATGATAATTAGAGATTATGGTGAAAAAATGAATATCAATATGCAACACAAAATGATATTCTTTATACTTATCAATTTCTTCCGCATACACGTCATACGAAAGTCTATTCTATACATAACGTTTCCATAGCTTCGTTTCTGTGGCTCAAAGTTTGTTGTTCGGTCGTTATAGTCATACTGATTTGAGCATACTACTCGCTTTCTGCACAGTAACCAGCGAGGGCTATTAAGGTTATGATTTAACTCTTGTAATGCCAGAGCCTTTTTAGGCGGCTAGTCAAATTATTCCTTCCTTCGTTATCATACCCAATGAATGTCAATTTTATAAACCTACCGCATGCGTTTCTAGATGCAAAGTATAGAATATCAGTTACCGGACTGAGTTGACGTGGAATGTGCTGTATATGAAGATAATTTTGGAACAGTTAGAATATTAGCTTGGATCATATTGATAGAGCGGCAGAGAAAGGGTTGAAGAGAAATAATTCCTGTGCAGGCTACCTCAAGGTAGGTTGGTCATCACTCCTGTAAGAAGGTAACTTACGGGGGAACTACGAATCTGACAGTGAGAGAGGTCGTCAAATTGAATCTGGCGGGAGATGAATTTTGCCTGGAGGAAGGGATAGTAGCGATCGGAGGAGGAGGAGATGGAACAGAGGAGGATGAAAGAGGATGATGTGGGGATCAAGTCTTGGTCCAGGATAGAGGACGACTTGGTCTGGCCCTGAGGCTAGGATCAAGAACGGGTAGAGGATGGGGACGGAAGGTGAGATAGGAGCAAGGACGGGGAGAAAAGATTAAAGGATGAGAGGGAGAGAGGGAGAGAGACAGATAGAGGGAGAGAGAGAGAAAGAGAGAGATGGAGAGAGAGAGTTGGACGGAGTGAGGGAAAGACAAATAGAGAAAGAGAGATGAAGTGGAAGGAAGGGGCGGATAACAAAAGACATGTAGAGAAAATGCGTTAAGATAAATGAGAGAGGGAAGGTCAGAGAAAGAGAGAGAGAGATAGAGAGAGACAGAGACAGACAGACACAGAGAGACAGAAAGATTAAGAGATAAAACGGAATGCGTAAGCGGATAAAAGGATACATTTATGAAAAATAAAACAATCTTAATAATAAATCATCAGAATAGAGAGAGAGAGAGAGAGAGAGAGAAAGAGGGGGAAGATAAAAATGGAATGAGAGAAAGAGACAGCAAATGAGAAAGAGAGATACACAAATAAAATAGATGGAAGCGAGAGGGAGAGAGAGAGAGAGAGAAAGGGTGAAGGAAAAAAGTATCAGAGTTTATAGACATGATAGAGGCAGAAAGAAGGCAAAGAAGAGGTGGAACTTCGCTAAAGACACAATGGAAGTAAAGAGTAAGCATGAGAGGTAGAGAGAGGGTGAAAAAGAGGGGCACGGTAGAAAGAGCAACATGAGAGAAGAGAGCATGAGAAAGATGGAAAGAGAGAGAGAGAGGGAGAGAGGGGATGGGGAAGAGAGAGTGTGTGAGAAAGAGTGAGAGAGAGGGGGTGAAGAGGAAGGCAGAGACGGATAAAAAGAGACATAAGTAATAAACCATCAGAATAGAGAGGAAGGGAGAGAGAGAGGGGGAGAAAAGGGGTGCGTGAGAGAAAAAGAGAATGACAAAGAATGATAAAGAGAAATACACAAAATACAATGCATGAAAGCTAGAGGAAAAGAGAGAGTGTGTATGTGAAGAAAGAAAGAAGGAGGTAGAGGGAAAAAGAGAGAGGGGGAGGAGAGAAAATGAGGGAGGAGGAGGAAGAGGTAGAAATGAAAGGGGAAAATGAGAGAAACAGATACAAATGCAGAGAAAGCGGCGATTGTGACAAAGAAAAATACAAACAAAAACACTTTTTCAAATAATTTTTCTTGTAGAAAAATGAAGACATTAGAGAAAATATTACGTTACCTTTTAAAATGATAGGGTATATTATCGTGACAACAAATACAGTCGTATTTGTCGTTGTTAGTTTTACCCTCATTGCCAATCCTAGAAAATCGTTCGTTTAAACCTTTGTTTAGAATTCTTTAAAAGGTATTTCGTTAATTCAAGCCAAAGACTTCAGATTTGGTGACAGAGTCCATAGACATTGGAAAAATAAACAAAAATATACAAATTCTATCGAAAGACTTATTCGATTATTGCAGACAAAGATGTACAATGCAATGGCCATTAACTTTAAGATAGTCAAAATTAAATCATGAAAAAAATGTTTATTTAAATATACAAAGTGAGTAGTCCAAGGACTAATTGCACAATGCTTACCATGTTAAAATAGACACTAATGGGATCACCGATATCAAAGGACTTAACAAAGTAGTTCAAGTACTTAAAGGCTTATAACCAATATCAACTCTTTTTGTGGATCATCTTACTTCGAAACAAAGGAATGGTATTCGATCCATGGTAGGCTATATCTATTTTTTTCACCCTTTAAAAAAATAAGAATGACGGTCTATTGCATATCACATCATTTAAGTCTTTAAAACTATATATAAAAAAGGCGTAATGATACATCGGTGCACACCATCTTACAATCCTCACCCCCTTCCCACCCTCCACTTCCCTTCCCTTCCCCTTCCCTTTCCCTTCCCAGGGCTATGTACAATAATGAGAACGCAAGAAAGAAAGGAAGAACGTAGGTAAAATGAGCTTCCGATTATTTGATGGATTAATAGTTTTGATAGCCAAAGGATTCACGGGTGCACAAACATTCATCTATCACAATTTACCGTTTCGTCTTTGTGCGCTGGTGATCAGAGAACGCGTTCAGACACAGGAATGGTGTAGGGAACGAGGGGTTTGTAATCATACCCCAGTCACCAAACGAGACCGAAACAAGACCTAACAAACAATTATATTACATTCATAGGCTAAAAGTCGGTCGGGGAGAAGTCGTTGTGGAGACGGTGTGGAGTCGGTGTGGAATCGGTGTGGAGTCGATGTGGAGTCTGAATGGAGTCAGTGTAGAGTCGGTGTGGAGTCGGTGTGGGGTCAGTCGGGGTCGGTGTGGGGTCGGTGTGGGGTCGGTGTGGGGTCGGTGTGGATCGGTGTGGGGTCGGTGTGGAGTCGGTGTGGAGTCGGTGTGGAGTCGGTATGGAGTTGGTTTGGTGGTGTGACTATGAAATAAATCTGCGCTATTGGTATGACACCTTCCTGTCCCAATGCGTATATCCTGCCATAAGGCTGCATGCACGCTACCGTTATAGTGCTTTGTACATGCGAGCGAGCCATTGCTTCGGTGCTTTGTGCATGCTTGCAGGCATTCGTAATAGCAGTTATTGTTCATGCTCATTGTACTGTGCTGTGTGTTTCGCACGCGCTATTCATAGAACCATCGCGTTAATCAGATTATCTAAACGTAAACTTGGCACGGGGGGATTTGGGGCTTGGCACAATGGGGATTAGCCCTGTGGCATGATAAGAGTTAATGAATGCATGCGCCAGTGAATTAGCGCAATGTTTACACTGCCCATTTAAAATTCACTGTAAGTACGTCGTCACTGTCTCATGGTGCGTCAAAGACCTTACGTCATTAAATGACGCAAATTGACGCATCGAGCTTAGTGAATAATAGTAGTATTATTTGTATTATTATTGTTATTATGAATTGAGAATCATTGATACGTGCTCATTTACACTACATGTATTGTGTGATTTTGTATTCTATATGTATGTCTTTGTGTAATGTGGAACAATAAAAACTTGAAACTTGAAACTTGATTTTTGTAGTAGTAGTAGTTATAGTAGTAGTAGAATAAGTAGGAGTAGTAGTTGCAGTAGTAGTAGTGGTAGTAGTAGTAGTAGTAGTAGTAGTAGAATATCGGGTCTTTTCCATATACTAAGATTGCCCCTATCTCCGATTTTAAACCACGCTTAAATTTTTGTCTGAACGCACCCAGCCCTGGTGTTCCACCCTCTCAAAAGGCATAGTAGAACCCAATAGCAAGCCTATCACTAACGTGTCCAATGGGAGATGATGAGTGATGAAAGGTTTGTGTAACTGTTGTGCACTTGATACGGTCTTTAGAAATATTATCTCAAATTCGCCACATGTAGGCGCGAAAATGATGGATAGAAATTGAAGGTTGCCTGCGCGCTATCCTCTTTCAAGCCCGGCCATCCTCCTTTACTCTCTCCTATTAAGATGCCGATCCTTGTTTCGTCTTTGCTATAACGATCGTCTCTTCTTGAAGTTATTTGTCTTATTCTCCAGTCTGAATTTAAAATGAAACTGTGTAATAGGATTTGATAAGAATCAAACCCTCACGTTTATCTTCGGCATGTCACAAGACAAGATTTTTTTAAAGACTTGGTATAATTTACGCTTTATTTTCCATCCTTACAACTTTTCATATTTTGTGTTATTAACAAAAATATTATTCTCCCCATCCATGACAATAAGTTTTCTCTGCATATTGAGAAAATTGCAAGTCCTGATGTCGCACTCATAAAGTTAGTATCTAAAACACTATCCCTTAAGCGTTGTAGTTAGGAGCTCTGCACAGCTTTGCGACTATCATGCTGTTTGGACAAGAAATCGGTACCAGTGAAATCTTATGAAATTCAACATCATAAAGAACGCCTAAACATGGGGGATATGTAGAATTGAAACAGGTTTCCCCGGAATCTTTTTCTGGTACGTGAATCAATTCCTGATCAGCACAATTATGAATAATTTAAATATGTATATATTGATATTAAGCCGATATGCTACAATGAGGATAATATGGATGAAAGTTGCTCGCATTCCTTCGAATGTCTCCATAATATAAATATATTAACCAATATGGCTAAAAGCAGTTTAACAAATACTGAATATAAAGTGAAAATATGTCTAGGTAATGATTTCAGTTGACATAATTCTTCAAATCGATTGATTCGTTACCAAGCTGTAGATATAAAATGATGATCTTATATAGTCGTTCAGTCTTTATTTTTAAAAATTTTCGGGGAAGATGAATAAAGTCAATTTGATTTATTTCAATAAAAATACATTCGTTCATATAAATAATTATAAACATTTTTTCTTCAATTTCACGCACACACAAACCCGCGCACACTCATGCATGAATGTATATATATAGTATATTTATATTTATATATGTATAGATATTTATTTATCCATTTATTTATTCATTTAGTTATTCATTTTTTTTAATATATGTATATCAATTATACAGGCATTACTAAATAAAATCCACGTGCTGGAAGATTCATGAGACAAAAAGAAGAATTCTTACAAGTTTTCTGTTTTACAATTTCTGTTTATTGATAAATTTCATTTCATTTTCTGAGCCCTACTTCCTTCTTGAGGTGACGAACAGACTGATCCTATCAAGAGTACGCAATAACTATATACATTTATTGTTACTATATGATACACAAAATTAACAGAACTCAACCTACAATATCAGTACTTGTGCAGTGCTGTTTCATTACGTCAGTCACTCTAAAACTCAAAAGCACGAAGATGAGAAAAAAAAATACGACGGGGAAAGTATTCTGTTTCAAAGTAAACATTATAAATCATAACGTTTAGGCGTTATCAGCGAGTTATAGCCTGGCGTATTTTAGCAAATTATGCGTATTAATCAATTATGGCCTCCCTAACAACGTTATTCTAACAAATTTGCATTGGTATAAAGTGACGGAGATAATTACCACAAAACGGTGAATTTATGTAATTTGAAAGATGATATGAGATGCGTGTTTCGTCTTGATCGATCTCGTTTCCTTCCTTCTCCCATTTGTTTCACTTTCTTTCGAGAAAAGAAAGCAATTTCCTCTTCTTAGACATCAAACGACAAGTGTCATATTTCAAACGTTTGGTCTTTCTATCAAATTTAAGTTCAATATTGGATTTTTTACCTCCTTTTTTGGTCGATTCTCATGACGTGTTCTCGAATTTCTTCAGAAAGAAACCATCTGTTTTCTCCTTCAAGCCCGCTAGCAGCTCTGCACCACCATCTAATTGGGGACTCTACTTCCATCCTAAACAGGTAGCTAATAAAAACATGGTAGAAAAGAAGAAAAGGAGGAGTCAAATGATCGACTAAGCGACAAACATACCGAAGAAATCAATTGGGGAAACAATCTCGTCAGGTTAACTACATCGAAGAGAAAGATACATTTTTTTTTTCTTCTGACATTTTGCGTTACGCTTCGGGTAGAGCCCCTGACAAACAAAAGCGTCGAAAATTTACATGCTAAAGTATGTGTTAAAATGTAAATTTGAGCGGGAAATTGCTTAATTTGAGTCTGGGTTTTTGTTATTCTATTTTCTTCCATTTACCCTTCCCGGAGAGGATAGTACTTTTGGAAAGGAGAGGTCTAGCAAGAGAGAGAGAGAGAGAGAGAGACAGACAGAGAGAGAGAGGGGGGAAGAGAGAGAGAGAGAGGCAACATACGACGATCTCGCACTCTCTTCATCCTGAACGCACAAATCGCCCGCGGAAAGAAAAAAAGGGGGACATTTAAAAAAAAAATGCGTCGTCTGCTTGCAAGACGAAAAAAAAACATTACGGGCCAAAAACGATTTCTTACGGGCTTTTCTGCCTTGCCCAATTAATTTGTTTGTTTTCATTTTGTATCTTTTGCTTTCCCACTCTCGCTTGCTTGCTAGAAAAACCCTAAACGCACGGCCATGGAATAACTGAATTATTTCGCTGATTTAGACAGAACACACCTTGGTGAAATATGCTGTTTCTTTCGGGTCAGTGCCAAAGCCAAACGCCATCGGGAAAAAGATTGAGTTAACGGAGTGTGGCTAAAATACATCGGTAACAGTTTCTTCTTCCTCCCCCTCCTCCATCTCTCTCTCTCTCTCTCTCTCTCACACACACACACACACACACACACACACACACTACTCTCCGTCTCTGTTCCAGCTTGAAATCAGTTATTTTCACTGTTTGAATGGTTTTGGTCAATTTGTTTTGTCTTTCCTCATTTTTCATCTTCTGTACTATATACATCTTGTCCATCATTCTGTTGGTTGTCCCTTTGCCCTTTTGCTCACGTTTATCTCGTTTCAATCTCTCTCTCTCACTCTCTCTCTCTCTCTCTCCCTCTCTCTCTCTTCCTCCAACTTATTTTCTAATATAATTATTTGTGTATTCACAATTGAGATTTATTCTATATTTTAATGTAATTACATAGTTTAGCAACTCTCCCTTTAACTTCAATTAATAAAACAACCCCAGGCGATATATTTTTTAATATTTCACTTGTCTTATTGGCAAATAGTGGGTTAAATAATTTCTCGGTTTGTAAGTTTACAACAACAAAAACACATTTCAATTTTTGCCTTTTTCCACTCTTTCTCTCTCTCTCTCTCTCTCTCTCTCTCTCTCTCTCTCTTTCCAAACACCAGACCACAACAGCATTGTCCAAATAGACTGACAATGTCCAAACTGTAACGAGTCTAATTGAATTAAAGTTAACGCCAATTGATTACAAGCAAAGCCAAACAGTCAGAACACAGTAGGGCGTTCGTCAGAAACATCAGCATTATTTTTACAAGGTCTTTATGAGGCGAGATCAGTCAGAGTTCTATGGCTGAGTGAGCACTGAATTTGGACATGACTGTCAGCATGACTGGACTTGGATGGACAAAAATCACAGTTTACATTGTGCAAGTGTATGGGCGTAGGGGCGTTGATGGAGGATCGGGGCATGTAGGCATGACTAGACATCTAAGATCACAGTTTATCTTAAAGGTACTATGTCCCATTTGCAGGCCAAAAAATGAAAAGGTTAAATTTCAACGGCATTTGAAAGATAATACTAATTTCGATCTTCCCTCAAAATGTCATGTTGTGGGGAAAAAAACGACCGTTAGTTGTCGAATCGACTTTAGGGATTGCAGTCCTTTTATTAAATAGTCTGATTTTAAGACCATTGTACCGAATGGTGGTACGTTTTGTGCTGCGCAAAGATTCAATCAGTTTAGTTTTGGCCATTACAAGAAGTGGGTTGTTGATGTAGACAAAATGCTCATGTACCCTTTACAGCTCATTTTATGTATATTATTACCAAAGAAAAAAAGAAGTCAGTCAGTCACTCAATGGAGTCTGACAGTGAAGTCTAGAAAGTAAACGGGTTTCCTTGCAAAAATTGAATACTAGGACACTGCTAACGTTAAAATTTCACAGATAGGACATACGTGACATATTCATAATTCCTGCAAAGTTCTACAGAATTTGATTTTGGCTGCAAAAGGGACATAGTACCTTTAAAGAGTAAGAAGAGAACGCGATACAGGAACGGAGGGTGGAGCGGTGGGGGAGGAAATTTCGATATATTTATAGGCATAACTATACTTCTTGATTCAAATATTGATTTAAAGGGCAAGACTAGAACAAGATTGAGAGGCGGAAGAGCACAGGGGTGTAGGGAAAGAAAAAAACCGGACATGCAGGAATGAGTGGACACCCCGAATCACACTTAATATTAAGGGGCAAGAACAGAATAAGATAGCGGGTGAGGGTGGATGGACAGAGGGAGAAAATTATGCATAGGCAAGCCTAGACGTCTACAATCAAAGATCACTTTAAAGGGTGGAGGGGAGAAGCGGTGGAAGAGGGGGGGGGAGACAAATCATTTAAACAAAAACATCAAAATACCTTTTTTAAAGATGAATGTGAAGATTTATATGCGATGACCTTCGAAGAAAAATATGATATATCTGATGATACGAGGTTTCTATCTTGCTGATAAAATATTTCCCGTAACCACCTCCTATGGACGCTGATGGGGGGACAGAGGCAGGGGCAGAGAGGAGTTAGGCATCTTAAATGAATGCGCATATTTACACAATTTCCCTTCCATTTTCATGTAATGGCGCCCGGGGAGTCTGAGTATACGAAAAAAGAAACGTCATTTCCTGTTAGACTTTTGTTACTGTGTCTCATAGGACTTATAATATCATATTCAACTTCTCTCTTTTTATCTCTCTCTCTCTCTCTCTCTCTCTCTCTCTCTTTCCCTCCCTCTTTATCCAGTTTCTCTATTTTCTATTTCTCTCTCTCTCTCTTTATCTCTGTCTCGTCAAATGATATTCCTCAATGACTAGTTGTATCTTTCCCTCTGTCTCTCTGTATGTCTGTCTGTCTCTCTCTCTCTCTCTCTCTGTCTGTCTCTCTCTCTTTCTCTCTCTTTATCTCTGTCTCTCGTCGAATGATATGCCTCAATAATTATCAGCTTTTCATTATTCTTGGAGGGGCCAGAAACAAATTCACTTGCATAATGCAAATTAATATCTAGCTGAACTACATGGTGATTAGCTTGTCCAGATTTTCCCCTTCTTCTTCTTCTTCTTCTTCTTTAGCTCAGCCATCAAAACGATAGCTGAGCGAGTTAGAATATCGGAGCGAGCAATGCAAGAAGAATCGTAATATTTTACTTGTAAAAGAACTTTACATTTCGTCGGTCATTGCTATCGACACTTATCAAATTCGCCGTAAAAGTTCGCCTAAACCATATTTGTACTGCCGCCCCTCCCTCCTACGCTAAAAAATATGCCTTAAAGCCAGCATCCAAGTTAACTGACAGACATGACAGCTAACATAAGTGCATGATGACACCTTGCAATGTTAAGCAAAGAAGTGTAAGAGGGTGATGACATGTCACGAAAAACCACAAATGACAAGGAGGGGGCCAAAAAAAAAAAGAATCTTGAGATAAGTGTGTCCTATTGAAAGTGACCGATGACACATACTTCACTTCCAATATGACCCCTCTGATGAATAATCAGACTTAAACGGTAAGACAAAAGATCATGCAAAATGTGACATAAAAGCATTAGTCAAACGAAAGCTCAATTTGCGACACTTTGACAGAAGTATCAATTTCCATTTCCGTCGGGAAGTGACCGGGCTTCGTGATATCATGACGGCGTGAGATGGGGAAGAGAAACAAAATGGAGAGGGGTAAAGAAGGACGGGGAAACCAGGGGGTGGGTGACTTAATGGAATTTTGCCGAGTAGCTGTGACGGGTTTAAGGAGATTAAAATATCAAGAGAGAACGATACTACGTTCAAGAGATCGATTCGTAATGAAGGTCCGTTTACCTATGGCGCAAATTTCCTCTTTTCCTTTTCTTTCCTCTTTTCCTTTTCTTTCCTCTTTTCCTTTTCTTTCCTCTTTTCATTTTCTTTCCTCTCTTTTCCTTTTTTTTTGCTCTTTTCATTTTCTTTCCTCACTTTTCCTTTTCTTCCCTCTTTTCCTTTTCTTTCCACCATTTCTTCCCAGACAGACTTCCCCTCAAAGAAAAATCTCGTCTCGCACAAATAGTAGTGAAATATGCATTTCGGGGATTTCTAAAACATTGCGTTGATTTAAAGGGTTAAAACTTCAACTAGACGAGTAAAAGAACAGCATTCGTTTCCACAATTTACATAATGTTTTTGCTGTGCATGATAGGTTATGTAAAATAGGCCAATGAGAATGATAATTATTCAATTAATTTTTTCTATTTTATTTGGTTATTATCCAACAATTAAAAAACGCACATATAACAGTTAAAAATTACACAAATTGGCAAAATAATAGATGAAAGGATGCCTTTAAAAAGCATGATACTTGTAAAACAGAAGGCACCTAAACATATATGAAAATGATAACAATGGGGGATATGAATCAAATATGAATATTTAATACCCTATATGTTTCGAAATCAGAGCGAAAAGGTGAAAGAAGATACAGTTTTCAAATTTTTCGAGGCAAGCTGATATAATAATCATTTGGAATATTTCCGATCTGGTTCCGATTTTGCAGTGTCCCGTTTGGGTTATCTTCACTTCTAAACACCATATGATAACGGCTCACATGGCGTAAACGTTGGGATGGTTTTTTGTTTCTTCCCTACTGAGGGTGACCTCATTCACAGACCTGTTAACAAAAAATGACTAACACGTTTCCTATATCATTGTATGAAGATTATATTCAAATACAAAGGATTATGAAGGACGAAGAAAGCAACAAGTTAGGGTGCTTGTACTTCATCTTGATACGATCATAGAATAATAGGGTATCTAGGTTCATGTTTTTGAAGAGCTCGGTTGTCAAGGGGAGGGGCGCTAGTCCTACTGGGCATGCTAGGAGGTCGAAATATCAGGAAGGGCAAGGAATGAGTAAGGATGAGATGATGAAAGTGGTCATGATTCCCGTCATTTTTTTCTTCAAGTTAAACGAGCAGTACATCTAGGGTTGGAAAGTTGCACCATATTTAAGAGTGCAAGATCGCAACCTCTAGCTGGATGGGTGTTTGGTGCTCCTTTGAGTTTTGTGGTCTAGTTGATAAGTCACCCGACTGTAGATCACAAGGTACGGGGTTCAAATCCCAGCCCAGCACTAACGTCCTTTGGCAAGACTTTAATCTACATTTGCTACTCTCCAACCCGGTAGGATGTAATGTAGTTTGCTCAGCATTGTGAGCGTATGTTAAATGGCGCCTGGCTGGAAAGCTCACCAGGGAGTGGAGAAAGTACATACATTGTGTGCAGGCAAGCCTGAATCCGAAGACTGGGGTAATGATATATCTGTAAAGCGCTTTGAGACATCGTCGATTTATTAAGCGCTCTATAAACACGGAATATTATAATACATATTTTGGAGTTGGTCTGGATTATCTTGTTCATCAGAAGCTATCAATCCCATTGATACGGGGCAACTATAAAAAATGCACTACGGAATTGAGGTCCCCATTTGTACCCTAAGCCAAAGATGACGTTTTTGCATCCTTAATTACCTAATTAAAACTTTTTGTACCTTCACTTAAGGATGAAACTTCTGTACTTTACTTAGGAAAAAAGCTATTTGCAACCTTTCTAAAGTATGACATTTTCTACACCTTTGTATTTGAAGTATGAAACATTTTGTATTTTACTTAGGGATGAAGCAATTTTGCAACAAATTTGCTAGATTCTATCTTTGATTTCTATTTATAATTTGCCAACTCCACATAAATAATGTGCTCAAGGCGCAAAAGAAATGTGAAACTCTTTATACCCTTAAAAGGATTAAAATGTTCACCCTTAATAAAAGATGATTTTTTTTTTTTTTTTTTGTAATAAAAATATTCCTACTTTAAATAAGGATGAAACTGTTGTCACCCTTACAAGGTACGAAAATCTTTTACCATTGCTTAAGGGTGCCTTTCAAAGGAAAAGTTTTCAACACTAACGGTTTTTGATAACACCTTTCACAGGGGGTACTTTTAACCAGTAAAGATTTGTGCCATTATTTCAGTTCGTACACTCAGCAATCCATTCTTTACGTGTAGTTTTTTTTAACATGTAATTTTTTTGTCCAATGAAGAAAGGGGAATCCTTGAAGAAGAAAAAATAATCGTGTTTTATAAAGAATATCAAAATTAAATCTTACAAAGAATCAATATTCGTCAATAAAAGTGTATACAAATACTCATTGACACATTGAAGCCTCGTGTCAAACCAGAGGCAGAAAGGTGAGGGGTGAAGACATTTTTTTCATTGTTCTGCTGCTTCTTCTTCTTCTTCTTATCCTACTGTTTTTTCTTCTTCTCCGTCTTCATTTTCTTCTTCTTCTTATCCTTCTTCTTCCTCCTTCTCCTTCTACTTCTATTTTTGTTCTTTCTTTGTCTTGTTCGTCAAATTACTTACGGATGACTCTCCTCCTTTATCTTTCGTTCTCCTCATCTTCATTAAACACTAGTCACATCTCGAGGCCTGTCGTGTTCGAGACCCGACAATCATTACGAAATCGACCTCCGTCCGATTAAATTCATCCTCATGCGTATTTCTAATAGACCATAACGAGTTTAAACGGATTACGCTGGACTCCGAGATGTAAGCCGACATCATTTTAAAGATTTAACCGCGGACTTGCAAGTTGGGAACCAAATTCCACTTTACTCTCTCTCTCTCTCTCTCTCTCTCTCTCTCTCTCTTTTTTTCTCTCTATCTCTCTCTCTCTCTTTATCCTACCTATCTATCCATCTATTTATTCTCCCTATTTCACCCTTCTTGTTCTATCTTCCTTTCAATTTATCCTACAAATCCTCATAAAATTCGGTATTTCGCCCTTGAACCTTAACACCAAAATTCATTTATTTTCTCTACTTTCTTTATCTCACCACATTCCTCTCTCTCTCTCTCTCTCTCTCTCTCTCTCTCGCTCTCTAACGTCCTCACCAAAAGGTCGGCACAGGAAATAGAGATAGCAATTCATGAATAAACACGGATATTCATTTCCTAGCCAGTGAATGGTCGCTATATTTTCATCAAAAACACGAACGTTTGCAAACGGCATTAATCGTACATCTTCAACCTGTCTATCGATCGCATTTTTTTCGCGCGTTTTTTTTTTCTTCTTTTTCCTGACGTATTTCTCCCCTGATGCTTGCCTCTCCAACTAGAATAACTTCTTGATGTTTAAGTTTCCCCCTATTAATCTAAGCGCAATTGCCCGACAATTTGATAGGATTACGACTTGGTGTTTATTCAATAAATGCCAAATGTGATCCGTCAGTTTTGCGAATCAAGCACTCCCGAAAAGCAGAATTGGGCTGTGCAGCGCGGTATTAGTTTACATACAAACGCGTGATGTCGCGCCAAATGAGAGGGATAGGATCGGCCAAAATTTGGGCTTCATTTTCGTCTGATTTTAGTTTTCGGCAGAGGAAAGGAGAGCTTCTGATCAATAATGTTTGTGTTTCACATGACAGCCGAGCATGATCCTGGAATAATATGCGATTTAAAGTGTCACCTGAACCAGTAAGAAGCTAAACAGCAAGACTTTCGTCAAGACGATCTCATTACAAACTTTCAGAGACAAGTCTACTACAGGTGATAGATGAACCAATGTTTGTACATCTTCAACGCCTTCTATCTTAATACCCCAAACAGAGTTTTTCTTCATTAAACTTATTCGGTTTTATTTACTTCATTCTATATGCAGCTTTCTCTCGTACGCTCTCTATCAACGGTCTACCTGTCTTATGCCCTGGTCACTCTGTCATTCTTACTTTGTTTCACAGCCTCTTCCTCGCCCTCCCTCTTTCATGCCACCCCCAGTGTATCTTTAAATTCCCTATCGCTTTCTATGTTTCACTCTGTATTACCATTTTACCACATTTTGTTTTACTGTATCCCTGTGTCTCTCATTTTTGTTGTTGTGTGATCTGTATTGCATTTTCTTTTGATCTCTAAAACAGTATTCATTATTCTCTACTCTCATCATGGTCAATTATCCATTCATATCTATAGTTTGCAAGAAAATATCTTTTAAAAAAGACAAGGTTTTAAGTAGAAGCTATCAAGGCTACTCAGAAGGAGAAAATAGAAAGCGATGGGAGAGGAGAGAAGAGAGAGATACACAAGGAATAAGGGAGAAAAGGTGGGGAGAGAGAGATAGTTTAGAGGAAAGAGAGTGAGAGAGAAAAGAGGGACAGAAAAGGGAGAGAGGAGAGAGAGAGAGAGAGAGAGGGGGAGAAGATAAGGAGAAGAGTGGAAACAGAGTGAGAGAAAAGAGAGAGAGAAACATAAGGGAGAGAGCAGAGAGCAGAGAAAAGAGAGAGGAAAAGAGAGAGAGAGAGAAGAGAGATGAAAGAGAGAAGAGAGGGAGAGAGATAGGAAGAGGGGAGAGAGAGATAAGAGAGGAAAGAGAGAGAAAATTGATAGAGGAGAAAGAGAAGGGAAAGTGAGAAAGAAGAGAAATATTCGGAAAAAAGAGAGAGGAGGAAATATAAAGAAGAGAGAGAGGGGGATCAAAGATGAAGGGAGAGGGAGGAGAGAGAGAGCAGGATACATTATCTAAGTTGTTCAATCCATCTTGGTGGATACGTGGCCAAGCTAAGATGCGATCTCATGATACAGTTTTGTTATCTCTGGACTGAACGATGATTATGTATGTAAATGGATTCAGTAATATACAGTTGGACTGTTTGCATAGTGGCCAACTCTGCTCCTATGATCAATGGGTCCTTGTGTTATCACACGACGAATACAAAAAATGACAAACAAAAAAACCGAACCATCATCACCATCATCACCATGAACAGATAGCAACATCCTATAACGTATTGCTACTGGGATATATATATAAGATAATACTGCGATATAACATGTGATAAGAATGAGGCTTACGGGAGGGCGGAGCGGACAGGAATAAATAGCGAGGAACATGAATATTGACGAATGAGAAAAGAAGCTGTAAAAACTAGATAAAATTACCAAATGCGGTAGCATGTGTTACATATATTATGAAGAGCTCGGTTCCAAAAGGTACTACATCTATTTTTAAAAATTAAAAATTGATTTTTTATTTTTATTTTTTTTTGCATTAATGTACACATCTTTAAGGTACTATATCCATTTATATACATTGCATGTCTTGTCATGCATACTGTATGCAAGATTTCGGTTCCAAAAGGTATTACATCCACAAAAATTTAAAAAAACATACATTCATGAAAAATATTTGTGCAGACTTAGATTTTTTTAAAGGGTGGTTTTATACTTGTATCATACAATAGTATAATCAGCCAAAGTATCATTCCAAACTGACATTGATAACTATGATGATTAAAACAATCGTGTTTTTCTCAGAACTTGGATTTATGGATGTAGTACCTTTTGGAACCGAGCTCATCATATGTGATACACCTGTAGTAGTTACGTTTGTTTCTTTTCACTAAAAAAATCCATCGAAATTGTGTAAATGAGTTAGATTGATATTGCGAAACTAGTTGATGTATCGTAATTATTCTTTAAACAAAAAATGATATTCCGATTAGAATGATGTTCATGCTCGAGTAATTTTTTTATTTTTATAATTTCCAACAATCCAACAACAACAACAAACAACAAAAAAACAAAAAAAATCATCAATGACACTGTTTTTCTTCAGGAATGCCTCTACTCCGCCCCCCCCCCCCTCCCCATATCGCCGCCGATAAATCATAAAAAAGGGCGATGGGGCTACATACTGTATAATCAATGTATGATTTCATTCTAATATTTTAGATCATTTAGGGTATATTTTGTGAATATTGTCACCCTTACATCCTTACACTAAATTTGCACGTGAATTTCAAGTTTATATAGGCTCCACTTTTTTTCCTCTCTCTTTGGGTTCAGCAGGGGTCAATTCCCCCTCTTTATAATAAATACACGATATTTGTAACGTATTCTGTGCTTGGTTCGTTATCAATCTTGCTACCATCTCTCTCTCTCTCTCTCTCTCTCTCTCTTTCTCTGTGCCCCCATCTTACATACACTTTCTTTTTCCCTCACCTAATCTTCTTATTTTCCCTTTTCTCTCTCTCCCTCATATCTCCTTTTTCCTCCAAAACGCACAAATTTTACATTTCTCTCGAACTTCTTTACAAAGTGCATGTGTGAGACACTAAAAAAGATGTCAAAATCATACATCCCCTTTCCTTCGAGCAATTCCTCCACCTAAATCACAATCTTCTTTTCAAAACCACAAATCACATCAAAAAATTTAAATAAAATAAAGGGGAAAATATGTGTTTCAACCTGGATAGCTCCGTATCTCTAATGTCATCGCTCAACCAGGCCTTCCCTGGGGAGTGCGTTTCCCTGGAGTCCCGGGTCGGACGAATGCCCGCGCCAGCAGTCTACCCATCCATGTAAGATCGCCTGCAAAGATACATTTTTAAACAAGCGCCAATTGCCGCAGTTCGGGCGCTAACCCAAAGCTATGGCGGCGGTACAATACACGAAACAAGCTCTACCAGACACGATGGTAAAGTATTCGTTGAAGACGATCTGAGATTAGAACTTTTTGAGATAAAAAAATGAAATGGATGTTTCCCAACGTTCCCCACATTTGTTCTTTTCTTTATTCGAACATTTCCCACCTTATTTGAACTAAACGAATTTGTGCGATTTGTTTTTTTGTTGAAGTTACGCTTTGAAGTCGTTGCAAATCATAGATATATTTTGATACTTAAAGATACTTACAGATTGAAAGAGGATGAAAGGCAGATCTTTATCTCTTCTCCTTCTACTTCTTCTTCTTCTCCCTTTTCGTCATCTCTTTCTTACTCTTCTCCTTCTACTTCTTCTTCTTCTTCTTCTTCTTCTTCTTCTTCTTCTTCTTCTTCTTCTTCCTCTTCTTCTTTTTTCTTCTTCTTCTTCTTCTTCTTCTTCTTCTTCTTCTTCTTCTTCTTCTCCTCCTTATTCTTCTTCTTCTTCTTCTCCTTCTTCTTCTTCTTCTTTTTCTTCTTCTTCTTCTTCTTCAAACCCTTTATCACTCTAAATTCAGCCTGATATTTCCTCTTTTTTGTCCCCCTTTAAAAAGAAGAAGATTTTCTAGTCCTGCACTGACCCTCAGTTTGCGTTTTTCTTCATTTGACTAGGTGTACTACCAAACATACATTTGCAACCTGAACACTGTGGTTTCTGCTCAAGCGTTTAGAAGAAAAGTTGAGAGGCAGGGGGTGATTTAACATAGCATAGTCGGATATTAACTCTAACAGCCACGAAATTGTGGTTTTATAATCATTTTAGTATTCAAAATGAAGGTGAATAATAGTTTATAATAAACCCGGCTCCCCCGCCTCTCTCTCACACACACACACACACACGCACTCGCACACACACACACTCGCTCTATTTCTCTCTCACTCACTCACTGACTCCATCCTGCTCGCCCTCTAATTCTCTCTCTCTCTCTCTCTCTCTCTCTCTCTTTCTATCTATATTATACTAGGCCTATCTATATACTGTATATTACACACACTCCATCCCTCCCTCCCTCCCCTCTCTCTGTCTCTCTCCTCTCTCTCTCTCTCTCTCTCCCTATCCCTCCCTCTCTCTCTCTCTCTCTCTCTCTTTCTTTCTATCTATATTATACTAGGCCTATCTATATACTGTATATTACACACACTCCATCCCTCCCTCCCTCCCCTCTCTCTGTCTCTCTCCCTCTCTCTCTCTCTCTCTCTCCCTATCCCTCCCTCTCTCTCTCTCTCTCTTTCTTAGGTTTCTACTTCTTCCTCTCTTTTTTCCATGAATAGTCAGACAAGATTTTGATGTCGGCATGGACGATTATTTTCCCTCAGCAGTGCTGGCAGAGATCTGTCCTGATAATAATATGAAGCGCTGATGTGTTTATCTCAATGAATAATTTGTGAAATGAGGGCAACTAAAGCTTTCATCTCCGAGGGGATTTTCACTTTTGATTGCCGTCGCGAAGATAAATCTCTGATTTTTCGTCTTTCCTTTAAAAAGTCTACCTCTCCCCTTTCCCTGTTTTACCTTTCTTGTATTAAACACGCAATATTTTCCAATTTATCCCGTATTATCTATACAAAAAAAAACGGGTTTGACTCTCTCAGAGTAAGATTGAGATTCAGGCTGCTTATCGAATGTTATTAACTGCAGAGGATGAGAAATATACCTCATTACATTCGCTTAGTAATACAATTTTTTAAAAATCAATGTTTATCGCAACGAAATTCACCATATTCAGTTCAGAAGTACTAGTATCAGGATAATACTATAGTAGTAGTAGTATAGTAGTAGTAGTAGTAGTAGTAGTAGTAGTAGTAGGAGCAGAAGTATTAGTTGTCGTAGTACTAGTAGTATTACTATTAGTAGAAGTAGTAGTAGTAGTAGTATTAGTAGTAGTAGTAGTAGTAGTAGTAGTAGTATTATTATTAGTAGTAGTAGTAGTAGTAGTAGTAGTAGTAGTAGTAGTATTATTATTAGTAGTAGTAGTAGTAGCAGTAGTAATAATAGTAGTAGTATAGTAGCAGCAGCAGCAGCGGCAGTAGTAGCGGATGTAGTAATTAGTTGTAGCGGAAGTAGTCGTGCTGGTAGGAGTTTTTTCGAGATTTCGTAGGATATATGTGTATATTTATAATATGTTCATATCTTATGCAGATAAACGTATACAGATATCACAATAAATGAAGTATGCATATAACCTATCCAGTATTCTTATTTTGCCTTGATTTTTTTGTTGTTGTTGGGGGGGGGGGTCTGTTGTTTCATTCTTTATCAAATTTCAACGTGACTTTAAAGCCCCTCCAAAGTTTTGAGAGCCTCAAAAATTTGATGGCAAAATTTCATATAAATTTATCATAATGAGAAAGAGGATGTCATTTTAAGACACATTTCTGCAAGGATTTTAAAACAAATGTGTTTGAAGTCGAATATTGATGATAGAATACAGATTTTAGGTTTTCTGCGTTCAACAGAAAACCCAAATTATGTATTCTTTTAATAATATTTGTCTTCAAACACATTTTGGGGGAAATCTTTGCAGAAGTGTGTCTTAAATGACATCCTCTTTCACATTATGATTTAACTTAAGTGACATTTTGCCATCAAATTTTTGGCGAATTTGAGGCTCCCCACACTGAAGAGGGGCTTTAATTCTTAATTAAGAAGGCATGTATAATAATTTATGTTCTCATAATGTGCGTATTCTTTTGTTTTATCCCAACTACCAAATAGCTAATTATTGAAAGACGATTAAAGTAAAGAGAAAAGCTACACTGCAATACTAGAGGTTGCATTAAACGTTATAGTACAGCTCTTTTTCCTCATTATATTTTCTACATTAGCAACATTGGTGTCATCTTCTGACATTACAAACAACTACCACTATCTCTCACTCTCTCATTAGATTCCGAAGCTCAAAGCATTGAAAGTGTATTTGTTATCACTTTTTGATAAGTATGTAAATTGGTACGACGTTGGCGGCACCGCTACAAGCAACGCTCGCACGCTTTAAAGTCGGGCAAAGCATTACGTTTATTGGAATTTTCTCCCTGAAAATTATATTTGAATTTCAGATTTTGGCGTGACTTATTTATGGCTGATGCCGGTATCCATATGTAATGTAATAAATGAAATTATACACATTGACGATTTCACACGCGGTCACCTATATTTTTGTTTTTATTCAGCTGCCTCAATCCGTCATTACGTAAACATTACTCAGACACAGAAACGCGTTGACAAATTATCGTTCGGTGTTGAGGCCTTGTTTAATGAATGCAAGAGAAAATTGAATGAATTTTTGTTTCGCCTTAATGAATATGGATAAGCGGTTTCCAAGCAATTTAATTTAGTGACACGAAGCAATTTCTCAGCAAGGCCTTGTCCTTTTCGATGTCTCATGTCGCGAATTGTCAGCTAAGGTAATGACTTTTCTCTTTTTTTAGTGAGAGCTGATAACTTTATAAAGGTCGAAAAAGTACTTACAGTTGATAACCATGATACATGTAGTTATATTCGATGTTTTTGTGTTGAGCTTGGACAAGTAAAAATAAAGAGTATCGGTATTAACGACATTTTGTAAGGAAGTGCTATAAATGATGTACTGAAGACTTATAAACAAATAGGGCCTAGTTACATAAAAAAGATAGGGGAGAAGAAGCTGACACCTAGAATAGTACAGATAAGAATAGCAAGATACAAAGAAAAGGAGTGCCAAGGGGAAGGGAAGACTGGGAGAGATAGGAGAAAGAGGGTGAGTGAAGAGAGAAAGAAATGGTTAGAAAGGGAGTGTGACAGAGTTGAAATAGAGAGGGGAGAGAATGGGAGAGATGGGGAGAGAGAGAGAGGGTTAAAGAGTGTTGGGTTAAAGAGAGATAAATTGACTGACAGGGAGAGGGGAAGAAAAGTAATGACGTAATTTAGAAAGAGGGGACATTGACGGTCTTCAAATTATGAAGAGTTGTAAACCAAAACAAAATCGCAGGCTGCTGTAGTATAGTGTTTTAGTCAATATATTTGTTCATAGCTTTTCTTCCAGTTTTTATACTCTAGAATAAGGGTCATATTCTATGTTGATAATAGGCCCTATGTCAAGAAGAAAAGAGGGAAAGAAGGCGAGCCTTTATATTCTGCTAAAGGTTTGCTAAATTCACCTTTGCTTCCAAACCTCCAAAGTCTGCAGAGTGCGACTCGCTATGGAAGCGTTCTAGCTTTGCTGACTCTTCTTCTAACTTTTGTTTCCTTTTCGTATGCTTCCTCGAAATCAATGTAAGCGTAAGGGATACTGTTACATTGTTTTTGCGGGACTTCTGTCACCTCCGATGGCAGTTGTAACACGCTTCCGTAGGTAACAGTGAATATTGTATTAGATTATGTAAAAATGGCGCTTCGATCAACACCTTGGGCTTGCAGCGACTGCCAGCGCCTTGGCTTGAGAGAGCTGTATACGCAGACGATGAAGTGTTTTGATACGGGAGTTTGGTTTGCGCGGGAAACAGGGAAGAGCGAGTTTTGTTCCAAGCCACTGCGTTGTCGTCTGCCCGCTTGCTTGACTATGTAAACGCTGCCTGGCTTGCATGCTATACCTAGCCTCGCTTATTTACTTTTTTACTCTATTTACCAGATTGCTCAACAAGAAGATAAAAGGCCTTCATGTTTATGTGTACAGTATCTAATAGGGAATGTTATTGAAAATAATTATGACGATATCACATACCAAGTAATGAAATCACACTAATGAAATTATGCGAAGAGGGGGAATACAATTTTTTTTTAATGAGGACAAAATATTAGTAAAGGCAGCAAAATAATGCTGAAATGGCACGCGAGAGGATCAACAGTTGAAAGAAATAATACTGATCAAAAGACAGAAGTCTATTTTCATCGAATGCCTGAACGATGTGAATGAAAATGTAATGGGTTTAATAAAGCCCCTATTAATATCAAATGTATCTGTAGCAGCAAGATGATTTTATAAAAGTACGTTTAAATTTGGCAGATCAAAAGACACAATAGATTTTCTCTCTATGGGTGAAAACTGGAGCCCTCATTTTGTACAGAACAAATGGGGTTAATAAATCGCTGCCAGTAACAAAATTTAAATTATAAAAAGAACAATGACTGTCATTTTGTTAATAATGAATATTCTGCCAGCATTTTTTTTTGAAAAGTTTTCATTTGTTATCTTTTACAACATTTTGGCCCTTTGACAAGTTTTGACATTTTCACCGTACAAATCCCTGCAAAGCCCTTTAAAATAAAATGATGAAGAAAAGAGGTAGGGGTGAGAGGAGTGATATTAAATCATCGGAGATTTTAAAAAGATGAAAAGTTCTGAAAGATGAGTGACAAAATAGCGTGAAGAGATTAGTATTGAGTAATGGTAATAGAGGTGTGCGAAGGAAAGGAGAGAGGGGGAAGAAAGTGACGGAAGTGGATTTAGGCAGAGGAGATGTTTTTTTTTTTAATCGAATCAAATAGCAAATAAAGTAATAATGAAAATATTGAAACTTGGAATGCAAAAAGTACTAATAAATAGAATAAGAATAAAGTAAACAAAAATGAATATTTCAAAAACTAAAGAAATGAAATTATACACATTGACGATTTCACACGCGGTCACCTATATTTTTGTGATTATTGAGCTGCCTCAATCCGACATTACGTAAACGTGGAATGCAAAAAGTACTGATAAATTGAATAAGAATAAATTAAACAAAAATGAATATTTCAAAAACTAAGGATGGGGAAGAGAGTCACATCAGGAAGGAGCGTAATGTGAAAATAATAAACAGCGAGACAACAAAAAAGACGAAGAAAGAGGAGAAGACGGATGAAACGAAGATGAAAAAGACTTGGCGGGAGGGGGGGGGGTACGGGTGTGACAAGACATTTGTGTGCAAGTACAAAACAAACGACAGAGCCTAGCTCACCCACTTTCAAATTCAGGATCTTAAGTGTTGTCACGACGGTTGAAGATGTTTTGATTTGGTTCTCCAAGTCCCGCTGGACCGGCGGGGGGCTTCTCTCTCTCAAATCCTCTCTTTCGGTCAATACACTCCTGGGTATAGGGACAGAGAAGGAAGAACGTAAGGGTTAAAGAAGAATCATAAACTTTTAAAGGTTCAATCGATATTTATGGCCAGATCCTAAAGGTCCACCACTTACCATACACATTTTCTCTCTTCCGCTGTACTCTAGCTCGCCTGCTCATTCTCTTCCTCTGTTTTTTTTTCTCTCTCTCTCTTTCGTTAAGATTCTTACTATCCCTTTCCTTTTATGTATTTTCTTTGTTCAGTTCTTTACTCTCTCCCTCCCTCCGACCCGCTATCTCTCTCTCTCTCTCTCTCTCTCTCTTATATATTGAAAGGGTTATCTTTTTTTGTTGAGAGCAACTAAAAATACAAATTGATGCATCCTTCCAAGGTTATTGATTGACCTAATATGAAGTTTTGTGACACGAAACTAACAGATAAACAGCAAAATCTTCTTTTTTATCCTGTTACTTTTAAGTTCATCTTCGTTGTTGTTAACGCGCCGATATCCTTAAATAAATCCTAATTAAATCCTTGTTTTAATGAAACGAAGGGGACCTGTTGCATTACCTTATTCGTCCTGTTGCAGTCAACCGTACCGACGGATATAAATATATGCATGACATGGTTCATAGATGAATACATACATTTAAATGCAATTACAAGAAAAGCTCTGTTAGGTTTTACTATATATTTTATATGTATTTTATTGGCTTTTACGCATTTAAGATTGTGTTTGTGCTTTTGTGACAGATATTTTGCTACATTGATAAATTAATATAAATTAAAAAAAAAAATCATGACACATGGTTGTGTGCGTAATCCCATATAAACAGGTCTGAGTGCAGTGCATGATACTCTCAGTAGAACTAAGTGGATATCTTAGTCATTTTGATGGTTCCAAAACCTCACAGTATACACTAGTTCTCATGTACTACATACTCAATATGTCCGAATGGCTGCCAGACAGTGTCTTCCGCAATGGAATCGCATGACCATAATTGAACTTCTTCTTGAAAGCACACCTTCATGATCTTATTTATGACCCAATCGGTTTGCATTTTGAATCCTTTCAGTCCCATGCGTAAAGAACTGTGCAGGTACGACCAAAGGACAACAGGTACTCCAAGCGCTGAACTTGAGGATTAGAGGATAGATCATCCAGTTTATCGCACGCTTATCGACTGAACAGATAGACACCTAGATATACCCGCTTGTCAAGATTTCTCTGGAAGATAACTCCTGGCTAGTGCCTTGCTTGGAGCAACATTCGGTTTACGATGTCGAAAGGATTAAGAATGAAAGAGAAAGAGAGAGAGAGAGAGCAAGAGAAAGAAAGGCACATAGAGAAAGATGGATAAAAAAGAGAGAAAGATACATAGAAAAAGACAGAGAAAGATAGATGGGGAGAGAGAGACACACACACATGGATAAATAGAGATATATAGAACATGAGAGAAAGACAGAGAGAGAGAGAGAGAGAGAGATGGGAGAGAAAGGAGGAACATAGAAAAAAAAGGTCACATTATTTGATATAATATTACATTGTCGATTTGCTTTTCATCCATCATTTGTATCTACGTCACTAACCACCAATAAAGAACTTGGGGGAAATGCTTTATTGGGGAAAATGCTTTAATTATGATGATAATCACATAATCATTAATGATCCTACGCCCATGCTTTTTTTTTCTTCTTCAAATTGGAAAAGAAATTCATGCATAATTCAATCTCCTTGGAAAAGTCTCAAAAGCATTAGGGAAGTAGATTTATGGTTGGTTTCGATAAAAATGTATTATTATACCTCTTTTGGAATGTTTTATTTCTCGAATTTTCAATCCTCTTAAGTTTTCGAGTAAAATTGGTTATTAAAACCATATCTTGGTTTAACATGGCTAATGATTTATCATCTAATCATGGCGGATTGTCAAATATCAAAGATCATAGTTTCGTAAGAAATGGAATCATGAGATTTTCTCGCTGGTAATTAAAAGGATATCATTAGATGCCGTGCGAAAACCATGTTATTTTAATATCAATCCTTCATTCATTTACAGACCTTCCACTGCTGGGGCTCGTTTCATAAAACTTGTTATCTATAACAACTGCTAAATGTCTATGACAAATTTGCTATCAGCTAATCAGATGCCATGATTTCAGTAGCTTAAAACAGAAGCTTATAACTTGTTAGTGATATCAAGTTTTATGAAACAGGGCCCAGGTTTGAATAAAAACAAAATATGCAAATAAGGTAGATCTGCGCGATAGAAGCAATCATTAGTATTTCATTTAATGCATCACTCTTATAAAAGATTATTTGAAAGTGCAAGGTTGGAT
>CP137671.1:2216756-2222044 GCA_037976565.1 Mesocentrotus franciscanus
TTCAAATTCACTTTTCAATCACTCCACGGGATTGAAATAATAAAACATGTTTCCTCGTGCGCCGCGAGAAACATAAATTTTGTTTCCTCGTACATTTGCATAAGATAGCAATAAATTTGTTTAACGAAGATTCCCAGCGGTCCCGGTTCGGAAAAGAAAAATCAATCATCTGTTGCTCGAAAGGGGTGATGATCTGAAGATCTTCTAATTTTAGACAGCAAAATAAAGTTTACAGATGAAGCAGTAACCTATACATACATCCTATTTCCCGTGGATCTGAATTGTATCTATTTTCCTTTTGTTAAAATGCTGCCCGGGTTTTGTATAATACTTACCCAACTCATAAATAGGCAAACTTACGGAAATTGTTACAAAAACTGATATTCTTTTTAAGTAAGAGGTAGTTATCTTACTGTTACCAGATCAGATAAACCGCGGTATGAGATCAGGGTACGCTTTATAAATTTTGTTTACGTAAAATGTAAATAGAATGACAAACTTATTGATAAGGATAACAACAAAAAACAGAAGAAAAAATCTTATCAATTAGGACAAACCTATGACTGTGACATTATCATTATGATGATGATGATAATGATACTGATGATGATGAGGATTCTAAAATGATTTTTTTTTCTTATGATAAGAAATGTTTATTTGATGTCTTATGACGATGTTGGTGGTGGTGGTGATAGTGGTGATGGCGTTGAAGGTGATGATAATTATAATCGTAATGTTGATCATCGTCATCGTCATCATCGCCACCATCATCATCATCACCACCACCATCGTAATCATCATTATCCTCCTCCTCCTCCTCCTCATCATCATCATCATCATCCTCATCATCATCACCATCATCATTATTACCATGACCACATGATGGTGATGGTGGTGATGATGGTTACAATGATGATGTTGATGATGGCAGCAGTGATGATGAAGATGATGAGGATGTTGGAGATGATGAATATAATGGAGGTGATGGTGGTGCTGATGGTGGGGATGGTGATGATGAGGATGATGATGGTGGTGATGAGGATGATGGAGATGGTGATGATGATGATGGTGCTGATGATGGTGATTATGATGGTGATACATGATGATGATGATGATGATGATGAGCGATGGTGATGGCGATGGTGATGGTGATAATGATGGTGATTGATTGATGATGGCGATGGTGATGATGATGGAGGAGGAGGAGGAGGAGGAGGAGAGGAGGTAAGGTGATAATAAAACTCCTAAGCTGAAGTCTAACTGTCATCAAGTAACTCAACGTGACTATCCCTACCCAAAGATTAAGCGGTGTATCATCAATCATCAAATATTTCCAAAATTTCTAACTTCATATTTCTCCGGACACAGCCCATCAACAACTTAATTAAGTCGTCAATAAGATAATTCATATCCACCTAAATCAATGTCATGGCTATATTTAACTGCTAAGAAGATGGATCCAGTTTGAAAAGCCATGAACCTGACAACTACGTTATCAAGAGCCGAGCTATAAGATCTAATTTCTGTGAAAGGCGTAGGTGCGGCTTATACTTGGAAGCATGGCTTGTAAATTACATATTACAGGTGAATGGTGAACGAGGAAGGAGCGAAAAGGTTTGATTTAACTGTTTAAAGATGAAACTGCCGAAAGAAATCATCAGAAAATAAGTGAGTGTGCTTAAAGTCGACAGGAGTGTATATTTTCCTGTTATAGGAACTAATCCGATCGCCATGACGACGTAAAATTAACTCATCATGTCTGCCAACTATAATATTACTGGTGTTAATGTAAGAATCTAAATCTAAATATAAGGTTGGGCAAGGGCAAGGAACTCGGCCGTGGAATATCTCATTCCTAATCCAATATCTCGTTGAAGCGGATCAAGGAGTGGATCAAAGGGATTAAGTAGATAGCATAATGGTGATGAAAACTTGAAAATGCGCAAAAGTCAAAAGCCATACAAGCGCCATCTTGAAAGAGCCCATTTTGATATTCCATGGCTTAGTTTTATGTTGTAGTTCTTCAAAGCCAGCATACAAGCAACGGAATCGAGTACTCGCCAATATCCTCCATACTTCGATTTAAAGTGACTCGGTAACATCGCCTCAGATTCTGAAACAAAATCCTGGATTTAGCCCATGCTACAATCATAATTATAAACATTTAGGTCAGTCAGGAATCCCATGACTTTTACAAGCCGATCGCCTGTCTGATTATCAAGATATTTATGATTTCATTTTTCGTTTTCCTGACGGTTTTTATAAAACGGATATATATTGGGAAAAATGAGTATGGTAAAACCGGTCACTCAAAGATTTTTACTTTTGTTGAGGCACTTCATGATCATTTTGAAGCGCAATTTTTTTAGGGCTTCAATATTACACTATATCACAGACACTGATAACATGTAGGGCCGTGTATCTCAGATTTAACATTGTTAAACGATGGCTTTAAGCTTCTTCTCTGAATGGCAATGACTTCATGTCGGTCTCTTGAGCTGTCAGTCCCATGGGCCGTCGTTCTTATGAACGCCTAGATAGTTCAAAGAGTCGGTCTCGTGACTCTGGCCGGAAAATACCTCTCTTTTACATGTAATACACGTGATTACAAGTACCACTACATTATATACAGAAAAGAGACAGACTAGGTTTCATTCATTGATGTCACTTTATCTCAAGTAGATGTAAACGTACGGCTGTATGACACATACTCCGATGACCAATCAATGACCCGAGGTCAATATCTTACACTCACTAGACCTTTAGCTGGATCCCCGAACCAAAGACATTAACCCCAACCCTAAATCTAAACCTAACCTAAAACCCAATTGCAGCCCGAGCCCTAACCTTATATCTTTGTCGATGAAATAAATTCCGCGGCAATCGTTACCGGAGCATATGTGGTAGCACCAAAATGTGGACTCGGAATATATAGATTAAACGTTTTATGATTCCATAAATTCCATATGATACCATGATTCCAGTACCGGTGTGTTGGCTCAGTCAGTAGAGCGTCCGCCTCACCACCGGGAGGTCGTGGGTTCGAACCCCGGCCGCGTCATACCAAAATACGTTAAAAGATGGGAGTCGCTGCTAACTTGTTTGGCGTTCAACAATAAGGGGATAGAGCAATGTCGATCTGGCGCTGCTCAGTGGCTGCCGGGCTCACGACCAATTCGGGCACAAAGAATTTCAATTTTCGGTTTAAAAAAATTTGGAGTGGACTGTAAAATATTATTATTATATTATTTTATTTTATTATTATAAAGAAAAAGAGATTGGAGACAAATTAACTGGAAACCTTTATTCCAGCAGCATGTCCAGCATCAGGGAATTTTAGATTTTACACGACGAGAACGTGGACTGCCACGGTGACATCCTTTTAAGGTAATGTGACGTCCTTTTAAGGCACTGCCGGGCACGGGCCAGTGCCTTGAAAGAATGGCAAACGTGGCAGTCCATGTTCTCGTCGTGTAAATCTAAAGTCTAATATGACGCACCTGACGTACGCCCGGTACGTACGTCAGGTGCGTCATAACAATAACACCTGAAATATCAATCGCACTTGATGAATCACATAATAATAATAGCAACAATAATAATACATGTACATGGTATGTATAAAGCGCTTTTAAAGCCCGTCTGCACTAGTTTGGCCAGGAGGGATTAGACCTCCCAGCACGGTCACTGACAGGTGGTTATCTCATCAACTCAGCTCTCAATTAACATAAGAAAAAGATTATCATGGGGGACCAACGGGCACCCCTTAGGCATTGTTTTCTATATAGAGGGAGCAAGTAGCTATAAGTAGTGCAGCGGGGCTTAAACACATTTTTCAAAGAGCTGTACAATAAAAAAACAATAATAATAATGCTTACAGACAACGCATCAACAATAATTAATTACATATTTTATATTGCTTAAAGATAAAGTTGAGTTCTGGTCATGCGATTGCATCGTAAAAGAAACGGTATGGAATCGATCAGAAAAGGTTGATCATCTAGCATATAAGTATTGGTGTGTACTGCAAGGTTCTGGAATCATCAAAATTATAAGAAATTTGGCCCAGTCTTGGTAAATTTACAAGCACTGTACACAGAAAGATGTATATGGGACTACAAGAACATGTGGCATAAAAATCCGTCCCGATTTTTATGCTGTTAACATGCCATATTTAGAATATTAAGGCATTTGAAGAGCCATGCTTTCCAGGGAACATTTTTTATGTGATGTTCTTCCACACTTGCATAATAACAATGATAACGCTCACAAATTATTTTTCACTTCTTCCCAGAACTCAACCTACTCTTTAAACATTAACTTATATCAAATTACAGGTAGAAAGGACAACAGGGATACTTACTGTGTACAAAGCTTGGGATTAAGTTACAGAGATGAGTTTTTAACATGGATTTGAAAGATTCAAGAGATTTTGCCTGCCGTATAACTAATGGAAGATTGTTCCATAGAGTAGCAGCCACTAACTGTAAAAGCAAGTTGACCATAGCGAGTATGGTTGCGAGGCGCAGGGGACAGAAATAGGTGTAGAGAAGATGTAAGATTGCGAGAAGTTGGGGTTTTATTGGAGATAAGGCTTTGGACGGTATGAACGTGCTAATCCATTTCTGATTTACAAAATAAGAAGTAGAACTTTTCATTCCTAGATGTACTCACATGTCCATTCAGATCATCTGGGTAAACCAGAATCATAAACCAACTTTGTCGGTTACAGGAAAATTAGCAACATCAATCATTTAGTATAAAATTTAAAGTTTTATTTAAAGAACCGTATGATTCTGGGAAGAAAACTGAAAAATAAGTTGAGCGTTATCATTGTTAATATGCAAATGTGGAAAACATCAGATTAAAAATGTTCCCAGAAAAAAACATGGCTCTTCAAATGCCTTAATATTCTAGATATGGCATGTAACAGCATAGAAATCAGGACAGTTTTATGCAACATGTTCTTTGTAGTCCATGTACATCTTTCTGTGTACAATGCGTAACTTTAATAGACTGGGCCAAATTTCTTATCATTTGATGATTCCAGAACCTTGCAGTACACCAATATTTATGCTAGATTGTCAACCCTGATCGATTCCACAACGTTTCTTTCACAATGCAATCGCATGACCAGAACTCAACCTTCTCTTTAAAGAACCGTATGATTAGAAATAAAAACGCACTGCATGGGTTAGATGGTCATTCACTTCCTCTTTTTATTGACACGGTTGCAAAAACTTTCGAGAAAACATGTTGAGGACAATACACTATTGTATGCCTAATAA
>CP137671.1:2222544-2440931 GCA_037976565.1 Mesocentrotus franciscanus
CTCTCTCTCTCTCTCTCTCTCTCTCTCTTCTCTCTCTCTCTCTTTTCCTTTCTCTCCTCGCTCTCTCTCTTTCTCTCTCGATCTCTCTCTCTCTTCTCTTTGATTTTTATTCTTTTAATAATGATGTTTGTTCTCCTAGAGTTAAAGCCCTTTATCCCTATGCCTGACGGCAGTGATTGGTAAAAGTTAAAAGGAGAGAAGTGATCGTCTCCTTCTTTTATGTATTTGCTTGGAACTTGCATGGTATATTACCTTTACTCGTCAAATCTAAATCCGTAATTATATATTTTGTATCCCTATCTTTCCTTTCAAGCTGTTTTACTTCTTCAACAAGTAAACAGATAATTGTAATTCAACAAATCATATCATTTTATGATCTTTGATTTTAGATTGCAGTAAACTTCTTTCGCTTTTTTTATGATTTGGAACTTGCGTATAATACGATATTTTCTGTTAGGCCCATCTGACCCGATGACAGCGAAATTAATTGGCAAAATACAACCTTTTTATTTTCAATATTTGATTGTTTCTTTGGGGGGAGTGGGGACATACCTCATTATGAACGAGGACTGGTAACCATGGCAACTCAATGTGTTCGCTTTCGATTATCGATTAATGGCCACGACGGTTTGTTTTGATTATTACAAATTCTTCAAGTTTGATAACTTTCTATATTTTTTTAATCTTTTTCTTCCTCTCTTCTTCTTCTTCTTCTTCTTCTTCTTCTTCTTCTTCTTCTTCTTCTTCTTCTTCTCCTTCTTCTTTTTCTTCTTCTTCTCCTTCTTCTTCTTCTTCATCATCATCTTCTTCAATGTGTTCCTTCTCTTCTTCTTCTTTCGACGGGTCTGTTTCATTCAAACTCTACAAAATGATTGCAGAACTTTGTGAGAGGCTGGCATACCTCTTGAGGGTGTGATCCATATACGACACATTCTCCACGATGCAAGTATGCGCTCTTCAAGATCTATTTTTCTCACTTCGATGTGGCAGGAACCAGTGGCGTGGCTAGAGCAGGGGACAGGGGTATGCACCCCTACCCTATTTTGTTAGTAGGTAGAGTTGAGGATCTCACAGTTTTAACTTGTGGGAGTATTGGGGTTTTCCTGACAAAATTATTGGGGAAAAATAGTCGAAATAATCGTTATCGGTTTAGGGACTGTTTTATATACGTATGCAAACCATTGATGAAGGAAGTTGAGTGCATGGATAAAACAGAGATCTAGAGTTTCATTAACAACCCAGGACCATAATTTCATATTCCATTGTTTTCTTTTGATTTTCATTCGTTTTCAAATGTTTAGGCAATGGATTGTAAACAATAAGCTTAAAAATAGAAAATCCAGAAGATGAAGATTATCACACTTAACAATAAAGTGAGAATCCTACCACTTCTGGAGATGTTCTGTAAATGGATCCACAATGTTCTTAAAGGAACAAGGGGGATCATTTTGGTTCGATCTCGACCGAACGCTCGGCGACTCGAAGCTTGATGGAGCTCAGCTAACGGCTCCCTGGGGTAAATCAAATCCCCTAGTCCCAATCATGCACTTTTCTGTGTGCGCGGATAAAGTCAAACTATGACTAATGACTTTACATCACAGACGTCAAATGGGTGATAGAAAATGCACACGTCGACAAAACCACAATTCATTCCGGCCATTCTCATTAATAATTTTCCGATAAAGTACCCTTTTTTCTACAGCATCCCTCTGAAGAGCCGTAAAGAAAGGTTTAAATCAGTTTGTCGCCAGAAATTGCAAACATTTCAAATTCACTTTTCAATCACTCCACGGGATTGAAATAATAAAACATGTTTCCTCGTGCGCCGCGAGAAACATAAATTTTGTTTCCTCGTACATTTGCATAAGATAGCAATAAATTTGTTTAACGAAGATTCCCAGCGGTCCCGGTTCGGAAAAGAAAAATCAATCATCTGTTGCTCGAAAGGGGGTGATGATCTGAAGATCTTCTAATTTTAGACAGCAAAATAAAGTTTACAGATGAAGCAGTAACCTATACATACATCCTATTTCCCGTGGATCTGAATTGTATCTATTTTCCTTTTGTTAAAATGCTGCCCGGGTTTTGTATAATACTTACCCAACTCATAAATAGGCAAACTTACGGAAATTGTTACAAAACTGATATTCTTTTTAAGTAAGAGGTAGTTATCTTACTGTTACCAGATCAGATAAACCGCGGTATGAGATCAGGGTACGCTTTATAAATTTTGTTTACGTAAAATGTAAATAGAATGACAAACTTATTGATAAGGATAACAACAAAAAACAGAAGAAAAAATCTTATCAATTAGGACAAACCTATGACTGTGACATTATCATTATGATGATGATGATAATGATACTGATGATGATGAGGATTCTAAAATGATTTTTTTTTCTTATGATAAGAAATGTTTATTTGATGTCTTATGACGATGTTGGTGGTGGTGGTGATAGTGGTGATGGCGTTGAAGGTGATGATAATTATAATCGTAATGTTGATCATCGTCATCGTCATCATCGCCATCATCATCATCATCATCACCACCACCATCGTAATCATCATTATCCTCCTCCTCCTCCTCCTCCTCATCATCATCATCATCCTCATCATCATCACCATCATCATTATTACCATGACCACATTAATGATGGTGATGGTGGTGATGACGGTTACAATGATGATGTTGATGATGGCAGCAGTGATGATGAAGATGATGAGGATGTTGGAGATGATGAATATAATGGAGGTGATGGTGGTGCTGATGGTGGGGATGGTGATGATGAGGATGATGATGGTGGTGGTGAGGATGATGGAGATGGTGATGATGATGATGGTGCTGATGATGGTGATTATGATGGTGATACTGATGATGATGATGATGATGATAGCGATGGTGATGGCGATGGTGATGGTGATAATGATGGTGATTGATTGATGATGGCGATGGTGATGATGATGGTGATGGTGATAATGATGGTGATTGATTGAGGATGGCGATGGTGATGATGATGGTGATGGTGATAATGATGGTGATTGATTGATGATGGCGATGGTGATGATGATGGTGATGGTGATAATGATGGTGATTGATTGATGATGATGATGGTGATGATGATGGTGATGAGGAGGAGGAGGAGGAGGAGGAGGAGGATGAGAGGAGAGAAAGGTGATAATCAAACTCCTAAGCTGAAGTCTAACTGTCATCAAGTAACTCAACGTGACTATCCCTACCCAAAGATTAAGCGGTGTATCATCCATCATCAAATATTTCCAAAATTTCTAACTTCATATTTCTCCGGACACAGCCCATCAACAGCTTAATTAAATCGTCAATAAGATAATTCATATCCACCTAAATCAATGTCATGGCTATATTTAACTGCTAAGAAGATGGATCCAGTTTGAAAAGCCATGAACCTGACAACTACGTTATCAAGAGCCGAGCTATAAGATCTAATTTCTGTGAAAGGCGTAGGTGCGGCTTATACTTGGAAGCATGGCTTGTAAATTACATATTACAGGTGAATGGTGAACGAGGAAGGAGCGAAAAGGTTTGATTTAACTGTTTAAAGATGAAACTGCCGAAAGAAATCATCAGAAAATAAGTGAGTGTGCTTAGAAGTCGACAGGAGTGTATATTTTCCTGTTATAGGAACTAATCCGATCGCCATGACGACGTAAAATTAGCTCATCATGTCTGCCAACTATAATATTACTAGTGTTAAATGTAAGAATCTAAATCTAATTATAAGGTTGGGCAAGGGCAAGGAACTCGGCCGTGGAATATCTCATTCCTAATCCAATATCTCGTTGAAGCGGATCAAGGAGTGGATCAAAGGGATTAAGTAGATAGCATAATGGTGATGAAAACTTGAAAATGCGCAAAAGTCAAAAGCCATACAAGCGCCATCTTGAAAGAGCCCATTTTGATATTCCATGGCTTAGTTTTATGTTGTAGTTCTTCAAAGCCAGCATACAAGCAACGGAATCGAGTACTCGCCAATATCCTCCATACTTCGATTTAAAGTGACTCGGTAACATCGCCTCAGATTCTGAAACAAAATCCTGGATTTAGCTCATGCTACAATCATAATTATAAACCTTTAGGTCAGTCAGGAACCCCATGACTTTTACAAGCCGATCGCCTGTCTGATTATCAAGATATTTATGATTTCTTTTTTCGTTTTCCTAACGGTTTTTATAATACGGATATATATTGGGAAAAATGAGTATGGTAAAACCGGTCACTCAAAGATTTTTACTTTTGTTGAGGCACTTCATGATCATTTTGAAGCGCAATTTTTTTAGGGCTTCAATATTACACTATATCACAGACACTGATAACATGTAGGGCCGTGTATCTCAGATTTAACATTGTTAAACGATGGCTTTAAGCTTCTTCTCTGAATGGCAATGACTTCATGTCGGTCTCTTGAGCTGTCAGTCCCATGGGCCGTCGTTCTTATGAACGCCTAGATAGTTCAAAGAGTCGGTCTCGTGACTCTGGCCGGAAAATACCTCTCTTTTACATGTAATACACGTGATTACAAGTACCACTACATTATATACAGAAAAGAGACAGACTAGGTTTCATTCATTGATGTCACTTTATCTCAAGTAGATGTAAACGTACGGCTGTATGACACATACTCCGATGACCAATCAATGACCCGAGGTCAATATCTTACACTCACTAGACCTTTAGCTGGATCCCCGAACCAAAGACATTAACCCCAACCCTAAATCTAAACCTAACCTAAAACCCAATTGCAGCCCGAGCCCTAACCTTATATCTTTGTCGATGAAATAAATTCCGCGGCAATCGTTACCGGAGCATATGTGGTAGCACCAAAATGTGGACTCGGAATATATAGATTAAACGTTTTATGATTCCATAAATTCCATATGATACCATGATTCCAGTACCGGTGTGTTGGCTCAGTCAGTAGAGCGTCCGCCTCACCACCGGGAGGTCGTGGGTTCGAACCCCGGCCGCGTCATACCAAAATACGTTAAAAGATGGGAGTCGCTGCTAACTTGTTTGGCGTTCAACAATAAGGGGATAGAGCAATGTCGATCTGGCGCTGCTCAGTGGCTGCCGGGCTCACGACCAATTCGGGCACAAAGAATTTCAATTTTCGGTTTAAAAAAATTTGGAGTGGACTGTAAAATATTATTATTATATTATTTTATTTTATTATAAAGAAAAAGAGATTGGAGACAAATTAACTGGAAACCTTTATTCCAGCAGCATGTCCAGCATCAGGGAATTTTAGATTTTACGACGAGAACGTGGACTGCCACGGTGACATCCTTTTAAGGTAATGTGACGTCCTTTTAAGGCACTGCCGGGCACGGGCCAGTGCCTTGAAAGAATGGCAAACGTGGCAGTCCATGTTCTCGTCGTGTAAATCTAAAAGTCCCTATTATGACGCACCTGACGTACGCCCGGTACGTACGTCAGGTGCGTCATAATAACACCTGAAATATCAATCGCACTTGATGAATCACATAATAATAATAGCAACAATAATAATACATGTACATGGTATGTATAAAGCGCTTTTAAAGCCCGTCTGCACTAGTTTGGCCAGGAGGGATTAGACCTCCCAGCACGGTCACTGACAGGTGGTTATCTCATCAACTCAGCTCTCAATTAACATAAGAAAAAGATTATCATGGGGGACCAACGGGCACCCCTTAGGCATTGTTTTCTATATAGAGGGAGCAAGTAGCTATAAGTAGTGCAGCGGGGCTTAAACACATTTTCAAAGAGCTGTACAATAAAGAAAACAATAATAATAATGCTTACAGACAACGCATCAACAATAATTAATTACATATTTTATATTGCTTAAAGATAAAGTTGAGTTCTGGTCATGCGATTGCATCGTAAAAGAAACGGTATGGAATCGATCAGAAAAGGTTGATCATCTAGCATATAAGTATTGGTGTGTACTGCAAGGTTCTGGAATCATCAAAATTATAAGAAATTTGGCCCAGTCTTGGTAAATTTACAAGCACTGTACACAGAAAGATGTATATGGGACTACAAGAACATGTGGCATAAAAATCCGTCCCGATTTTTATGCTGTTAACATGCCATATTTAGAATATTAAGGCATTTGAAGAGCCATGCTTTCCAGGGAACATTTTTTATGTGATGTTCTTCCACACTTGCATAATAACAATGATAACGCTCACAAATTATTTTTCACTTCTTCCCAGAACTCAACCTACTCTTTAAACATTAACTTATATCAAATTACAGGTAGAAAGGACAACAGGGATACTTACTGTGTACAAAGCTTGGGATTAAGTTACAAAGAGATGAGTTTTTATCATGGATTTGAAAGATTCAAGAGATTTTGCCTGCCGTATAACTAATGGAAGATTGTTCCATTGAGTAGCAGCCACTAACTGTAAAAGCAAGTTGACCATAGCGAGTATGGTTGCGAGGCGCAGGGGACAGAAATAGGTGTAGAGAAGAAGATGTAAGATTGCGAGAAGTTGGGGTTTTATTGGAGATAAGGCTTTGGACGGTATGAACGTGCTAATCCATTTCTGATTTACAAAATAAGAAGTAGAACTTTTCATTCCTAGATGTACTCACATGTCCATTCAGATCATCTGGGTAAACCAGAAATCATAAACCAACTTTGTCGGTTACAGGAAAATTAGCAACATCAATCATTTAGTATAAAATTTAAAGTTTTTATTTAAAGAACCGTATGATTAGAAATAAAAACGCACTGCATGGGTTAGATGGTCATTCACTTCCTCTTTGTATTGACACGGTTGCAAAAACTTTCGAGAAAACAAGTTGAGGACAATACACTATTGTATTGCCTAATAAAACCCTGTCGGATTACGTAATAAGGCATTGTCAAGTTCGCCTATTTCAAAGGTGACACAACCTCATCGAAATTGCTTTAGGTTAGATATCTCAAACTCTTGGAAATCTTGTTTATTGTTCAAATAATTGCATGTCAGTTTTGCGTGTCCAAATTTCTATGAGCTACATATAGATGAGAGCAATTGCGGAAGCAATCAATCTGTTCCAATACCATTTCATGCCTTTTCTCTATCGTTGTATTGTTTTGTATCCTTGGCGCTTTTGATCTATGAATATTCATGATCCATGGCACGACTGGAGCGAGGTCGGCGTGAGGGCTCTTTATCTGATCAAGACACTAACTCATCGCTATACCTCCTATCAACGCTGAAGAGGGTGGTGAAGGCGTGTTTAGATGGATGGACAAAACAGAAACATGTGACATGAGAAACAATATTTTTTCTTTAGTTTCATCCTGTTCACTTGCAGTGATTAACCGTAATATTCCACTTTCACCAAAACATGTTTGCTCGTGATGTAAGGTGTTCCATGTGGCTATAGTATATTCTAAATATGAGCTTCAAATATTACTTCTACAAAGAGATATTGCAATTTAAACACATTCTCAATGAACAGTAAAGGTTGAGGTTGATTTTATATTGTATATAGCTGTACACCAATTATTTTGTCAGATGGTTGGTACACTTTAAAGCGAGATACATGTACATTATAATACTGCAACATAGATATGCACAACGATGGTTGTGTTTTTTTTTAATGTCACGTGATAGCAGGTTGGACATGCATCAAACGCAAAATGTTGTCCTTACATGTTATTGGAGCAAACCGTGATTTATCATCTTACATTTGGCGTAAACCTGTCCCTAAAGACCAACATATTTATGTATCTGGATCAGGCAATACCACTGAAGATAAATTGAAACTCGCCCTATATTAATGATAGCAGTACGAATCGGCTGACATAAACTAAAAGGAGTTCATGTTATGCTTCATTACGATATCGTAGTAATTGAATGATGACCATAATGCAACAGCGAGTATGTGGAAAATGAGGAGGAGGAGGATTATGATGGTTGGGATGGTTGGGATGGTGATGATGGTGGTGGTGGTTGCCGTCGTGTAGATGATGATGGTGATGATGATGATGATGATGATGTTGATGATGGTGGTCGCGATGATGGTTGTAATGGTGGTGGTGATTATGATAATGATGATGATGAAGGTAATGATGATGATAGTGACGATGATGATGAAGATGATGAAGATCATGGTGATGATGATGATGGTAATGATGATAATAATGATTATGTTGATGATGATAATGATGATGATGGTGGTGGTTTTGCTGGCACAGTGATAGTGATGCTGACGGCGGTGGATGAGGTAGTGATAGTGGTGGTGGTGGGGATGATGATGATGATGATGATGATGATGATGATGTTGATGGTAATGAAGATACAAATTAATGACAATGATGCTTATGGTGGTCATGAAGAAAATATGACTGAGACTGATGATGATTAAGATAATGACCAAGATGATATTGATGGTGATGAGGATAAAGCTGATGTTGTTATGAAAATTAGTTATAACATTAAGATGGAAAAAAAATCTTTCATTGAAAGTTTACTTTGTGAATTACGTTTATAGATAATTAAAATATGTTTCCTTTTTTGTTCAGTATAGTTGAGGCTATTTGTATTCGTGCTATTTTAGCTACTAAACAGGACTAACGTTCACATTGCCTTTTTAAGGAAAAAGATTACACTAAATAACTCATTCATTATCATATTATCCGTTGTATGTTATGAAGTGAAACGCATTTAAAACATGTCACCAATCTATGTGTACGTAAAGAAAACGAAATCTGTCAACTTGAAGCTTAAAATATCATCACCAAGTTCTTTTTTTCCAATTTTTTATTTCACATTGTGTATCATTAATCGATTCATAGCCTAATAGACAATTAAGTCCAACTCAATAAACAAATATAAAAAGTTTGAAAAAATACTACGCTAAATTACTACCATCTGAAAATTGACATCTCATAAGCTACGTAGGCAGTAAGATTTCATGTACACTATTTCAAAGTTTTCACACTTTATATGACGCAAGGCATCCTATAGCCGTTTGTCGTTAGTTTGAGGTAAAAATTCAATGTAGTTGGAATACCGCCAAAAGGACAATACATTCTACGCAGGATAAAGAGAAGTGATGAAACCATTAAGACGGTTGGTGCAAACAAGTGTTAAATCAACTTCTGGAAAGGAAAAAAAAAGGTTACATGTTTATCAACAACGACACAAATATTGGCCTTTACCCCAGCATTGATCGCAGAGACTTTTGAGAAATCAATTTCGGGCAATGTCACCAGCCTTGTCCACTGACTTTTGATAAAAGGTGAATATTACAATGACGTATTACGTAATACGAGCATGATATCTGTGGGATATAGGGTATTGAAATCGTTCTTTAGTTGATTTCCTGAAGGTCTTTGTGATTGTGTTCAGTCAACAGATATAAACTCAAATTCAACGGAAGAGTTTGTCAAATGACAAGGGCGGTGATTATAATGTTTTGCAGGGAATCACAATTTTCAAATGGTGTATAAGCATCTCAAAATGACACAATAGTGAAAGAGCACTTACTTGCAATGTGCCCTCCTCACCCCTCTTTAATTTGACAGCATTTAACAGGCGTGTGAGGTCTAAACGACCTTTGTTAATATTCATCGATTCTATGGGAGAAGTAGGTGAATGCTGTAGCATGAATATCGAAATCGAATTGGCGCGTAAATGGAATTAAAATTTTGTTGCAAGTACGATGGTGGTCAGTTGCTAGGTGATATCGTCTGTTCGTTTTTCTCATCACAAAGGTGTAAAGTAATGAATTGGTAAACGACATAACAGCTAGCTGCTCATACCTTTTGGATTCCCAGATAATTTAAATCGGGCAAACCAATCAAGTGGATAGTCTGCATGTATTGTTGCCGTTTGTTTCTTGGATTGGTTGGTTGTTGTTTTCCTTTTTTTTTTGGGGTGTTCTTGTTTTTTGTTGTTTTTGTTGCTTTTGATTAGTTTTGTGTGTGTTTTGGTGATAACTCCTTGCTCACAAGGCACATTTTTCGTACACATTTTTTTCTTGGTATGATTATGATTTTTCCAAAGATTGTATTCAAATAGGAAGCGCTGATTTCTATTTAACAGTTATAGTATGCTCTATCCCTTTAAGTACAGGAAGGGGGCTTCGCCCATCCACTCCTAGGCATGCCACTTTCCCGATTTTGTAACGGCCTTAGAGCCCATTACACCGTGCCCCCCATGCCCTCCGTTAGCTTCCAGACCTGTTTTAGCAGTAAATGCCTTACATTAAGTTCCTCTTGCCTCTTGAAACAAAGCATTGTTTTATCGCTTTTTTTTTTAAATAACAAAGCCAATCTAAAATAACCTGAAACGTGTATCTCAGGTATGAAGTTAGACTGCTCAAGATTGTTTTTAATGATTAAAAACAGTGGAATGATACAAATAATATACAACTTTGACAAATCATTACTAAATTTTCTCCACATCCGTGCATTTAATGACCATAAATATTTCTCCAAAAACTTCCCTCATACAAACCTGACCATATTTTGTATTAATATTACTACATTCGCCATTCTTGACAACTCAAACTCAGCAAGTATACATAGGTAGCTCATATAAACCCATAAATAATGTCTGCTTCCGGGGGTCAATTATTATTGTTGCTGTACACAAGCGTGACCACAGGTCTTTCAACCCCCTATACGAGTTTTATCCAATGGTCAAAATCACACCATTTTCTACTTTTTTCGCATTTTTTCTCAAAAAACTTACCCCATAAACAAGTTTTACCCCCTTTGAACATATCCCCCGAAACAAGGTTAACCTCGATTAAAACCTCTAAAAATGTATGAGAAAAGGGTTTCCCAAATGCGTTTAAACATACTCAACAAACATACCTCTTTCTAAAAAAGATTTTTGGCCTATTTGACACATTTAATGCGTCACGCGCCTAAACCAGCAAAACTACTGTTTTTTCTATATTTTTTCGTGCGTGTGTACAGCAATATATTTAACTGTCCCCGCCCCGGGCTCATTTTACAAAACAAAATAGAACGTTTTAGCTGATCTAGAGTTTTGATAATGTGCTGACATTTTCGAGAGAAACTGACATAGAAATTGTTGCTTTTATCATTCAGTAGATTGTTGGTTCGCATCAGCTAAATTCAAACAACACGGTAAGAAACTACTTTAGAAAAATCAAACTATGGCAATTTCAATAGCCTTGTGTGTAGGAACGTGCGAACATGGCAATGACGTATTATTTAATATATGGGACACACATTAGGGTATTGGAATTGCCCTTGCCTAAATAATTGTGATTATGTTAAACACTAATTCATAACAATCACTCGAAGTCTGATTCAATGAAACGAGTAATTCTATCTCTTGGCAAACAGTTGGGATAACCAGCTCATTAATCGACTATGATGCACTTTCAATCAAAACCATTTAGTGAATACAATGCCCTCATCAAAAATATATCTCACAATTAGCATAAATAGACCATTTTCGTAATGTAATCAAATTTAATGCACAAATCTTTGTAAGTGCTCGTCACAAATTATTTCATTCACCTGATACAAATAATTATGATTCAATAGTCAGAATGCAAAATCCATATATTATTTGTTAATAGGTAGGGCATGCGATAATGTTTGTCCTACCAAGTAACAACTAATTTACATGTATGCAGTTCGCATTTTGATTAATGAAATACAATTATTTGTAACAGATGAATAAAATAATTCGTATTGAGGCACTTCATAAAGATGTACGCATTACATTTGGTTAGATTACGAAAATGGTCTATCGTTAACATCATTAATTATTGAAATTAGTATGTGTACACGTATGTGCAATCCTTTTCTTGTTGATACATACAAGCATTTCGATGACACCGCCACATTTAACATGTGGTATTGTCATTGTCGTTCTTTTTTCACAAAATATCTCTTCATGACAACAGAATAATAACCATCTTCATCTTTATTTAATTTTCATTTTCCCCTCTTCTCATTTTCAGTATCGTCATCAATGCTACCACTGTTATTCATACACCATCTTGTGGTGTTGAAATGTTGATGCTGTTTTCTAATCATTCGTGCTTAATCATTTTACAAATTTGACAAAGAAATAACAGCAAAGCAAAAACATTTCTGCACTGATTCTTTTTTCCTGACAGAAGAATACAAGTTTTTCACCCTTACTCAATCCTAAATATGAAATGAATTTGGACAACGCCTGAAATGAAAATAGATTAGTACTGATTTCTAACTGAATACAAAAACATACACATGTAAAAACATCTTTTTATCTTCAAATATGGAATGTGAAAGAATTCATTTTATACTCAAGTTTTGAGTGCTCAGTATATTATTATTTCTTAAATACTAACTTACTATTTCTGACTGCTAAGTGAATACATGTTATTCATTACAAAAATATTTTTTTCAAATATGACATGTGATCATTCCACAGATAGGCTGTATTGATATTCTTGTGAAAGCCAGCTAATTTTAGGCTGGGTTTAAACCCTGCCTACATGTGTACACTTAGATAAAGTCCATCAATTTAAAGTGTGCAATTTTCCAATCTATTCTTTCCATAACTATATAACTAAATGAAAAATACACAATCTTGTCTCTCAACAATTAATATCTCTTTCTCGATTTCATGATGATTTTCTTTTTTCTTCATTTTGTTGAACATAATTACAGATGTTTAATTTAAATGGAACTTAAGATTCCAGAAACGCATGGCCTAAGATAAGCCAGGTTAACTTAGGCTCCTTTCAAGGAAACAGGCCATTATATTTTTAATAAATCTATTCTACGTACGCATAAATGTGAAATGAAAATATTGTAAGAAATAAATATCATATTAGTACCATCTTCCAACCAAATACATACTAAATACATGTAGATCTATACATTGAGACATCTTTTCATTTCAAATAAGAAACATAATACAAAGACCTAGCAGGGGACATCCAGTTGTCATATTTAAACAATTACCACTGGTGGGTAGTTTTAGGACCCTGTACTTGGGGAAACCCCCATCTGAATAAGAATCAAAATAATGTAACTTTTACATGGAAGAAATGATGAGTCCAAAGAAAAGCTTGAAAAGACAAGGAATCAATATTGAAGGCATGGATACATAGAAAGGTTGCACATGATACAAACCGAATATTACTGAACAAATGAAACTTCCATCATACCTTAACACAATACACAGATAAGTTCAGTTATATAACTATATATCATACATACACATGTATATAGGCCTGCTCCATATATGTATATCCTTACTTTAGTATTCACATCTACGCACATATATATATATATCATCGCTATACTTCATGTTTTCCCTTTGCTCAGTAACAAATTTGCTGCAAAAACATATCTTACAAAATATATAAATAAGAACTTAAATATTAATATTATTACCAAACTAAATATTAAAAAACTATATGTTGAAATATATTCATATTCATACATGTAAAATGCAAATTGCCTTGAGACATATGTTTGAAGTATAAAAACAATAATAATACAGTGTAAAATGAAAAATTAATATCTTCTTTTTAACATAATGTGCAAATAGCATCAGAAAGTGAAAAACAGAACAATTTTTTTTTAAAGAAGTGACAAACCTTGTTTCGCCATTTTACAAAAGAAAAGACAGAAGAGACAGAGCAGGAGGTGAAAGTGAAGAAGTTTTCTTGCCTAAATATGAAAAACACATAGAGGGGGCTATTTCACATTCCTACATAGGGAGGTAACGTAAAAATATAACAGTGATTTTGTTACCATGTCATCAAGCAAAATGAACCCCAAACGAATGTCCAATTAGAAGCCTAAATATTTAGATTTCCCTTTTCTTTACATGATATACACATCATATGGTATGAATGTATTCCATATCTTTCTGTGAATAGCTAGACATACCTAAACATGTACATATGCATACAATAGAAAAGTTGATTTATTAAAAATGTGGTATATAATTTCAATATATGTATTCATATACCATTTAAGCCTAATTCTGAGTAATTCATGATTATTAATCATCCTCTAATAATGCCTGCAGATCCCTTAGTAATTCATATAGTCTATCATCTTCTACAGTCTTTGACTCTCCTACAAAACTGTCTTTCTTCCTCGGACTAGGATTATTTTCTTCCTTCCTTTTCAGATTTTTGCTCATCTTACTTCCTAATAAAGCATCATCCATCCTCTTCTGAAATTGAATAGCTTCATCCAATTTCTTTTCTTCTATTTCTTCCTCTTCTTCTTCTTGTTTTTTCTCTATCACATTATACACCTCTGTTTTCTTCTGGTATTGGACAGGTCCGTTTTGATATTTCTCCACATCCCTGTCCTGGTGATGGAGTGCCTGTTCTCTCTGAAGGGAATCTGTCTTTGCATTCTTCTTGTTGGTGTCCATCTCTTCTACATATTTCACCATGAGTCGCAACGTACTCAAGTCCAGAGAACGGTATGCGAAGGATAGCAGTATTGGTCATCTCATCGCTTCGTCCTTCAAGGGCCACATCATCAAGTCCTTCTCTCTTGGCTCCCGTCTCTTCTTCTTCCAAGTCAAACTCTCTTGTTTCACCAACAACATCCATCTCCTGTGCTTTCACCTCTTCCTTCATCCCTACCTCCTTATCTCTACCTTCCATCACCATGTCCTCCATCACGTTGTCTAGATCAAAATCTCGGCCCAGCATCAACAGAGACTCATCATCCAGGGAGTTCAGGTACCTAAGAATCGGGTCACCGTCTTCCAGTCTCCTTGCGAACATTGCCAGCTTGATGAGACCCTGTTTGCTGAGGAGGTTCCCGTCGAAGTATTCCGTACCTATGCCTCCTGTGATCTTATTGATGTTGTGAGCACGGTTGGGAGGCAGAGGGACACCATTCGCAATGTCCTGAAGGTCTAAATTGATCTCTTCGCTTTCCAGTTGCTCCTGGTTGTAAATCTTCCTTATGGTGTTCTGATCACTCTTACCTGATGGCATGATAGAAAAAAAAGGCATGTTAGTTATAAAACACATGGTACAACATATGCTCTGGTGGCATCTGCTCTTTGATCAATTTCCTTTGTAGGGACCAGAAAATTAGTCTTTATAGGCACATGGTCTTGATATAAATGTTGCTATACCACAGGTTCAAATAGGAAATAGTTTTCAAAGGTAACAAAATAGGTGGTCCTTAATGACAGGTGGTCTTTCCATACAGGTGGTTGCTAAAGCATGTTTGAATTAGTTTGACTGGAGGTGTCGTGGTCGAGTGGATATGTCACCGGACTATGTATCACAAGGTGCCCAGCTCAAGTCTCCCCGCGGCACTTATGTCCTTTGGCAAGACATTAATCTGCATGTGCCACACTCAACCCAGGTGAGGTAAATGGGTACCTGGTAGGATTATTCCTTGAAATGCACTGTGCGCTAATAATGTCTGCCGGAGCCAAAGCTAGGCTAATAATTTCCAAAGCTCTTTGGAAGCGCCTAGGGACGTTATAATGTGATATGCGCTATACAAGAACGGAATATTATTAATATTATTATCATTCACTTGACCAAGGGTTGAAGGTTCGAATCCCGGCCCGGGACTAACGTCTTTTGGCAAGGCATTAATCCACATTTGCCATTGTTCACCAAGGTGTAAATAAGTACCTGGCAATTGCTGGGGTAATAATAATTGCAGGGTCCTCATGAAGAATTTATTATTATTATATTGTTACAAATGACTTACCAGCATCATCAGGGTTAACTGCAGGGTTCCATTCCTCATCTCCCTCTCCAACCCCCTCATCATTGACCTCGGCTGTATCTCCTCCTCCAGCCTCGTTGACGTCGACATGCTGACGGGGTTCGCTGACACCGTATATGGTCAGTCCCCACAGGGCCAGAGTAGCACGTTGTACTTCAACACGAGGATACAGTTCCAGTTCTTCATCTTCAGGTTCCTCGGCGTTATCTGGGGTTGGGTTGTACCTAGATTAGGCAAATTATTGATTGGTAAATGTATCATTATTTACTATAAACAACAATAATAACATTAATAATTAGATTTATCCATAGCACCTTTTTCAAAGGATACACCATGCTGTCCCTCCGTCGATTAATTAACTCATTAAGAGGTACTGTTCAGGTGCCTTCAGATGTTTTTAGTAGACGTAAAGTGAAGAACTATTTGTTAGAAATGCAAGGGGTTTGTTCCAAAGGCGTAATGAAACAGATTGAAAGGATGCATAGTCATGCAATTGCATTATGAGAGAATATAATACATTTTATTGAAAAGAATAGAGGAATATTGTAAGAAGCACAGTGTGGTGACTTCTGAACAGTACTACAAAATGCTAATTGTCATGATTTCCAGTGCCTCTGGGTCTAGGGTCTGCATACCTCCAGATTAAACTTAAATATGTATGTTTCACAGCCAAACAACATCAAAGATAGATACCTAAAGAAGAAGATGGCTACAACTGGCTACAACCAGTCTAAACTACATGTAAATTGAAGTTTCAATTCTCGAGTGGGCTCTTGCCCCCAGTTATGGACAATAATGACAATTCAAAAGTTGGCCCAGCAACACAACTATATATGATGGAAACATTCTTCTTGAGAGTACCTATAGTGTAAGATATGCCATATGTTACACGCAGTTGCCATTAATTTTACACATTTACAAAACAAGTGGAGGCTTTTTTTTGGTGGCAGTTTACCGCACCATATCTGAACAAGCCTTAGGGAGGGGCACATTTTTCTTTTGTGTGTGTAAAATATGCTACTTGTGTTTTTAAACGGGGTGGGCATGGCCAGTTGTTGTGCCCCCGCCCTCCCCGCCCCCAAAAAAAAAAATCACCACTGGTTTGAATCACACTAAAGATAGCCAAAGATTCATGGTAACATGTCTACAAACCCAGGCACAGTTCTTGAAGAATAATCAGGGGAGCTTTGGGGTCAGAGCTTGGGGTTTCCTGCAATCTTTTTCTCCTTGTTTCTGCATTGCTTGAATTAAAGTATTTATTGTCCATTCTGAAATTTGTTTTTCACTGGTAAAAGTTCTAAAGCCAGTGAAGGTCGCCACTGTGCGGCACCCAAGAAAAAAGAAAGAAAAAAAAGTTGAATGGGGAGATTAAACTTGAATAATTTAGGAGCGCTTGAGCCCCCAGCCTCCTCTAGACCAATTACTGTAGAAGATCAATCTGAAATGGAATCCACAATTGTGGATTATTTTCAATAGAGGAATACATACAAAAAGAAATATATACATAATATATACAAACCTGAATTCTAGGATCCATTCTCCAGTAGGGTCCTCTCCCCAGTTATGAACAGTCATAAAGGGCCAATGAGTAAGCCCCTCATTGTTACTATCATGTATCCTGGTATCAATGAGACGAGATGGGGTGCCGAACGGAGAGTAGAGGACTAGACTAACGTCGCCACGTCGCTGAGCCTGGAGGCTGATGTATGCTTTGACATGCTCCATGCTGTGGACGTTGGGGCATGTGACAGAGAGGGTGACATTCTGGGCGTGGCCTTGGCGGAGAGTTCTGTGGGAATGAAGAGGAGGGGAGGGAGAAGAGAAGGAGGGGAGGGAGAATACAAGGAGGGGAGGGAGAGGAAGAGAAGGGGGGGGAGAGAAGAGAAGGAGGGGAAAGAAGGAGGGGGGGGAAGACAAGGAGGGAGGGAGAAGACAAGGAGGGGAGGGAGAAGACAAGGGGAGGGAGAAGAAGAGAAGGAGGGGAGGGAGAAAGAGGCAGGAGGAGAAAAGGAGGAGGAGGAGAGGGAAACAGAAACATGGGGAGAGAGAGAGACAGAATGAAGGAAGAGGAGAGAGGTTAACAAGATAGAAAGTGAATAGAGAAAGAGGAAGTGTAAAGGAATTGAAGAAAAAGTATGTATAGATTTTATATGAGGTATCTTAAAACTGATAAGATTGCTCACGATAATATCCTTGTCTATCAAATGCTCTGTGTGTCTACAATCGTTTGACGTATTAACTGGAGTCCTAGCTAGAATCACAGCTTTAAGAAAATGAATGATTATCAAGTATTGTGAAAGCATACATGTACTTGCATTCCTAATTTACAATGACATTGGTGTTGTTCCTGACAAACTTACAGGTCTGGGAAGACTGGATCCACCTCACACGTTTGCTGTGGACCAACAAGATCCCAAGTCAGGGCTAGTTCCACCATCTTGCCTGCGTCCAGTACCCCGAAACCAAAGTCATGATGTACATGAAGCCCGGCTCCGTTGATGCTCCAGCCATCGTTATAAGGCTGTGGAATCTTGCTGCCTTCTGTGATGAGATACTGCAGGTCTCGCCATGTCAACTGAGGGCTAGAAGACAAAAAAAAAAGAAAAGCATGGATATGAATATCAAATATGAGAGATGAAAAACTAAAAGGCACAAGAAAGAGCCACAGGGTCTATACGGAATGTACCCAGTGGAGGTACACACAAACAGAAGATCTGTGATAGAATGATGTCTCCTGGCTTGGTGTTTCAATGGCATGGGTGTAAATCCCACCGCTGCCACCATGTTTCAATAGTTTTACTCAACATTTAGTAATCAACACTGTACAGCATAGAGTTCTGGCCTCAGTCTCATCAATATTTTCCATAGTTTAATGACATACATGCATGATGCCACAACAAATTGAATATCCTTTATATCTTTAGATTTTTGAAGGACAATTTCTAACAATTCAAAAGACATTCATAAAAAGACAGTATTAAAATAACATAGCTGGTCCACAAGCTCAGGTTCAAAGATTTAAAATCTTGATTAATTGAACCATTAAAGGACCCAAAAGGGAGTTTCTCATTGAAAAGCTCCCAACAAGTTCTCTGAAATAAGTCATGGACAAAAATTAAGTTACACTATTAAGTTTTTTCTTCTTTTCTGTTTCTCATATTTTAAACCTGTAAATTAAGAATGTAAATAAAAAAGGGCTTGGATAAGAGACACGAGACGTACATTATGGTGCATGATTGAACACAGCACTGACAAGAATTCCTCATCTGTTGACCAATTTAAGAAATTTCTGAAGTCTCCTTTATGTTGTTAGAGGACAATAGATTGTATTGACTCACCTGGTCATTTTTTAAGTGATATAATATTTATCAAGTGGCCCAAACATGTTGAGCAAAGTGTGCAGTATCTAGCCTGTCACTAGAGGGCCTGGCCCTTCCCGGATGTAATCGGATAGTCGAGACACATGCAGCCATGTTGGTTGTGAATTAAACACACAAAATACCGGTAGAATCTTAGTCCCTCATCATCATTCTGTGTCTTGTAGTGGCGCATCGAAGCATGCAGCACTTTGTAACTGCCACGAAAAGAGCACTATATAAAATATCTCAATTTTCGCATTGGATTCGATTGGATTAGAATCTTAAAGTTGTTCTGGAAGACTTACTTTGCTTGCAGCACTACGGCAAACATCCCTGAAGCCAGGGGTGCGGCACTGGATGTTCCTACAAAACCTGTGGTGCAGTTTCCATTCAGGTCTGTGGTGGTCTAGGTGTTAAAGGGATGAAAAAGGGACAGATTTTAAAATAGAGCAATAAAACCAGATACTATGCATCACATATTAGCATCTTTTCTTTCAAAAACATGAAGAAAAGAAGAGAAGGAAACATTCTGAAAAGCATTTAATTTATCTCACCTTTTAATTTGCAAAAATTCTAAAATGATTGGAAAGTGCTAAGTTCTAGAAAAGCCCTCTGATGAGGGTTAGCACCTCAAGAAGTCCTGGGTGAGCTTTGATTGATATTTTCTTGCTGCTTGAGTCCTTGGACCAGCCATTTTAACCACATTTGTTCCTCTTGACACAAGAGTATTAACCCTTTGCCCAGGAGAACCTGATGGTCCCTGTATAAATCCTATAGAACTTTCACAATGCATAAGTCTACGGGTTAAATGGGTATCTGACAATGCTGCCGTAATATCTATGGCAGAGCCCTCAAGAAGAGTGGTCTCAATGATGGTGAGGCCACCTTTTGGTAAATAAGACCATATTATTATTAAATCATTAAAATTCAGAGCCAGGAGGGCCTTAACTCTGTGTTAAAGTACATGAGTTAACAGATTTCTGGCTACAAACAGAGAAAAATCATGTCTGGATTCTTACCACAAGGTTCCACCTGAAGTTGCCATTCCTGATGTCAGTGACACTATCAGGACCTCCAGAGAGAGTAACAGCCATGATGGCTGGACAGGACTCTACAAAGTAACTTGGCCTTCCATGGTCATTGATGGCACTGATGGCGATCGTGTGGATGTCACCGACGTAGCCGTCTGCTCCACAATGGTCGTCGTCATGGCCACCATTGCCTGCCGCCCAGACAAAGATGGAGCCCTTACCATTACGACCCTAGAATAAAAAAGGGGGACTGTTAGTCACTGTTTACTAGGTTTCTTTGCAATATGGTCTTACAGCATCACAGATAGCAGTTAGTTGACAGTTGTGGAATATTGTCTACGATTATACCTTTGATGATGTTAAACATTGAGGACGTACAGCCAAGAACAAATGAAACAGTCTGAACACAGTACTCATGGTTTTTGGTCTCGTTTACTAAACTCCTCAAAATATGCTACAACAGTATGCAATGACATATCACCATCATCACCACTATATCTTCACCATCATCCCCATCACCATCATCATCACCATCACCATCACCATCACCATCACCATCACCATCACCATCACCATCACCATCACCATCACCATCACCATCACCATCACCATCACCATCACCATCATCATCATCACAATCACCATCGTCATCATCATCATCCCCATCACCACCACTATCATCATTATCATCCCCATCATCACCACCATCATCACCACCACTATCATCATCACAATCTCCTCCACCACCACCACCACCACCACCATCATCATCACCATCACCACCATCATCACCATCATCTTCATCACAATAACCACCACCATCGTCATCATCACCATCTCCATCACCATCACCATCACAACCACCACCACCACCACCACCACCACCACCACCACCACCACCACCATCATCATCATCTCTTATAGGGATAACTGTACTCACTGTGTTTGCTCCATGCTCAAAGGCCTCTTTAGTGAGTGTATGTGGCATCTCAAACCTGATACCATCGTCAACTGGACCCCAGCAGCAGCTATAGATGTCAACGTGGCTGTGGTTAAACTGGAGGGCCTGAGCTGTCAGGCGATCGGTGGCTGGACCATCAAGAAGTCTAATACCTGAGAGATAATGAACAACGCTGCCATTGTTAATACAGTTGGCAAGTGCTCTGATTTCTACAGAGAAGTAATGCATGGACAATGCATAACTACATGTAGCAGTGTTTTGTAACATGTAGATGTGCTTGTTACTCGATAAATAAACAAATCTAACATAATTGGTGCAATTTAAATGGAATTTAATTAAAGTTTGAGTGTCCATTTTATAATCTTTCACTTGATCACTCATTTTGGTCTTCTTTTCCCTTTTCTACCTTTTTTTATTCACTTATATTTCATTGTCATCCTCACTCTCAATCTCCCAATCTCCCAATCTCTCCCCCTCTCTCTCTCTTTCATGCTCTCTCTCTCTCTCTCTCCTCTCTGTCTCTATAATCTAACTATAAATCTTCCTCTCTCTCTCTCATGTCTTCTTGAAAGATGAGAGAAAGTATAGTTTTCACACTGCTTTTATACTTGAGCTTCAAAGAGGTAATTAATGAACTGCTATTCTTTGTTACGTTATTGAATTAGGCATGATTAATTACACCCACATGAACAAATTTAATTACATATGTAATTTTGTTTGAGGAAGTCAAAACTATATATCTAGTACAAACATATTGTGAAACGTTCAAATTCTTGGGAGGGATTAAATTGCGGCCCATAGCACTGCAGGAGGCGATTCTGGGGTATTCTTGGTTGTGGAACACTTGCTCCTGTGGCAATACCTCCATGTCAATTTCCTACTCCACCCAAATGCTGACCTTCAACATTGGATCCAATACAATATCTAACACTAAACCTAACCCTTACCCTAAGCCTGACCCTTACCCTAAACCCTACCCTAAACCTTACCTAAAAACCCACTTGCTACCCTTTACGTTAACACTACACTATTGATGAAATAGGGCCCAAGGGAAATGTCAGATCACCATTTTCTCACCTCCAATGCTGGCCTCATAAGCCACGCCCACTCCACAGATACTGTTATTGGCTGCTGCTGCCACCTCCCCGGCACACCTTGTACCATGACTGAAAGAAAAACATAAAATCATCAAAATGTATCTACTTAGTCTACAGGGGGGTGTTTCACAAAGATCCTAAGTTGAACTTATCTCTAAGTTGGACTTAAATATTATGGAGAGCCATTTTAGCCTTAAAATAAAATATATTCAAAAGCGAAAATTCAAGTATTTTAGACTTTTTATAAATTCCACATCAAGAACATGAAATCTCCTTGATAATAGAAAATATGAATGATTTGAATCAACATATTATGCCTTTTAAAATGACTTTTTAAAAATATTTTCATAGATGCTAACGACTTTCCATAATTTTTAAGTCCAACTTAGAGATAAGTTCAACTTAGGATCTTTGTGAAACACCCCCAGGTCTGTTTTCTTTGCAATTCTTCTACCAGCATACATGTACAAGTACAAAAAATAGTAACTGAAACAAATTGTATTCTTTGTGTGATATACTCTTTCACAGTGTCTCCAGACCTAAGGCACAGATGACAAGTAATATACACCAAACTTCTGTAATTTTGAGCAGATTCAATAGACAAGCATGTATTGTATAAGAGATCATTTTGTCAACTTGTAAACAGATAATAAATAACAGCTAAAATCTTTACAAAGCTTAATGAAGAAAAACATGGTTGATTGCAAACATTACAAACTGATTCAGAGCATTCAGAGAATTTTCAATTTTGAAAGAATATTATAGACCTTAAAAAAATAAAAGTGAATGATATAACATATCAACTAATATCGTTACATGAAGTGCCTTCACAACAGTTGGGTTTTCTTTCTATCATTCATCAAGGTTTGTTAAAGGTACTATGTCCCATTTGCAGCCAAAAAAATGAAAAGGTTAAATTCCAACTGCATTTGAAAGAAAATACTAATTTAGAACTTCCCTAAAAAAAAGGGGGACTGGAAAATAACGACTATTAGTTGTCGAATCGACTTAGGAGCTATAGAGCCAGTAAGTAATAGTCTGATTTTTCAGACCATTGTACTGAATGGTCGTACGTTTTATGCTGCGCAAAGATTCAATCAGTTTAATTTTGGCCATTACAAGAAGTGGGTTATTGATGTAGACAAATGCTCATGTGGTTGATAGGAAAACCAACTGTTGTAAAAGTACTTCATTTTAGTTACATGTAGTATAGCATATCATTAATTTGTTTATTTTTATTAAAATGTCTATACTATTCTTTATTCAAACTAGAAACTTTTCCTGGAAATTTCATTCCCTATAACTTGGTATTTAATTGACCATACCCCCAAATCACACCTACTCTAGTCATACATATTCATGTACATAAGACTTACCGCACTTCAGTTGCTGGCTTGTTATAATCAGGGGTAGGGCTGTGCTCGTTGCTTGCATTGTTGAAGTCATAGCTAGCATACATATCCTAAAGAACATATAAAAAAATATATAAGAAAATATGAGTTGAATATTGCATGCAGCTCACCTACATGTACATCTCAGAGATGAACTTAGATAAGGCAGATGAATAAAAATAGTAAAGGAGAAAAAATATTAACTCTTTACCGGCTTGGTCAACCAATGGAGAAAAAACAAGGGACTGCCACAGTCGATTTTAGGCACACATAGAATGAAAGCGTATAATATAACTCCAAATAATGCGGCAATTCAGGGTTTTGATCCATGGGGAAGGGAAGTCCACTCTAATATTAAGTTGGTTTTAGAGCAGAAAAATGAGAGAAACTAATTAGTGAAATTTTGAGCAATATCTGATTAAATAAAGGAAAGTTATACATTTTTGAAGTTGTCATCAGTGAAACACAAATTGACAAACACTGTGACGTTTTGCTCGGTACAGAAAATTTTAAAAACTGTCATTTTATTAGTTATTGATGAACGAATGGAATTTTTTTATACGGGGGCTGTATAAAAACACATTCGCACCAATTGTATTATAATTAGGGTGAATGTATGATTGAAAATTTGCAAATGGGAGGTGAGCTCGCAAGATACGTCACAGAGTTGCCAATTTGTGTTTCATTTATTGCACATTCAAAAATCCATAGCTTTTGTATTTTTAATTTTTGCTCAAACTTTCACTGACCTGTTCCTCTCAATTTTTCTGCTTCTATTAAAACCAACTTGATTGATATCCCCTTTAACCCGTTGCATATGGGAACCAGGTATTTCCTGTAAGTAAGCCTATATGAATGATGGAATTCAGTAGTAATCTGGGGGGTGTTTTAAAGACTAAGATCGACTTTAAGTTGGACTTAAGTATAACAGGCCGTTTGTGCCATTGTTTTCTCTCATCATTTACTGGCATTGGTCTCTCATGGGACGTACAAATCATGGTAAAAAATCTACAAAACTTACATTTTTGATAATTCATTATTGAAGGAAAAAATATTATCTAAAGATCATAATGGTGAGAGCAAACAATGGCACGAACGGCCTGTTATACTTAAGTCCAACTTAAAGTCGATCTTAGTCTTTGTGAAACACCCCCCTGGTTAAAAATATTATTCCATGTGGACAATGAACATGCAAACTTGTTCCGCTTTTTAGCAAAGATTATATGCAGGTTCCAATTCATTAATAATTCCCTTAGTTCAACAGTAAACAGTGTGAAAATAAAATCATAATAATGCTGATAAATCAAGAGCGAGTTTGCATTACATGGACAATCTGACAACGATAGTAAGTGTACATTATGAATTGGTAGGTAAGACATATAATACATGTAATCTGTCAAATGTGAAGGATCAATATCACTTACAAAATTATCTTTCAGATCGGGATGATGCTGATCCATTCCTGTGAGATAAAAAAAAACAATATTAAGTAATCTTAAGAATTATGCTTGTGTTTGAGGTAAAGGCTATCTTTTCTATAATTATTTGCACAATTCTGATATAAGATTTTTTCTTCTAATGTGAAATAAAGAAGTCCTAGATATGAATTTAAAAAACAGATATACAGTTAGATAGAGTGAATGTCATTGATAATCCATAACTCTTGGTTCCAACATGGTACGTTCCATGGTATCGGAGGTGCTTGGGAATTTCAGCTAGAATATATAAATGGTATTATTGTGTTCAGAATGAATTAGAGGAACATACAGATTTCGGTTGGTTTGTTTGTTTTACCTGACTGCTAAGAAAGCATGTTTACACTTGTAAGTAAGCAACCAGGGGACAGACGGCTTTAAGCCCTCTCTGAGGGACTTGGTAATGAGGGTTAATGCCTTATCAAAGGGCAGAAGCGCATCAAATTGGCTTCGAACCCGGGACCTCATGGTTACAAGACCACTGCTCTACCTCCTTTATTTCCAAGCATTATTTACTCAAAACTGTATTTTGAAGAAACATCCTTGAAATTATTCCAATAAATTTTACATCCTTTAACTTAAAAATGCACTCAATTCAGTCTGATAAAAGTTTTGAATTTTAAGTTATGCATTATCAAAAGGTGTCCTTTTACACATGTATAATTTGTATACCGTAATGCACCAAATCAAGTAAAAATTATGGTAAACACAAAATACAATAAGCACCTCATATGAAACAAAATATTAGTATTTTTAACATGCAAATGGGCTGCAAAGGATATAAGAATGTTATGTCATGCATTTACATGTAGGCATATATTACTTGGTACATGAAGTACATACATGTATAATTATGTATTCATCTAAAAAATGCATGTAGATTCATAATGGCAACAAACATACAACTACATGCACCCCTCCCCTTCCATGCCTCCTTCTCCCTGCCTCCCTCTCTATTTCTCTCTCTCTTTCTCTCTCCCTCTCTCTCTCTCTCTTCCCTCCCCTCCATCAATCTCTCTATCTCTCTCTCTCTCCCTATCTATGTGTGTGTGTGTGTCTCTCTCTCTCTTCCTCTCTCTGTCTCTTTAACAAAAAACACCAGTAGAATTCTTTTTCCAAACAAACATTTTAAGATAATGAAATTGTTGGATTGAAAAAAAAGATAAACAGGACTCCAAATACAAACAAGCAAATATCTTATCAAAGAAAATCCTGCATGTACATGAATCAAACAATATTACAAGTAAACATATAAAACAATGCAGCATGCATGTTTCTATCTAGGTATCCTATCATATCATGCAATGGGATTTCTTTCAAGCAAAACACGGGAGAACAAAAATATATAAAATGCTGAACAGGAATAATTTAGAATGACAGACTTACCACTCATCTTCCATGAGTAACATTTCATAGGAGAAAAAAATGAAGCTATGTTAGATAAGAATGTTATCTACAATGTGGGTTTGTGGAAGTATTTAGTTTAAAAATATTACAGAACCAACGGATTAGTCAACAATGAACGATCCCACATCATATGCTGATGTATGTCTATATTCTAATTGACATTAAATATTAAAACTGATACAAAAGTATCAATGCAGTATTAACCAGAAGATTAATTTCCTATTCACCAAGTATTTGTAGCAAAAGACAAAACTTTATAAGAGTGCATTGTGCATGACCAAAAAATTATTACAAAATCGTTACTTAATTATTAATTACTCTTTATCACCTTCATAAATTAAGATGCTCTAAATTTAATATCTAGTGTACAAGTATTCTAACACGTACACCTCGATGCCTTTGGTATGAAAAATACAAGGCAGAGGGATATCAGTTGTTATACATGTATGCCACAGAATAGAAAATAAAAAAACCCCAAAAGAAGGGAAATAGTCTGAAGATATAATTTTTCGATTTTTAGCACTTCCATAAACTGTAATTTATTCTCTTTCCATTGATATAGAAATCACTTTTATCCTATATTCACTAAAAAATCTTAAAAGACTACCGGTACTATCTGAAAAGCGTACAAATTACCAAAGTACAGTTTGTTTTGTATGTTAGTAGTTTCATGTTGTAATATTTTATTCAAAATGTGAACTTCAAATATTGCTTCTGTAAAGAGATTTTGCAAATTTAAATGCATTCTCAATTAACATACAGTGTATAAGCGACTTGTGAGTAAACTACACTCGCATTAAATGGGGCTTACACGGAACGCAAGTCCGACTTGGGTTCCGAGTGCAGTGTTTTATATCATTCTTTATATTTTTCATATGCCTTAGCCATTAGCTCATAGAAGGCAGGGTGACATATTTTTGAGGTTGAGTCTGTACATTCTAGCTGTACACAAATTATTTTTGTATAGACGATTTGTACTCTTTTAATTATGAAAAATATGAATATGACCATTATCCCTATGAATTCAAGCATCCCCCCCCCCTCCCTCTTCCCAATAAAATGATTTTTCTCTCATCAACAAAATATAGGAATTTCACCTGATGATATGTGCATTGTAGAACTTACCATCATCTACGATTGTGACTACAACCCCCTTTCCAGTGTATCCCAGCTTCCAAGCAGGCATCAGGTTCATGTCCATTCCTGGCGTAGCCCCTTTTTGACCATTATTATACTGGAGGAGGAAGAAAATTCACATGATGTTGCAATGGTGTCAGTGTCACTCAGATGAGTGGCTTTTTCTGTTATTGCCCCCAAAACCTGGAACTCCTAACCCCCTGCCTACCATTCCCCTCATCCTATCATGAACCCCACCCTATGCTTCTTCTCAAACGTAACATCTCCCTCTTTCTCATTCTGCTGTACTTGGAATTATTCAAAAGCCAACACCATATTATACTCTTTAAACAAATCAATGTAGCAAAAGGTAGTGATGCGAAGAGATGTGTCCAGGAAGAAAATAAACATCAACAGTTTCTTGCATACAGGTAGTTTTACTACATGATTCAGATATTGAGCTGGTACAAACTGTACTATCCTGATTAGGCTTAAAGGTAAAGACCAGTTTTGGAAACACCCCTCTCTCAAAAAAATTAAAAAATAGAAGCTCTCATTACCAATCATGTGAAAGAATATGTTTTGACTAATACGTGATGATACAAATTTTGCCGGGAAACCGCCTACTAATTGAGATATTTGATAAATTATTATATCTATTGGGACCAAAAAGATATCGCGCACGCGTGGTCGCGTAGTCCCATATACATCTTTCTGTGTACAGTGCTTGTAACTTTACCAAGACTGGGCCAAATTTCTTATCATTTTGATGATTCCAGAACCTTGCAGTACACACCAATACTAATATGCTACATGTAGATGATCAACCTTTTCTGATCGATTCCACAACATTTCTTTCACAATGCAATCGCATGACCAGAACTGGCCTTTATCTTTAATACTTATGCAACTGTCATTATGACAAATTAAACTTTTAAATTCACCAAATATCTCCAACAATATCCTGATGGTTTTGCATTCTGGATTCAACTTTACATACCACCCCATTTGCTACATTACCTGAAAGTATACAACTCCTAGATTATATGATTCTACTAGCTTAATCTTATATGATTTTACTAGCTCATTCTTATATGATTCTACTGGCTTATTCTTATATGATTCTACTGGCTTATTCTTACCAGATACCACTGTTTATCCCAAAGTGGATCATTGAACGGAATAGCCCAGTCATCTCCCGTTTCATCCGGAGGTACGACATCATCAGCACTCTTCTTTGAATGTACAATAATTTTCTGCTGCTCTGCCCATGATACCTACAGAGAGAGAGAGAAAGAAAACACAAGACTGTGAAAAAAAATTGTAAGAGGGGTGTCGTGGTCAAGTGGATACGTCACTGGACTGTGGATCACAAGGTTTGCGATTCGAGTCCCGCCGCGGCACTAAATGTCCTTTGGCAACACATTGATCTACATTTGCCACACTCAACCCAGGTGATGTAAATGATGGGTACCTGGCAGGAATTAATTCCTTGAAATGCTAGAGCGCCGTAATGGCAGTCATGCTAAAGCCAGGGTAATAATCGGGAGAACCAGGAGTGTCAAGTCTGACCAATATGAGCACGTTACAAGAACCCAATATTATTATTATTAATATAAGCAGTTGGTCTTTACATGTACAGGGCTGTTTCATAAAACTTGTTATCAATAACAAATATACCTGTGTCCCTGTCTTTCATTCAAGTATTTGCTCACAAAAATATTTGCTTTTACAGAAACTCTTTCAATACATGTACTAAATCCAAGATATTGGTTGTTATCTTTTGGAAAATACTAAAGTCAAATAGCAGTCAACAGGTCAATACTAATAGAAAACAAAACCGTTACAAAGATCCTAATAGTACTCTTTCTATCATGATGTGAAAATATTGATACAGTTTCACAAATTCGGTATACAGGAGTGTCAAATAAGTTCATCTTAAGTAAATGAATCTATACTTCATTAGCCTAACAGGCCTGGGGGGTGTTTCACAAAGATCCTAAGTTGAACTTATCTCTAACTTGGATTTAACAATTATGGAAAGCCGTTAGCATCTATGAAAATATTTTGTAAAAGTTATTTTAAAAGGCATAAAATGTTGATTCAAATCATTCATATTTTCTATTATCAAGGAGATTTCATGTTCTTGATGTGGAATTTATAAAGTCTAAAATACTTCAATTTTCGCTTTTGAATATATTTTATTTTAAGGCTGCAAATGGCTCTCCATAATTTTTAAGTCCAACTTAGAGTTAAGTTCGATTTAGGATCTTTGTGAAACACCCCCCTGTATTGCTTTCTTTTCTCTTATTCTTTTTTTCTTCATATCATGTGTAAGAGTACGACTTAATTTTCAAACAAATATCACTAAATGACTTTTATCTACTTAAAGTGGTCTTATTATATATGCAAAGCTCCTTGGCAATCATGCACATGTATACATGTACATGTCAATACATATCGCCTTTGATTATAAATAGACAAACCTGTCCTACTAAGCATAGGAATTAACAACTGTAAAAAACAAAAAATTAATGAGAAAAAATGCACTTACCCGTATGTCCTGTGCCAGTAATTTGTTATAATTTTCGGCAGCTCTCCTCGATCTCGCACTCATCTTCTTCTTCGAGAATCCATATGTATCTTTCAAGGTACCAATCTGAAGGCAAAAGTGAATATAGTAGGAAAAAAGGTTCCAAAAGAGCTCTGGACATTCCAATTAAGCTGTGGTATACAGTTAACAACTGAATTATTCGTAAACTATATGTTTTTTGTGTTTTTTGAAACTATAGAATGAAAGGTGGACTGGATTAATTAGTTAGGGTCTTTGTTGAATGCTTTTTGATATACAATTTCATATGTCACATTCTCAATAACCATAAATACAGACAAATCCATTTTTCACCTACATGTACTTAGAAAATTAGAAAACTTGGTAAGGGTATGAACAATTTAGTCGTTACATGTACATGTAACTGTATACACTGTAAACAAATACATGATATCACTGCAAGGATGTCTTACTTTTAAATAAGCAAACGTTAAAAGAGCTTGAGTGAACAAAAATGTACTTTTTAATCTTGAGACTGCAGTTGAAGGAATATCAAGCTAGAACTTAAAGGTACCCTACCAGCAATGTTCAAAGTATTTAGCAAATGGTTGTATATCAGTTGGTACACATACATGCTTACATTATGTACCGGTATGCTCAGAAAGAGAGCGAGAGGCATGTGTATACAAATACCATAAAGCTCAGTAAAAAAAATTCACAAGGGCTCAGGGCAAATTCGCCCCCCAAAAAGCTCATGCATACAAATTTAGAATACATGTATTTATTTTTGGGAAGACGGCAAAAAACATTTCATACCCCCACCCCCTCTCTCTCGCTCTCACTTTTTTTTCCCTCTCTCCCTAGCTCCCTCTCTATACATGTACAATGTATCTGTCTCCTCTCATTAATGTGATTCATTTCTTCATGTTGTTACCAGCCACTGGTGTACTGATGGGGGCAGTTGCAGTTGCAGTTGCAGTTGCAGTTGCAGTTGCCCCCAAAAAAAAAAATATCATGTGATTAACAAATGTTGCTTTTCTGCCCCCTAAAATGTTTTTGCTCATTACGCCACTGTTACCAGCCATACGTTTTGTAAAGTCTCTGAACCTGTTCATTTGGAAATGTCAAGTAGAAAGATAAGCAAACAAACTTGAGAAAAAAACAAGTACTCAGTCTGACATTTCAGACAAAAAATACACATGGGTAGACTACTTACTTAATGTACTTTTACTATCAGTCTTTTTCTTCCCCAGAACACTTTATTTGTAACCATCACTTTTGTTTTTTCTCTGAACATTTCCTTACATAATATCTTATATCTTAAAGCTTATAAGCCATAGATTTACAATACTACAAATTATATATGCCATTTTAGTGTCTGTCAGAAGCGTAACAACTCTCTGAAAACTCGAAATCTAAAGCTTTGAAAATCGGAAGTTGTAGACCTATAAACTAGCTATCGACTTGATGACATCATCTGAAGTGGAGTACTTAACTGCGGCAAATGTTGACCCAAAAATTTGGAGGGGTGCGGAAAATGAGGTTTTAATTTGATTTTGTGCAATACTGACAGGGAAAATATTTGTTATTCCTTTATATTTGTAATTTACCATCATTCATCTTGACGCTGAGGAGGTGCGCCTTACAAGCGACCACTCTTATGTGCTCTTAGCGCTTAGAGACTTCGGTGGTAAGCGCTTTATAAGAAACGTTGTTATTATTATTTATATTATTATCTTTCCATCAATATAAAGTTATATTTTCATCGCATTGGGTCTTTAAATCATTACCCATGTACAGAACATGTCTTAAGAGACATTATTTCACAGCATACTAGTACATTGTGCATTGGACATACACAAAACTAGTCAACAACTGGTCTTTTGGTGGCAGTAGGATTGGATTTGCCAACGATCGAAGAAACTTAGTACCAAAGGTCCTATCTCACTGATTAATGTTAACGAGCCTTAGCCTTGATATTCTTTGATCATTAGCATACCTTTTTAAAAACCTTTTCACTTCAAACTTCAGGCAGACAAATTAAGGAAAAATATACAATAATACAGGCTTGTAAAAGCTACATGGGTTCTGAGGATTGGAGCAAACCTCCCATCAAAGTAAGACACATTTCCAAACATTAATTCATTTTCTTTCCTCTTTTGTAGCGAAAAGGGATTCCCAAAACATCAGAGAAGTTTAGAGTGAAAGGACTTCCCAGAAATGTGAGGATATTTTTTTCTTATTTTATTTTATGTGCTTTATAGACAACCAAAAAATGCAAGGTATACATGTAGCAGGGCTGCCAACACTCACGCATTTCACTCAATTCTCACGCTCTCACGCTAACAATGAAATTCCTCACGCACAAATCTTAAATAACTAAATAATAATAAAAACAGATAAATTTGAATGAATTATGCGACCAAAATCAAGAATTTAGAAAGTTTTCCCTCCTTTAATCCCCTTTTATCGAAGACGAAAGCCTCGATCTCACTTATCGCGCGCGTGCGTGCGTAAGATCGGCGACTATATAGCTAGCTAGCCATGATGCACGTATCCTCGCACTGTACCCATATCCATATGCAGCTAGCCGGGTCGGCCCTAACTCCGGGGAGCTCCGACACCTAGGCCGAGTACGTCATCAGTTGATCGAGAGAATAGCAAAGATTTCACGGTTCTATGCTTTGTTTTTAAAGAAGGCCTAATATTACTTCATAGAGTAGAATAGAATGAGAGGGATTATAAAAATATAAAGTGAGTTTTGAGAGTGAAAAATGACTTGTGATTAGGCCTATATGTAACAACTAAAGTTGAACGAAAACTTGCCTGTGGCTTTGTCTCAGAGAGTGAGCGCGTGGGGCCCTCAGCACCTCGCTCTACGCCTAGCCCAGCGGCCCACGTTCGTGGGCGAACAATCAGGTATTCCATGTTAATAATTTTCTTTATCTCTCTGTATGATTTTCTCTCTCTCGAAACAGATCCATATTGCCTTTAGCTATATGTTAAAATACTCTCTAAAGTATGCACCAGATCACACAAGTTCACATTGAAAAATAAAAAAGCTCTACACTGTGGGAGGGGGGGACGCCCCCTCTCACACCCACCCCCACTCCCTCGCTCCGCTCGGTCGGGCTTGGTCGCTTCACTCCCTCGCGCTAACGCTTCACGTATAATCTCACTCTCAACTGTTTTCCAAAGTTGGCAGCTCTGATGTAGGCCTACTTATTGTATCTTCCAAATTAGGAACAGCCCTTCTATCAATGGCATGGTACATTCATTAACCTATATTCTACTAGAAGTTAAACTCAACCCCGCATCTTAAATCACGCTTAACCCCCGGTAGGGTCACTCAATGTGACTTAGGGACCGCATGACTGTTACAAAAATTGCGGAAAAATGCGTCAATTTCAAGCAATGTCTGCGTACAAAATATTCCTCGAAATATAGAAATAGGGGTGCACAGGTGTCCTCGAAATTGATAAATAGGGGTCAGGAAAAGGGAAGAGAGAAATCCAGGAAGAAAAATTCTTGGAGCCAAGTCTTGTCCTTGAAATATGGTAAAATAGGGGTAAATTTGCAAAAGTGTCCTTACAATCTTATAGATAGGGGTATTCCAAAGTACGATTTTGTCCTTGTTTTGACGTAAAAAAGGGGGTTAAATTTCAAAAAATGTCCTTGAAATTGACCACAAAAGAGGGTTATTTGCATTTGTGGTAATGGTCATGAATACGTGTCACCCTCTGCGAGGGAGTGTCCCCATCGGGGCTTAACCATGGAAAACTAAGACTCCAGACTAACTTCCTTTTTAAAATCCGATTTTGAACAAAAGCTTAAGCCCAGCATCAGGTTTAAACTTCAGTAGAAAATGGGCCGATATTGTCTGTTTGGCGGCCAATATCATCGTCTTTCGGATAGTGAGTTTAAAGGTCGATCCCCAGACGTAAATAGTCATATCTGATTGATACACGTCTATAAAAACCCAATTTCATGCACTGTTTGGAGGCAGAATGACATTAGCTCATATACTTTACTACAGAGTTAACACCCTTCTGGCTCCAAAGCAGACCATGTTGTATTTCTTACCTGACCATCAAAGGTGAAGCCATGGTCAGCAGCAACATCTCGAGCCTTCCTTTCACCTCCGGCCACCTTGACCGCCCACTCGTTGACGTATAACCCTTCCTCATCTCTACTGGTCAAACAACTGACCGTTGCAATGCACAGGAAAGTCAGAAAGATCAACTTGACAGCCATTGCTGGAAATCTCCCTGCCTGTGAGGGTGAATAACATTGTTTCTCAATCTTTTTCAAATGAACTCGTACGTAACTACTGGAGTTAGAACATCTCAATTAATTCATCCGTTGACAGCAAGACAGGCCAAAGACTAAAGGGCTATGTACTGTCATTTGTCGATGGCAGTAATGGCCCTCTCAGGCAGAAGATGAATCGATCTCCATATTTCATATTTGTATGAACAAATATAACACGAAAAGTCAAAACATTATTTTTATAATTCTTTCTAAAAATTCTATTTGTCCAAAACTCGATCTGATGTCACATGGCTTGTCTTTAAGTGATTTTTTAAATAATATACATGTATTCTCCTGACCCAAGAAATATAAGATCATTTTACTAAATTAACATATAAGAAAGGACTTGAAATTAAATAGACATAATATTAATATCACATTTCAATTTTGTACAATTATTAGTGCACTAGCTTATAGTTATATTGTTAAATCTTGCTAATCAAATCTGCTTTTTTAGACAACAATCTAAAAGTACATGTCCATAATTTTCACTTTGAAAAGTTTCAATACATTTAGTCCAAACTAAAAATGTACTGAATAACACTGTATATGGCGCCGCACACAATAATCATGCCTACCGATACCATACCAATGCTATAAACATACACGCGAGTACTACTACAGGTGTAATACCCATACTCCATAGGATCAACGCGCAACTATTGCTTGGTTGCGAAAATTATCAACAAGTTACGAAACGTCTGCTACCAGTACCACTCAGTTAATATATACCTTGATTTAATAATGAGCGTAGACTATCTTGAGGCCATTCTTCAACTGGTCATTTAACTAAACATTCAATTACCAATCACAAAGCAATCGTGAAAGTTGCTCTCCCTTCCTAATTTTCTTCCACTTCGAGAGCGGTGCACAACGCCACCCAATCTAAAGTCACTGCAGCTCCGTAAGTTTAGTTGCGGCGGCGCCGCGCCGTTCCACGAAAAGTGGTGCAGTGCTGCAGTAACCCGATAAAGTCCAATTCAATGCCCCGTGCGTGGGAGGGGCACACAATGAAAGATTCGTCATAAAAGTAAATGTACACAGTGAAGGGAAATCTGGGGGGCATTTCATCAACATTTGTCCACCGACAACTGTCGGCGCCGACTAAATTTGACCAATCAGAGGCCTGGAAAATAGTCGGTGACAATAAAATTGTCGGTGAAAATGATATTAGTCGGTGAAAACCACCGACTAATTGTTTCATGAAACGCCCCCCAGTTTTGTGAGCTGAGGATTAGACGGAATAGACTTTAGTTTTGGGACACTTATAATTAGTTCAGATAATATGGCACCAGTGGCGGATGCAGGGGGTGGGGATGGGGAGGGGGCCTCCCTGGCAACAAAACAAACTAGGTCAAATCACCTTTTTTGTTATTTTTTATTTATTTTAAAGACGGACCCCCTCCCCTGGCAAAAAACAAAAACAAAAAAACAAATTAGTGCTCCTTACTCCTTATCACACACCCCGCTTATTCACCGGCTGGCAGATTCGCCGCTAAATATTTTCTCACGAATTGGGCAAAAAAAAAGAAAATAATGTGCTCCTTTTTTCTTCCATTTTTGTCCTCCCCCATTCTTGGCGACAAGTTATGTGTTTCTCTCGCATCTCCACGATTTCAAAAGAATAGTTTTATACTTCTTCTTTTACTAACCGTCGAGAGCAAGGGATCTTCATGTTCGATCACTCCCCTTGACGAAAAAGAAACCGTCAATTTTTTGATTAAATAGAATGTTCATGTTTGTTTTCATGTTTATATCATTCCTTTGCTGGGTCTAGTTCAATGGGTGTCTTATAACAATACAAGATATATGAATTGAAGCGAGATTCATATTTTCTCAATATTTCGATTTTGTTTTGGACGGATAAACTGTGCATGACTTTATGTGAATCATATTAATAGCAATAAAAATAACAGGTTGGTCTTTTCTTCTGTTTGTTATGCATTTTTCTATTTTCAGTTTCATAGCAAGTTGAAGGACAATTTAGTAATTCCTTCTGTTTGCTATATAACTTTGTATGTCCGTTTTAATACAGCAAACGGAAACATGAGGGTGTGACATAATATTTTACTCATTATACATGTAATAATCATTGTCCTGGTTATCTCTCTGTCCCATCGTTTATGGCATGCTATCTAACATTATAAAAATCTAGTATACATGTCAGGTTTAAAATACGTACACTTTGTGCGATGTTTCTAGAACATTTCTCAATTTGGCACGGAACATACTTCAGGAGCGATTTATACAGTAGATGACTAGAATGTAAATAAATGATTTCACTTTCAGGTTTCAATGATGTACATTATAATGATAGGATAACTCTGACAGTGTTTGGAAATTAAAGCCTAAAAACGGTGCTCTACATTGCTATATTTTACATTGGAATGTTACACGGGTATATATATAAATATATATATATATATATATATATATATATATATATATATATAGGCGTGAAGAAAAATGGTCTAGGAACGTGAGACGTAGCTGTACTTTACAATTTTATTACGAGCTTTCGGCTTGTGAGGCCTTCTTCAGGTTCTGAAGTGCAAACACATACAGAAACAAATACATTGTATGAACAGATAGATATACATGGCATAAAAACTTAATATCACTCAATCATATAGTCAAGCATCATGAACATAGCAAAAATTAGTACGAGAAATACTTCGGAATAACCTTAGAAATAATTATGCAATTTCTAATATATATATATATATATATATCTATGGTCAAGTTTTTAATAAAAGTGTTTATAGGCCTACATTATGTCTGGTATGACTTTTCGTTATTAACTGACCTAAAAAGTACAGTGTCGTTGTGTATGTTATTATTTTTAAATTCTTTTTGAGTGTAAAAGATTATGTTACGGATAGGTTATAATAAAATGACATGGGTTTTCAAATGACTGTCGGCAATAAATTTTCAAAATATAGTGGGAAAATATGCCTCTGTTGATATGTCCTGTATGGAAGGTTGTTTCTCCAAAGAAAGAATATCAATTCCCACCAATTAACATTATATTGGAGATGAATATGTTTGGATGGCAGTTTGTGTCACTGTGTGATATTGATGAAAATTAAGAATGTGGTAATGTTTGCGGTGATCTAAATTTAATTTGCAACAATGTAAAAGTGCGGAGGTTAAATGTGCCCTCCTTCCTTTATGAGTACAGCTTGCATGAATAGGTATATCTGCTATTTTTTACGACAAATTCAATATATTATAATTTAGCGTGTGCGAACCTTACCCACCCGGACGCAAACCAGACATGTTTAATTTTGTTTGGAATGAGGTGGTCAAAATAACTGTTTACCAGTGTGTGATATTGGTAAGCGTGCAGTATAGGCTATTAGTATTAGTTATTAGTATGACACCAATACTATGTCTTTCCTTATTGAAATAAAACAAAACAAAATTTGTCATGATCATGTAAAGGGGGAAATGGACCTGTGGCAGCATCCGCTAATCTAATTATTGGCTGTCGCGCGCATCGTCATCGTACTAATGCATATGCATAATTTCGATTACCATATGTATAGCGCATCGTATAAGTCATGCATCCCGCGCCGAGCGACTCATTGTGCTGTGCGTGCGTGCGTCATAGTGCGTAACGGTCGCGCGTTCGATCATCCACTTCTAGTATTTAAAAGCATACGCTATATGCAAGATTTGTGGACAAAAATGAATCATTCAGGATAATTTGTACATTTATTAAATTAACATCTACCCTTTTGGTGTATACTATATTTTACACTAATAAAATATAGGATAATGAGGATCAAATGATTAAACAGTTCTAATGATAAAAATAATAGATTATCATAGCGACTTAATTTAAAGACTAATTTCCGTACGTGCTCCAGTATGTAAAATACGCGTTGTAAACTGTTTTATACGTTCCTGTCTTTTACAATTATTAAGAAACTTTCTAAATAACAGATAAATTAATGATTTATTTAATCTCGACTGTTTCTCGAAAGATTCTTTTTAGAATCTACTTTCGGATAGTTCATGATAATTTTTCAGTATTTGTCTTCGTTTTTACGCCACGAGGACATAAGTGGAGAGCGTTTGGGTTCTTCCTTTTTTTCTCCAACTGGAACTAAAAAGATATACTTTTTAGGCCGGATTGCCTTCAAGTTCCATCTGTTGTTATCGCTTCTCGGCCTTATGGCTAAGATCATGTGTAGTATCTGTTCTTCACGTGCGAGCCCCAGCATCTTCGATGATGTCGTCATGGAGACGCAGCATTCTGACTGGGCGGCAGAGTCAGATGACGTGGACTCACAAACCACGATGGTGGAGCCCTCTCAGATGTCAGACGGAGATGACGGCCCATTTATTGAAGTGAAGAGGGGAATAAAAAGAGCGTCATCCCCATCACAGCGACATAGGTCGCGTTCACACTCGCGGAGTCAAGCGCGGTTTGTGATGGCGAAGGACATCGTCCACGAGTCCAACGTCATTACAGAAAGGAAAGTATGGATTGCATGCACCGTGGATACATGCAATAACAAATTTAGATATTTCAAAGACTTTTCGAGGCACATCAGGGAAAGTCACCCAACTGTCCAGCTGGCCAGGTACGGTTGTCCACTCAAACACTGTTCAACGTCATGTAACAGTCCCTGTGAGTGGATAAATCACCTGGCAACCAAACACCAGAATTCGTGATTTATCACAAGACCGACTTTTTCGACTCTTACTTTCTTAGAAACTGATGTATGTGTATTTTCCTTTTATCCTTTTAATGACCAATTTATCAATCTGTACCGTTAATGTACATGGACTCAGAGATCCAGTCAAATGTAAGAACGCACTTTCCTTTTAAATATTTTTGCTTTAGATATTTTGTTGTTACAAGAAACCTATTTAGGCTCTGCTGATTTCAAAACATTTAAAAGATATTGGAAAGGGCCTGTTTTTCATTCTTCTGCCTATTCAAACCATTCGAGCGGTGTTGCGATAGCATTCTCTGAGAGGTTAAAGTGTACATACAATCAGGTCAGATATGATGATGAAGGTCGTTACGTTTCAGTTCTATGTTCCTTTGCTAATTCTTCTTCCTTTCGTGTGTGCAATGTGTATGCACCGAATGATCCTAAGAAACGTGTTTTATTTTTCAACGACATATTTAGGTATTCGAGAGGAAGCTCTCCAATAATACTGGGAGGGGACTTTAATTGTGTTCTACATCAAAAAGACCGTTCTAGTGATTCTTCAAATTCTTTATGTTTTGTCGGTAAGAAAGAGTTACTGTCAATCTTAAAATCATTTTCATTGATTGACTCATGGTCAAAGGTCAATCCTAAAGAGAGAGGTCACACTTGGAAGCACGCTGGTAAAAGACAAAGTTCAAGACTAGATAGAATTTATGTTAACGAAAATTTCAGTGTGATCAAGGCAACAACAATCCCCTTTCATTTTTCTGATCATGATGTTGTCAATTCTGTTATAAGAATACCAAGTGCTCAAGGCGACCGTCAAACATACTGGAAATTTAATACCATGTTGTGTGATGACGAATCTTTTGTACGGGATTTTTATTTTTACTATCGCATGTGGCAGTCTTTACAACCTGGTTTCGATTCAATCGTTGAATGGTGGGAAAATATTAAAGGGCGTATCAAAGAACTTTGTGTAAAACATGGAGTAAGGCTCGCTCGTGAAAGACGAGACCGTTTGCACAACTTGCAAAAAATCTGCATTAATGCAGACAAAGAAGATTTATGTGGGGTGTTACATGAGGAAAGAAAAGGGGCATTTATCCGCTCAAGGGAGAAATTCATAGAGAGTGGAGAACGTCCCGGGTCATACTTTCACAAAAGTGAAAAAGCTAATGCTCAGTATAAGTATATTAAAGATGTTAGAAATAGAGAAGGGAATGTTGTAACTGGAGACGATGTGATCTCTGTTTACCATGAATTTTATACTGATTTGTATACAGCTGATCACAATGTTGATGTAGGGCTTCAAGATGTTCTATTAAACTCACTTAATGTGGGTATAAGTCCTGAGAAGTCCGCTTTGATAGATAAACCTATAGAAGTTTCTGAAATTAAACGTGCCCTATCCGTCTTGTCCAAAAACAAGTCTCCGGGCAAAGACGGTCTCTCGGCCGAGTTTTACCAACGATTTTATGATATTGTTGGTGAGGATTTATTGAAGGTGTATAATGAAATTTTTTGTAATAAAGTGCTCTCAGATACACAGCGTACGGCAGTTATAACGCTGCTACCAAAAGGGGGAGATCAATTGAACCCAGCTAATCGACGCCCAATAAGTTTACTAACTGTTGACTACAAGATCATTGCAAAAATTATGCAATTACGTCTTTCGAATGTGCTGGAAGATATAGTTAATGTGTATCAAACATGCTCTGTGTCGGGTAGATCCATTAATATGAATCTACGCCTTCTACGGGACATTGTTGGGTATTCGAAATTGAGGGAGATCAATGTGCTCTCATCTCGATGGATCAGCACAAAGCATTTGATAAGGTGGAATGGAATTTCCTATTTCGAGTTTTACAGAAATTAAATCTTGGCGACTATTTTATCGCATGGGTTAAAATTTTGTACACGGATATTAAGAGCCGCATTTTAATTAACGGCAAGATGAGTGACGATGTTTATATTCAAAGAGGTGTAAGACAAGGGTGTCCTCTGTCACCAGTGTTATATGTTTTATTTATTGAACCGCTTGCACAACTCATTATGTCACACAAAGGGATACGGGGGTTCCGTATCCCAGGTGGAGGTGGGAAGTCTATTAAGATTTTGCAGTATGCGGATGATACAACATGTGTTGCGACGTCGCAAAATGATATTGTTAATTTGTTCAAAGCCTTTGCCATGTTTGAAAAAGCCACAGGTGCGTCTTTGAATCTGAAAAAGACACATGGCTTGAAATTAGGCGATTTTGTAGGAAGAAAGTTAAGAGGTGATATTGTTTGGTCGGAGGAGGGGATCCGGGTTAATGGTGTATGTTTCGGTACTGAAAATTTTATTCGTACCTATTGGAAAGATTTGTTGAGTAAGGCCAGGAGAAAATTAACTGCCTGGGAAAATCGAGGCCTTACTTTGCAAGGGAAGATTGTGGTTGTTAATTCGTGTATATTCCCTCTGTTTTATTATGCAGCTTCTGTATATATTCCGAGTGAAGAATTCCTTAGAGATATTTTGAAGACGGTGTACAAATTTATTTGGCAAAGAAAAACAGAATTGGTGTCTCGGGAGGTATTTACTTTAAAGCCCGGGAAAGGAGGTTTTGGTTTAGACAACTTGGAGTTGAAGATGAAAGCGTTATTCATCCGTGACGTTTTCCCTTTTATGTCTGGTGAAGATACGGACTCTTGTAATTATTTGTTTTTTCGTTATTTCATGGCCAGTAAGTTGAGACTTATGTTTCCTGTGTTATGGTCAAATTGTGTTCCTCATTGTGATGTAATGTCCGCCTCTTATAAACGGGCATGGGCTATCATTGTACATTTGTATAATCGCAATAGTAATTTTGTTAACGACTGCAAGGGTATTGATCATATAGTTAATACACTTGTTTCTAATGAACATGTGCCAAAGATTGTTAAGGCAAATCCAACCTGGGATTGGCTGTCTATCTGGAAGATGACGAATCATTCTTTGATGTGCAATAACTTAAAGTCCTTCAGTTGGAAAGTCGTACACGGGGCTTTATGCACTCGTGAAAAGCTTTCTCGATGGGGAATAAGTGACGGAAATGTCCCTTCTGTTCCCAGCTAGAAAGTATTAGTCATGTATTTTGGGAATGTCCATCAATACATAAAGTTTTATGTTGGGTCTATAAAGTGACAACCACGTTGTTAGGTAATGATGTTTCATTTCAACGAAATTCGTTTCTGTATGGAGTTTCTACTCATAAACTAGACCCATCAGTATGGGCACGCGTGTGGTTTATTTATGTGATAACTAAGAAAGCACTGTGGAGTCGGAGGTGCTCGTTCATATTTGAAAAGGAGTTCATTTCAGAAGACACGTTGTTATTAAAAGTTAAAGAAGAAATTCGAATACGTCTTATAGTCGATCTAAAGAGATGGTCTAGGGATAAATTCAGGAAGATCTGGACTCGGGGGAGAACATTTTGTTCGGTCTCTGGGGATGAAATAAAGTTATATTTGCCCGGAACATAGGATATACATTGTATAATCATTTCATAAAATCTGGAATGATACACCTGTTACCGTGAACATTTTGTTTGAACAATTTTCATTCCTTTATTGCACTGTTACATTGTAAATAACCATATAGTCGAGTTTTGAAAAAGTAATGAATCATTACTTTTCAGATGTAAGTTTGCCAGGAAGGCACATATATAACCTTGATGTTAAGTATATTTTATTTTAACCTTTCACCCTATAACCTCGTTACATTTAGTAGAGTAAGGAAAGAGAAGTATGTTAACTTGCCAGGAAAGAACATATAACCTTGATGTAAAGTATATTTTTTCGTATTTACCTTTCACCGTATTACCTCGTTACACAGTTAGTATTCACATCGTAGAGTTAGGAAAGAGCAGTATGTAACCTTGCCAGGAAGGCTCATGTAACCTTGATGTAAAGTATAACTCGTTTTCTACTTTCACCTTTATATTACTATGTTATATTGTAAATATTTATATTGTTGAGTTTTGATATTCAATAAAATTGAAAGAAAAGTATCTGTTCTTTTCAGCTTAATATCTGAAACGCGACTCACTGAGTCGCTTGTATATTAAACTGATTTTTGAATTTAGACCATGGAATAGGGGCTTGCTCCATCCTGGTCACGGGTTGGCCCGGTATTGCAGTACCTCCGGGATCGGCCCACCCCTCAGGGGTAATAATAAACCAAAGAAAGAATTCTCTCCCTTGAATCTCCCACGCCACCGTGCATCTCCTTTCTCATCCGAACCCAATTCTTTTCAGTCATCCCCTTCCTCACACAATTATACCTTTCCCACACTTTCTCGTTTTTGTTCTTCCTTCTCTCTCCCTCCCTCCATCATGCCCCCTCTCTCTCCCCGGGATCCGCTCGCTATTCGTAAGGACCGCTATTCATAAGGATGCGTTGTTTTATGCAAGTTGATACAATGTTAGAGGAAATTTATAATTTATAAACAGGATCATACATTAAAGTGACTTGGTAGTATTGTTCAGATTAGAGCAAATGGTGATAAGGTAGTGACTTTAGTGCTAGATGCACAATTAAAGATGATCTGAAAGTTTGAGTGAAAACACTTTAATGATAAAAATTGGGAATAACTGATCTGATCGATTCCTTAATTCCCCCAACTATATTATTACAATTTAATTACATTTTACGTGACTGTAAATCGTCACAAAGCAATGAATTGGCTCTATATACCATTCCAGACAAAGAAAGATTTTTTAAAGCCTGTCTTATGTCTTATTTTCATGGAAAAACGGTTAGGAAAATTCAGAAAAGGTTGGGAGAATTTACTGTTAGAGGGTGTCGCACAGTGTCGCCTTCAAAGAATACCATAAATATATTTGTGATTTGAGAATTTTTTCAGGATTTTTTCGCATGTTAGAGGGTTAGTACAGTAGAAGGAATATAATAAGTAACATTTCATACAAAAATTACGCGGTTTTTTCATCAACCAACAATGTTACCGAGTCACTTTAATAGAAGTCAGCTCTCATGGGGAATTCGACACCGTTCGGGTGTTTACCCAATAACAGGTGTTGTCAATCACCAGGGTTTAGCCTTCAGTTTTATGACCATTCAACCTTATGTAATGCTTTGCTTTTCCCTCACCCGATCCGAAACGGGATCCGAAGCTAAACTCTCCGAGAGATTAGGGGGTAATTCTTGACTGGCCTACGGGTTTGCTGTGTGCAGATTTGTACTCCCATTAATGTTATTTCCACCAAGTCTGGTGTCAGCGAATTATGGCCTTCTGCACATGGAAACTGACGATCCACTCACTTTAAATGTAAATATTGTTTGACATCGTCTTTCTGTTCATTCTTGATTTTCACTCTGATGAGTGCAAGACTAGTGGCTTCAAGTGCGGGTTCAAAGAAAATCACAAATATGGCAAATAACATATTACTAGAAACTGGTAAGCTAATAGATGGCCATCGTACAAGTTATAGGTCAACTACAAATCGGATGATTTATAAAAATACAAATAAAACCACCTCCATAGCATCTGGGATATGCGAGAGATTCGCCAGAAAAATAACGATGTTTTAATGCCGTCACAATATGAACCAATCCTGCCCAAGCAGACGACATCCCATAAAGAATGAACATAATTGCAATGCTATTATTTCTCAAATTATAATGAGTTTAGTGTATATAAATGTGATGGAATTTTACACCATTAAAAAGGGATATGACCCCGATTCTGATAACTAAATTCTTTTGTTTGTAAATACACAGGATAGGGGTTAATGAACAATCAAAGAAACCACACTTTCAAATTTAAAACCCCCGGGAATGAAAGCATGGACGCATTTGTTCCCTCTTGAAACGCCGAACATACCGCGGTGTATGCAGCTGAAAATACAATGGCGTCTTATTTTGTTTACAAGCGACGGATTCCTTTATTTTTATCGCTGCATTTTTCATCAAAATAATACCATGCGCGGGGTTTAGAGTGAGGCAATAGATTAAACATTTAGTCTGACGGTAGTGAAGTAAGAGAAATAACTGAAGAGAAGACGACGAAACAGGCACTGAAAATGTGTGAGATGTCATGGGACATCGTCTGCTTGTGCAAATAATGTTCAACATGTGACGTCACACATCTCAGCAGCGCTCGGAAAGAATTTCAGGTGCTATTTCGGGGCTGTATTTAAGAGTTTTGTAATTCATAATAATCATTACTTCGAATGTTTCCGAGCATGGAATTTTGATAACCTTGTCAAATCAAAGTGTTACCTTTGCAATAATGACAATAAAGTTAGTTTTTAAAATCAATGAACTTGATCTTTCAGCATCTCTGTTTTTAAAGATTTTCTTTACATAACAATTGTAAAAAGGAAAAGAAAGACTCATTGCATGAGGCAAAATGATTATAATAAATTTGTTTATCATATTTAATAATGTACTGTAAACAATAAACATGTTATAATGCTAAATGTCAACATGATTAAATATAATGGCTTTAATACCCGATGGCATAACCAGAACTTAATAAAATCGGGGGGTGGGGATCCTCCCCAGAGGGGGGCAGTAGTGGGCACATGGGCTACTCACATGTAGAACCCTTGCTCATTGCTTTTTATTTATTTATTTTCATTTTGTGAGGGAAGGAGGGGGGGGGGGAAGGGGGGCTTCACTACCTCAGTAATAAGAGGTTGCTAATCAGTAGAGAAGTAGGTAGATAAAAGGCACATGCATGTTTGTAGTGATTCTATTTAACCTTCAGCTACTTGATTGTCTAACATCGACTGTTTGGAGCCAGAAGGTCATTAACTCATATACCGTAACTCTCCACAGAGTTCACGCCCTTCTGGCTCTGTATCAACAGATGATATAATTATATCTCATAGAAACTACATATAATCTTTAAAAATTTAGACCTATCTGACAGGAAAAAAAATATAAAGTCAAACAATGACTTCTACTTTATCTTCTTGGTTATATTTCTATCTTATCTTATTTTATCTTATAATCATGAACAACGATTTGTAGCGATTGGCAAGTAACACAAAGCCCACTAAGACACGAGGAAGTAAACAACCTTTTTTTTAAGTGTAGCTGATAAACGAAATGAGACAAGCATAGCATGCTTTATGTATGTTATAGTAGACAAACCAGGGAGTGTGGTTATGGGTGAACAGTAGACATATGACATATGAGACCAAATTTATCTCCTTTTACCCTCAAAATATTGCCTCTTGTCATCCATTTAAATGCTGAGATTAAATTCTTTTCAAGTGTACAAATCATCTGAAAAAAAATTATTTGTGTACAGCTAGAAGGCATAAAATCAACCGCAAAAAAAGGACTTGGGTTTTGGCGTGCGCCTTACTATTTAGGCATGCGTACATACAGGGGCGGATCCAGCCGGCGGCAAGGGAGGGGGCCTAAAAAGGGGCCCACTTCGTGCGAAAATTTGAAAATCGTGCCGGTCGATTTTTCGCTCAGTGAGGGGTAGTGAGCAAAAAAAAAAAAAAATTTTGGCCCCCGGGCCCCCCCCTGGATCCGCCACTGCGTACATAGTAGTATGTACGCGTGCGTTCACTAGTCTTCTCTGCAAGGCGTTTAACTGTTCACTGAGAATGTATTTAACCTGCAATATCTCTTTGATGAAGTAATATTTGAAGCTAATAATCTTCAATACAGTATAGCAACATGGAACCCTTTACATCAAGAGCAAAACATGTTTTGATGGTTGGTACACTTTAAAGATGATTACAACATCATGTCTCAACAGGTTATTGTAAGGAAAAATTGGAAAAACAGAGTGATCCCACTCATCTTTCATATTAAGATATAAATGTTCTAAAAAAACTTTTCATGAACTCCATTGCATGAAGATTGGGCAGAAGTTGGACAAAGAAAACAAAAGCAACCTGTAATCAACAACATGGCCAGGTGATTTCAAAAACCCATTCTTTGCTTATTACATAACTTTACAAAAACATACAATTTGCAGCCTTTTATCCTCTCGATAGTTTGGATATGTTTTAAGCAACAAAGACTCATAAGAGACCTGGAATTTAGGAAAAATATGAAATATTTTCTGTCATGAACTAAAATCAATGAATGATCAGACAAAGTTCGATAATATATCTTGCCAAGAAAGTACACAAGCTTTGAAAAAGAGCGCAAACATTTGTGACAGAAGTAAACTTATTTCATCACAGATTTAATTTTACTTGAAGAGGATTTGACCCTGCCGTCATGATTTCATATACCAGGGAGATGTAAGATGCAATTTACAAATGGTCTAAGACTTCGACTCAAAGCCCGCATATAATCCCAAGTGTTATCAGCATTGTACATCCAGACATTGGCTGCAATACTCTTGCATTACAATGTACTGAAGACATAACATCAGCAGAGTTCCAAAAGAAAGATGATTTTATTGTACAGTGAACCCTGCTTTAGCAACCACCCGTATAATAAGACCAACTGTCAATAAAGACCACATTTTTTGTTACCCTTGAATGTGTTTCTCATTGAAACCCGTACTACAGGGACCTGTACATAAAGACCACCTGCCTAAAAAAGACCACTTTTATTGTCTCCCTCGAGCAGTCTTTATACACAGGTTTCACTGCATCACCATTCTGGTGGGAAGAACGTGCGCATCCGATTTTGGGATGATTCAATTAGAAAGAAAATCAACAGGTTGCTGATGTTGGAGTGACCAGTTCTCTGTATCCATTCTCGCTAATTTCTAGGGTTCCTGGAACTTCCTGCAGAGCCATTCATATCAGGTCCAACGATTCGCTATCCATAGTTTTCTTATGTCTGGTTTATCACTTGAGACCATCTCGCTAATTGCTTGGGTTCCTTCGGAGCCGTTCATATCAGGGTCAATGATTCGCTATCCATAGTTTTCTTATGTCTGGTGTATTTCTTGAGAAATATCTGCACTGATATTCTTCAAGAATAGAAGTCCACGATGCCAACAATAATTGTAATTCATCAGTCTTCATCATCCAGGTCAATGTCCAAATCCAAATCTTGAAAGAGGGACTCATCGACTTCAACTCTGTCACCTAGGGAGAGATGAATACAACATTTCGTAAAATGTCAATGCTTGTCTTCCTAAAAATTTTGTTTGATTTGATTTGACATGATTTATTCAATGAAAAACAATCTTTGCAGTTGTAAATCTTGTAATCATATCTAATTTATAACCACATCCTTGATTCATAACTATGTTATGACAGAATAAATAAACACCACCGTTCTTCTCAAAAGATTACAAATCACCTAACAATATCAATTTGTGTACAGCTAGGATTTATAAAATCAACCCCCGAAAACTTGACTTGGCATTCTGTTGGTTAACAATTATTGGAGTATGAAGAACATCAAGGATAACAAAGTCATGGGACACAATTCGGACTTGGGTTCCGCACGGGTCGTATTCTATGCGGGCACGTATAGGTGCGTCAATGCCCCAACTAGTCTACCCAAAGGCTGCTTTAATGTTTATCGAGAGTGATTCCATACTTGCAATAAATCTGTAGAGAAGTAATGTTTGAAGCTCACATTTTGAATTTACATTGACATTGAATCCCCAACAAATAACAGAGCAAAAACGTTTTTGGGGAGATTGGTACGCTCTGAAGATCCGATCAAGATTGAGGTTGTACACTTATATGTAAATTTTCGTATCAATTAAAAAAAGACTGACTATTGAGGGCATAATAATAATGTACTCACTTTCATCCAAAAGATCCATATCTGATGTGTCCAAGGCTGCATTTTGGAAGAAAAGCTCCTTCCCTGGTAGATTAAAAAATAAAGCAATAGATTATTTCTTTTTTACTCAATGTGCTTTGGCAAGTATTGCATTAGATATAACTGAGAAGCACTGTTGATATACAAAAGGCAGATAATAAGTTCCACTAGGGCAGATACACAAATTTCCCACTATGTACCTGTACTTTGATAATCATCATTAGCATATTGAAATTTCAAGAAAAGATGTTTTGTTTTCTTGAATGTAAATAAACACCTCAATTGAATAGAAGGCCTTAAAAAAGATAATGTCATGTTTAGTAAGAAAGACCACATAATAAAATGCTGGGGATCTATTGGTGGCAACCATGTTAAACTAGGGAAGCTTACCAAAATATAACGTCAGAAACAAAAAAGGCATATTGGTTGGTGAGATCACTGAATTTGAAAGTGCAATTAAATGGCAGCTTCATTAATATCTATCTATCTGAATTTACAAGCTACATATCATTATGATATGGCTCTACCAGACCTGCCAACCTCTGGAGTTCAAAAACTGTATTCTTTAATCCCAAAAGTTGTATTTTACCGACAAAAGTTGTATTAAAAAAACCGGATCAATGCCTCTTACAGTTCCTACATGGAGCATTTTTTATGGAGCATTGGTTGAATATGCATGATTTCGTCATGACTGGTGTGTTCGATGAACTAATGAACATCCCCAAATTGCCAATGTGAGAGGCTGGTAGGATACTTTACAACACAGAATTGGCATTTTGCCAATCGTACTGTCGTATTTACTTCTAAAAATCGTACTAAATACGACTAAATCGTACTGGTTGGCAGGTCTGCTCTACTGGTTTGCAATGAAACTATAACTGTCAGTTATTAGGCATCTTGCATTCCAGACACATATTACACACTCCTTCACGTTGCTAAGCTACGTAATGGATCTCTTTTTTATTTTATTAGTTAAAGCAATAGTCCTACCTGTAAGTTTTCCTGATGTGTTTTCTGATGCAGACTGTCGTTTACTTTTAAGTCCCTTTTGTTCCTTATCAAAGGTTTCTTTCCATGCTAGGAAACTCTCTATCGTGACAAGGGTACCTTTTAATTTATTTGCCTGTCAAGAAATGGAGACAAATGAAATGTGATATTTTACATGACTTAGAGCAATCACTTTTAAATCATATTTCTAACATTCTGCGTACCAAAAAATAGCTTTATGTTCTCTTTGACAGCACATATTATAGAGATATCGACTGCTTTGAGAGGACTGGCTGTTTTATCGGCCATGACCCGGCGCGCCCACCCAGGCGCCCTTGTCATGGCAGCTGTTCTCGAGAGCCAACAGCCAGACCTCAAATTTTAAAGCAGTCGATATGTCTTTTATATGCCGAATTGAAACAAAAATTTACCGAGAATTCTTACCTTATCTTTTTATTGAGTAAAGATTGGTTAAAACATCACGGAAAATCTGAGACTCCCTCTGTTAATCTTCGCTGGAAAAATGACTGAAAGTTTCAATCATTTGGGAATCGCAGACAAAAAGCACTGTATGGTGTCCGCGCTCGCACAAAGACAATTTTAACACGTAAACTAATGGGGATCGCAGTATGAGGGCACTTTTCAAAAGACTATTGACTGGTAGGCGGGTACGAGGGCACTTTTTAAAAGACTATTGACTGGTAGGCGGGGCATGGCTAATATCACGACTCCAATTTCGACCAATCAGATGGCTAGATTTTTAAAGTGAGGTATATAATACATTATGATACATCTTCCCCATGCACCTCCAAAGATCTTTGGAAACTACCACCCCAGCTTTTAAGCTCTGGACACGACTCAAACCCAATAAATCCAGTCCAGTGAGACCAAAACCTCTATGCAGTACTGAAGATTTCTGTCTCTCCATCATATGTATGTTCATTTCCATTTATTTCTCCCTCTCTTTCCTTGGGGGTGTTGCAGAGACTAAGATTGACTTTAAGTTGGACTTAACTATGGCAGGCCGTTCATGCCACTGTTTGCTCTCACCATTTACTGGCATTGGTCTCTCAAGGGACGTACAAATCATGATCACAAATCTACAGAATATATATTTTTTGATAATTTATTATTTGAAGGAAAAAATATCTAAAGATCATAATGGTGAGAGCAACCAGTGGCATGAATGGCCTGCCATAGTTAAGTCCAATTTAAAGTCGATCTTAGTCTTTGTTAAACAACCCGTTATTCTTTCCCACTATCATTGCATACAAGTTATTCCTATTACTTAGCCATTTCTGTCCACTAGATCTCCTTTGTGCTATTTTCATGGAAATTTATTTATCATAATTTCTGTCTATCTCTATCTTTCTTTTTCAATTTCTCAATTGATCTATAATTTTAAACAAATTTGCAATTTTAAATCTCCCTTTCCTGTTCTATCTTGCATTGCATTTTTTTTCATTAATCAATTTAACTATCACTCACCATTTCTGACTTACTCCACAGTGCTATTTTCAAGGTAATTTTTGTAATCAGAATTTCTGTCTGTCTCTATCTTTTTTCTCTTTCTCAATCAATTCTATGTATAAATGAATTTGCAATTTGAAATTTCCTCTTAACTTTTCTTTCTTTAAATGCATTTTGTTTCATTATTTAATTTAACATATAGTTATACATTGTTTTTGATTGTTTAGTAAAGAAATGATATAACAAGACTGACACTAGTTCATAATTTCACTTTTTCTCAATCTGAGGTGGATTTAGAGGTAAATCTGACAAACCTAAACCTAAAAAATGTGCCCTCCAACATTGGCGTTTTGTGTGCCCCTTTCATATTATCAACCCCCAAATGGCACTTGAAAATGTGATAAACTTCAGGATCTGCCCCTTACAGTCATTAGTCTTCTGCTTTGCATTTCATGTTGCTCTGAACGATTGAGTTACCATGGTGAAACGTGATGATGAGAAACTGCAACTTACCGCCTCCTCCTCGACTTTCCTCTTCTCTTCTTCTATCCTACTCTTCTTATCGTCCTTGGCAGCCTTGATGTCATCTATTCTTTCATTCAGGAATTCCTGTGATGCCGACACAATGGCGAAGATCATGGCCATACCCAGGTTCTCTTCAATCTATGGAGAAGAAGAAGAAGGAGGAGGAGGAGGAGGAGGAGGAGGAGGAGGAGGAGGAGGAGGAGGAGGAGGAGGAGGAGGAGGAGGAGGAGGAGGAGGAGGAGGAGGAGGAGGAGGAGGAGGAGAAATGAAGGAAGAGGAGGAGAAATGAAGGAAGAAAAAAAGAAAAAGAAAAAGAATGAAGATAATGTTGATAACAATGAGAAGAAGAAGAAGAAGAAGAAGAAGGAGGAGGAGGAGGAGGAGGAGGAGGAGGAGGAGGAGGAGGAGAAATGAAGGAAGAAAAGAAGAAAAAGAAAAAGAATGATGACAATGATGATGATGATAAAAAATAATAAGAGGAAGAAGAAGAATAAAAATGAGAAGAAAAGAAGAATAGTAATAAGAAGAAGATAAAGGAGGAGGAGAAGAAGAAAAGAAGAAGAAAAGATGAAGAAAGGAAGAAAAGAGGATGAATGAGGATAATGTTGATGATGGCGATGAGTTTGTTGATGATGATAAAAAGTATTAAGAGGAAGAAGAAGAAGAAGGAGGAGGAGGAGGAGGAGGAGGAGGAGAAAAATGATAATGGTGATCAGTCACCACACAGAATATGAAGCGAAATTTATTGTCTACATTCATAACTCCACAAAAATTGGTAACAAATAGAACAGGACAGGAAAAGTATGTCTTGAACGTGTCCTTCGACAGGTCACTTTAAGAGGTGACATTCTTACCTGGGCCAGAACTAGATCTCTAATCTCCTGCTCAAAGTCTTGGGCCAGGTCATCATCATCGAATATCACCTCAAAGATTGGTGCTTCCTCAGGGTAGGTCGGTGTGTAGGTGAATTTAAGAGTGACCGACAGCTGACCTGTGGTCAAATGAAAATATATGGAAACATTTGGATATAAATCGGATACAAATATCACACATTATGACCACATTGCCATTGGAAATAGGAAAGTCCTACGAGACGTTGTGAGAAAGTTGCAATCAATTGCAAATCCCAAAAATCAAGTGTAAATCTTGCGATTAATTGTAAATTTGCAATTGATCGCAACTCAACTTTCTTGCAAAGCCCCACTAGTAAGAAAGAGAGAGAGAGAGCGAGAGAGGGGGAGAATAAAAGCTAGATCTAGTTAACTTAAATTAATTGTTAAAACTTTAATCCTAACAAAATCCTAGGAAATTTAGGAGACTAGTGGGGCGTTGCAAGAAAGTTGAGTTGCAATCGATTGCGAATATCAGTTGCAAATTTTGCAACTTGCAATCAATCGCAACTTTAGTAATCTTAGTTTTCATTCTTTGGATACTTTCTCTATAACTGATTAACTGCCACTTATCTGTTTCTTTCTTTCCATCAATATGTAAAGAGCTAATACCCCTTTCATCTCAGTTTGTATAAAGTGCTTTTACCTTTTTCTTCTTCTTCATCTTCTCCCTCCTCCTCCTCTGCTGCAACTGTCAGCTGGAAAACATGGCATGGCTCTGTCTGCAGTACTAACAAATAAGAACAAAAAGAAATAGAAGAATCCTGGTAATTAGACATATTCAGACAAAGCCCACTGATCAAATCATCCAAAAAGGTAAGTAAATTCTACCCTCCTTGATGTACATAAATGTCGGGGGAGTCTTGGCATTATTTTACAGAGCAGCAGGCATTTTACTTTTGCATGTGTTGCTACACAACCACAAAAAGCTGCAGTTCACAATGGTTAAAACAGGCAAAAACCAAAAAGGGGTATTTTGATGCCTGAAATTTATTGTTCATTATTTTCACCTTTCTTTCGAAGTTGAGAATCAGAAATAAATTATTTTCTGAATGATTTTCAAACTCAAAGAGCTGGGATGAAGTATTTAAAGACATAATTTTTGGCACCAAATGAAAAATCATATTTTGTATTAATTCTTGATAGGCAGTTTCACAGCCTACAATATTGAGGGCATGCTTCATGAGTGCAATTTGAGACCAAAAGCTGTGACCCACTTCAAAAGCAAAACGATATAAAACATACATAAGAATGATCAGCAATGCTGTACATGGAAAATGAAGTGTGATGATGAAGTTTAATTTTTCAAGAAACCGATACACAACCTGTCAAATAACCAGAAAAATTCAAATTAAAGGCGACAAGTATGACCCTGTGTGCTTTTATTGGCTCGCAAACATGTGAAATTAGCCTTATAAGGCTAATCCTCCCACGGCAGCCATTTTATTTTCTTACATAAGTTATCCTAAATACTGAATTTTGATTCATTTGCAAACTATTACAGCTCAAAATTGTTATTAAAATTCTTGTAAAATTTGTTCACATGCAACATTGGACTACAAAATAATTTGAAAAAGGTCATTTGGGAGAAAAAAAATCAAACAATTTAAATTGAAACATCAGTACAAGAACACACCCGACGGTGGCCTGTACTTGTAGCGAAGAAGAAGAAACTGTAAATGGCAGCTATTCACTTGAATGGTCAGTTGGTCACACTATTTTCTCCCATTTTGTACATCATTTTGCTCATTTTTTTCAGTGTTTGTTGCATAACTTCACCTTGGGTTACACTACGACAGTGGTTGATATTTTAAAGTATTTTAAAAGCACTTCCTAAACAAAAATTGATATCATTAATATAACTCGACAATTTCATGACACTGCCTATTCTTGACCTTTGACATTGTCTTTGATGTATTGTGAGAAGCCCGTTTCATTACTGCGGCAGACCTGTGGGCTGTGGCACTTGACATGAAGTCATGATCGAATGTAGCTTTCCATGTTTCTATAGTATTGTCACTAACAGTAACATACAGTCAAGTTAACAAAAGGGACTGCTTATGTCATGAATCAAGAAAAAGTTCAATTTTTCTTAAAACTGAAAAAAAAAAAAAAAAGTCATTCAATCATCAATGTCTCATGTCAATCTAACTCCGGGGAGCTCCGACGCCGACGCCAAAGGCGTCGGAGCTCCGGATCCGGAATTTGAACACGAAAAACAGCAGAGAACGGTCATATTTTAAAGAAAACTTAAAAAGAAGTGATTATAATTTTGACTTACAAGTGTGCTCGACTCCTCTGGGCATCCGTGAAACCACTTGAAATTATAATTTGAAGAAGTCTTCGATGGGAAAAAGGGCGATTCCTCGTCCTAAATCGAGCCATCCATGTTGTACCGTCGATTCAACATGGCGGAGAGAAAGTACGCCTGAAAGTACGCATGCGCGGTAGCGGCATATATATGAATATTCATGCTATAGAGCGCCGTTCGCTCGAAAATGGTGAATATGCACGACTCGAAACAACAGAGCGGTGAATGTAAACAAACGCACGTGTTGAACTGTCATCTCACGAGCACGATGGATATCCAAAAGGCAATATCAGAAGTCGTCGCAGAAATACTACCATTCAAGTTGAAAATGAGCAAACCAATCTCATAACCCAGGCCCTAAAGGGGAAAAACACCCTGGGGATACTCCCAACAGGGTTTGGGAAAAGTGAATGTTTTGGTATCCACCATCTCGTCAAAAAGAAGGTATAAATATCTTTTATCTTTTATCCATATCTCTTGCCCATGTTCAACGCGTGTGTGTGTTTACATTCACCGCTCTGTTGTTTCGAGTCGTGCATATTCACCATTTTCGAGCGAACGGCGCTCTATAGCATGAATATTCATATATGCTGCGCCGCTACCGCGCATGCGTACTTTCTCTCCGCCAAGTTGAATCGACGGTACAACATGGATGGCTCGATTTAGGACGAGGAATCACCCTTTTTCCCATCGAAGACTTCTTCAAATTATAATTTCAAGTGGTTTCACGGATGCCCAGAGGAGTCGAGCACACTTGTAAGTCAAAATTATAATCACTTCTTTTAAAGTTTTCTTTAAAATATGACCGTTCTCTGCTGTTTTTCGTGTTCAAATTCCGGTTCCGGAGCTCCGACGCCTTCGGCGTCGGCGTCGGCGTCGGAGCTCCCCGGAGTTAATGTCAATCATGATTCATTCATTACAATCATTGCAAGCTATTTTGAGGACCGAGTATTGCACAAAGGCTTGAGCACGAACACAACTTTAGGTGATCATACGTCTACATCCCACTCCTCAGTAGATTCGTTAACGGTAAATATCGGTCAAGTATTAAAATGGGTCGAATCACGGGCAGGTTACTAATAAACTCTGAATTCCCCCCACACACACACACAGATTATAACACATGGGACAGTGATGATAAAAAACAACCAAATTGTGCCAACTCACCCGATAATTCATCAGGATAGATTGACTCTAAGGCTTCAATTTCATTGACCTGCTCCTCCTTATAGTCAGTCATTTGTATTTTTTGTCATTCAACCCACTATAAATTTGATTCAGACCGAGAATTCCAGAATATAAGTATTTAATCGAGTACACATGTGTGAAAAATCAGGACCTTGGATTTGTATGGTGTGGTCAATAAAACAAATTTAAGTGAAACCAGGGAGTTTTAATCTTTGATGAAACTGAAACTGAAACTTTGTAAATCATGCTAATACCCCCCTGGGTACCCTGGCCAAGAAATACAATTTAACAAAATAGCTCAAATGTCAAATATCATCTTGAAGTTCTTTTTTTCTTCTTCTTTTGGATCAAGTAAAATCATGATGACAGATGAAATTAATGAACAGTATACTGTATAGGCCTGACAGATTTGCTCCTGATCAAATTCTTGTGTGCTCTAGCTTCACTGGCGTACCTGAGGGGGGCAGGGGCAGAGTGCCCCCCTGACGGCTCCAGGGAAAAAGAAAAGGGGGAAAAGGGAAAGGAAAAAAAGGGGAGAGGAAAGAGAAAAAAAGGGGAAAGAAAAGAAAAGAAAGGAAAGGAAAGAAAAAGAAAAAAGGAAAAGGGGAAAGAAAAACAAGAAAAGAAAGAAAGAAAGAGAAAAAGAAAAAGGAAAAAGAAAGAAAAAAGGAAGAAGAAGAAAAAAGGAAGAAGAAGAGAAAGGGAAGAAAAAGGGAAAAGAAAAGGATAGAAAAAAATGGGGGAAAAAAAAAGACGATGGCCGTACGCACCGGGGGCAGTTGATCCCAGATATTTTGAAAACGTACAGTTTTTTTTTCTGAAAATGTTTAACAAAGCTCACAAGTAGTGTAGGCCTATACCAAATCCTTCAATTTTACTTTTTGAAATGCAAAAGTACCCTCATGACCAGTTCGGTTACTCGAACTCCCTCATCACTCCTTTCGCTTTTGAGTTTCTTCGAAAACTTTTTACGCATCTTTCCCCCTCCCCCATCAGAAAAATATTCCGCATACGGCCCTGAAAAAGACAAATGAAAATAGGAAAATATAAGTGATATAACAAATTCGAAACTATTGCTGGCGCGAGCTGCTTGCTAGCCTATTTTGTATTAATTGTTTTCACTTGCTCGTCCCCTGAAAAAGAAAAGGATTAGCATTGCCTAGAATACAATTGTGCCTGCCCCGACGGTCCCCGACCTTCAACGATGGCAACAATAACACCCAATTTATGAACCAAATGTTACTAAAACAGACTAATTCATTTTTTCTCGCTCGCTACGCTCGCTCGCGAATAAATGGAATAGACATTGCTTTGAAAACAATTGTGCCCACCCTTGACCTGCAACAATATCATTAAAAATGGAAGTGTTTTTTCGCCCTCTCGCCAAAAGGAATTGATATCGCGTTAAACGCGATTGCGCCCATCCCGACCTGCACCAATAAAAACAAGTTTATGTATTAATTTCTATTAAAAGAGAATTGATTTTTTTTTGCTTGCTCGCTATGCTCGCTCGCCAAAATGAAATTGACATTTCTAACAAAATATGTGCGCCCCCTTGCCTGCAACAATAATCCCAGTAAATAAGTACCAAACGTTATTTTAAGAGATATTGTTTTCTCGCTCGCCAGAATTGATGAATTGATTGATTTTAGTGATTGATATATGATTTGATTTGTGTCAGCCCGACCTGCAACATAAAGATCTATGTTTATATACCAATTATCATTGAAAGAAAAGAGTAATTTTGCTCGCTCGCTGTACGCTCACTCCCAAATATGTAATTAACATCGCCTTAAGCGCGATTGTGCTTGCCCCAACTTGCAGCAAATCAGTAAAAAAAAATAATAATAAGGCCCCGACCTGCTAGGGTAGATGTTAATCTATGTTCCAATCATCATAAGACAATTATATTTTACGCTCGCTAGCCGAATGGAATTAACATCATCTTAAAACATGATCGTGTCCACTCCAACCTGCAACAAAAACTTAAGTTTACGTACCAATTATTATTATTGAAAGAATAGTGTATTTTCCAGCTTGGTTCGAGCTTGCTCGCCATAATGGAATTAACATCGCCTTTATGATTTTGCCCGCCCTGACCTGCAACAATAAACCAAGTTCATGTACTAATCAACATTAAAAGAAAATAGTTTTTTTTTTACCCTCTCTTGCTACGCTGTCTTTACAATTAACATCGCCAACAAACCTACAACAAATTACCAGTTAATAATTATGTACCAAACGTTATTCAAAGAATATTTGGTTTGCTCGCTAGCTACGCTCCTCGCCAAAATGGAATTAACATCACCTTAAACATGATTGTGTAAGCCCCGACCTGCAACAAAAAACCTGAAAATTATGTACCAATCATCATTAAAAAAATTTACGCTCGCTCGCCAAAATAGAAGTAACATCGCTTTTACTATAAATCACGCTTGTGCCCCCCCAACATGGAACAATGAAACCAAGTTTATGTACCATGTTCTCACTAAAAGTAAAAGAGAAGTGATTTTTTCGCTCGCTCGCCGAAGTGGAATTATGCTTACATTACTAACAAATGTGCCCGCCACTGACCTGCTACAATATCATTAAAAGAGAGATGTGGGTTTTTTTGCCTGCCCGCCAAAATGGGATTGACATTGGCTTAAACATGATTGTACCCACCCCGACCTGCACCAATTCATTGAGGACAATTGAACCAAGTTTAATTGGCAATTATTAAAACAAGAAGCGATTTTGTTTCTTGCTCGCTACGCTCGCTCGCCAAAATGAAATTAACATCGCTAACGTGCCCGCCCCAACCTGCAACAACCAGTTAATAATTATGTACCAAACGTTATTCAAAGAAGTTTTGGTGTGCTCGCTCGCCAAAATGGAATTAACATCACTTTAGACATGATTGTGTAAGCCCTGACCTGCAACAAAAAACCTGAAATTTATGAACCAATTATCATTACAAAAATTTTGCTCGCTCGCTACGCTCGCTCGCCAAAATAGAAATAACATCGCTTTTAATAATCACGTCCCTGTCATGGAACAATGAAACCAAGTTTATGTACCATGTTCTCAATAAAAAGAGAAGTGTTTTTTCGCTCACTAGCTAGCTCGTGGAATTATGTGCCCACCACTGACCTGCTACAATATCATTAAAAATAGAAATGTAGGGGGTTGCCTGCCCGCCAAAATGGGATTGACATTGCCTTAAACACGATTGTGCCCGCCCCCGACCTGCAACAATGAAACAAATTTTATATAGCAATTCATTGAGAGAAAGGTGTATTTTCGCTCGCTAGCTAAAATGGGTGTAAAATCACCCTAAACACTATATTGTTCCCGCACCCGGTATGGGACAATTGAACCAAGTTTAAGTGGCGATTATTAAAAAGAGAAGTGATTTTTTTCTTGCTCGCTACGCTCGCTTGCAAAAATGAAATTAACGTCGCTAACAAATGAATGTGCCCCCCGACTTGCAACAATGTAGTGAAAACGTCATACAAGTATTGCTAAGTATAATTATGACCAATGTTTACCTTTTCCTCAGAATAAGTTTCAATTTAATCCCATTACGTTATCTAAAAAAACAAGACTATTTCATTGTTATAACTTCCGGAGCCTATGACCTACAAGCATTGCTTTCTCTTTAGGCCCCATCATATTTCTCCTTTTACTTAACTTAGTCTTATGTATAAATCTCTTCGTTTGTATGAATACAAAACAATTGAAAACAAAATGTAACATGCCAAATGTAACGATGTATTATACATCATGTCAAATATGAAAATAAACTGAAACTGAAACTGAAACATATACCAAACATTACTTAAAGATATTTTTTTGCTCGCTCGCTCGCCAGAAGTGAAAATTTGCATCGCCTTTTTTGTTTTGTTTCGGTCGCTTGCCCCCTGACGGAGTACCCCAGATACGCCACTGTCTAGCTTCCACAGTTTGGGAAGAAAAGTGTACGTGGGGATAAAACTGCCCCAATTATGAAGATCCAAGGCACATGGCCGGGCAGAAATCCGGGGGGGGGGGACAGGCCGGGGACGCCCCCATGATTTTGAAAGGGAGTGACAAACTACTAAATGTGCCTTAATTATTTGTAGTCTTGAACCTGAAGAGGACATGAAAGTAACATTACAAATATTTTTCTGCCTATTTGTAGGCTATGTTTGTTTGTTTCTTTCTAATTTGCTGGTTTGTTTTGTTTCTTTGTTTTTTGTTTTTTTCTTTGTTTAATTATACTGGCATATAAATCTGGACGTACGAGAATATGTACCCCCTCCCCATTCCGCCTCGATGATGTCAACATCGAAAACTATTTCGTAGTTTAATTTCTGCTTCTGTCACTTCTTAAACACGTATGCATCAAATAGACCGGTTTACTAACATATACAAATTGTATCCATACTTTATAAACAAAGGCTGTTCTTGACAACCTGAAAGCTTGCCCAACATAGCAACAAGTAATGTATGCAGACTGGATTCCAAGTACAGTTGTTAATTCATTAATAAAAGATTAATGGAATAGCTCGTCACTTGGTCACTAGGAAGAAGAAAAAAAATCATCCAAAAATTTGAATATGTTAGTCAACCGGTCAATTTTTGCTTAGCCTATTGGTGGTTGGTATCTTCGATCTGATCGCGGGTGTGAGAGGGAGGGGAGGCTATAGATAAGAAGAGTTCTAGCCTTATGGGCAGAGAGAACAAATGGATAGAATGAGTAGAATGAGTGGGAGAGAGAGAGAGAGAGAGAGAGAGAGGGAGAGAGAGAGAGAGAGAGAGAGAGAGAGAGAGGGGGCGGGAAGGGAGAGAGGGGAGGGGAGTGTGGGAGAAAGGGAGACACACACAGACAGACTACTTTTTCTTCTTCTTCTTCTTCTTCTTCTTCTTCTTCTTCTTCTTCTTCTTTTTCTTCGACCTATATTCTTCTTCTACTTTCCATTTGCGGCCCCCCTAAAATAAAATCACTCCTATATGCCTCTGCCAACCCTCGACTATTGTCCGTGATGACGTAGGCCTACGCACAGATGGTTTTAAGAGCAAAGGGTGTGTGTGCAGAGCTTGTTAATTAGCTTGGAGGTACGGTTGGTAGAACAAGAATAATGATGAGAATCAACCTTTAAAAAGAGTGAACTGTGAAAAAGAGAAGATTCCCATACCCACATGTAACGTTCTAGAATTCCGTGTCTACAGATTAATTCATTTCAACTTCAGAGATCAAATATGGTACTGTAACGCATTATGAAGAGCTGCAATCTTGTTATAAACATCATAGGTCCTCTGATTTTTGTTCAGTGTCTGTTATTTGTTCCTCCCAACTCTTTTTCCACAATAAAATGAAACAATTACATGGTAGTCATTTGCAGTCAATTTTTTTTTTGTTCTAAACGAATCTTTGCACACAATATTTATGTTTTGTCAACATGAAGTATGGTTATATCAAGGAGTGTGCTGGTAACTCCCTGGTTATATGAACAGCGCAGAAGGAGGGGGGGGGTTCACGTCAAGAGGGGCATTTTATTCCCTTGGAGGGACACTTTTTTCGAGGGGCAATTTACTTGACTATTAAAAAAGTTGGGGGCATCAGGCCCTTACCGCTGAAGCTTTCAAAACTTTTATATCTAATTCCTCCATTGTACAAATTGCCTCTTATTTTATCTTGTTCATTATCATTTTTCAACGCATTCTAGAAACAGAACAAAAGGCCAGCAAAGGCCAAAAATGGTTCCAAGGAAGATATAAACAAAATAAGATTAGAGAGAGTGGGTCAGAGAGAGGGGAGAAGAGAGAGAGAGAGAGAGAGAGAGAGAGAAATAAAGAAGGAAATAGGGGAAAGGGAAGAGAGAGGGGTTCTCTGTAGACTCAAATAATGCACACTAACAAATGCTTTAATCTTCAGGATTCAAATTTACTTTTTATTGTCCATTGGATTATTAAAACTGTATACTTCCACTGGTGTTAAACAGATTATTCAATAAGCAAACATAAAGTCAAAATTCAAATTACATTCATGCATTTCATTTAGGGAAAGGGGTACAGTTAAAGTAAACGCGAAAATAATAATAATGAATTGTAGTCACAATTAAAAACTTGTTATATCGGAAACTAGAATTTAGGCGATTCTGTGAAATGAGTCCCACAGGACATGATACTTATAACTGTATGTTTTAGTGCATTAAAAGTGAAAAATCATTGCGTAGCACAAATTAATCATGTTCTCTTTTTTCGCTATGTAACGACCACATGATATTATCATGTTTACAGTTGTCAGTTGCAAGAGACTGTCTCTGATATCCCGTAACACGGAATCGCCCATTAATGATAGTGGGGTTAGGTCTAAATGCCATCAGCGGTACAAACAATCAACAAATTATGCGATTACACAGAAATTGCAACATGGTGATTGTATTTTTGGTATAGAAGAATGTACAAAACACAAATACATTAAAATAGCCCATATAATATATCTAATTTCATTCGTACATGATTTATATGCCTGAATACAAATACTGATTAAGCCAAAGGGTGATTTCTCCCATAAATCTGCACTATTCATTCCCAAGGGTATGCTTTTAACGCTATGTTACAATATTAATGCACTTCTGCTGTAAATTGAAGGGGAAACAAATAGTGAACTCAGAAGCTCGTCCCCCCTCCTCTATTATAAATCAAACCAACCCGACGCTGGCTCAAAGCCCAAGGCGTTTCCTCAGCATCAATTATTAATATCAATGACTGTTCTAAAATCAACAAAAACTACACACAAATAGTGTGGGTAGAGCGGGGGGGGGGCAGCTATGAAGGCGGAAAAGAGAAAAACTTGACTATAGTTTTGAATCACATCTAGCATGGGTTTTAAACTTTTAAGTTTTAATAAAGATTGAAGACTTTGGATCCGGTCTGATAGGCAGCTCAGTATTCCATTCCTATTTAGCCTGTGTCTGTGTCGTGGTTTCCTCTACGAAGCTGGATAAAGAGACAGTCTCGCTGGAGATAGGCTTATAGATCACAAAGACAGCATGTCGTCCGTCTCCCACATGGGCCTGGATTTTAATAGGGATGGATGAGAAAGAGGAGAAACAGAGCCATAGTTGAGGAGGGGGAAAGAGAGAGAGAGAGAGAGAGAGAGTGAGGGAGAGATAGATAGAGAGAGAGATAGATAGAGAGAGAGATAGATAGAGAGAGATAGAGAGAGAGAGATATAGAGATAGATATATATATATATATAGAGAGAGAGAGAGAGAGAGAGAGAGAGAGAGAATTAAGAAAGAGAAAGATGATGGAGAGAACGAACATTTGATTTTAGGAAACCATCTTAATCAATTTCATCATTTTCAAAAACGGGGAACTTGAAATTTGAGATAATCTAGCACTAATCTTACATGATGGTTGTTTTCACCACCCCCCTCTGTTTTTGTTGTAATTGCTACTAAATACTAATTTTGTTAGCAAATCTGACTTTGGCCTTACAAGCCTTGTGCTCCTTGTCTAAAATATAAATGAATGAGGAAGTAAATAGCGATCCTTCCTTGTCACTGCTTAGCAGTGGCGTATGCATGTGAACCTTGATTTCAGAAGCGGAACTAGTTGATCCACGACGTTTTTCTGCAAGGAAGTCGGACCCTTGTTACAGAATGTATTTTTAAAAACCTAGATGGGGCAGGTGCTGCGTACGCGGGCAAGACGAGGGGACAGGGGTGATCAAGTCATTCATTTTTTTTTTGGGGGGGGGGAGAAAAAAAATCCGCATCACCACCACTCTTAACATGTTACATGCAGGCCCCGCGGAACGTTTTTCAAAGTGTGTGTGGGGTCCAGGGCGGAGCCCCATAAACTCATGGGTTTTAGGCATTAAATTACGGTCAGATGAGCATCCAGGGGCCCGCCTTAGGGCCCTTGGTGGGGTCCAGGGGCAGAGCCCCCGGAAGCTCTGGGGTTTTAGGCATTTAATTACGGTCAGATGAGCATATTTTGATACCTCATTATTTTGTGACACTGGCAGGTCAATATTCTTTCTTTCTTTCTTTCTTTCTTTCTGTTTCTCTTTAACATACTTTTTCAAAAAGTGAGGGGGCTCAAGGATTCTAAATAAGCATATTTTTTTGCCTGACTGTAAATTTGCCGGGAATTTGTCATCTTCCAACAAACGCATAAAGAAGTATAATTTACAAAAAAGTGAGAAAAAATTCCGTAAAATCATGTCATTTCAGCAACATTAGAAATAAACCACGTTTGAAATGTATTGCCCCCCCCCCCATCCTTACTTCAGTGGTGCATGGGTAGTATATGCGTAGTATACGTGGATGCTAATTTACTAACTAACTATTATTGTATACTCATACAACAGAAAATTGTAGCATATACGGGTTTACAGCTGTTGCTGTTTATTTATTAGAGCAATTTTTGTTAGAACCCCTTTCTCCAAATCCCCCAGTGAGTTTATTAGAGTCTATGACGTACCCTGATGCGATAGTTAATACCAGCGACGACCTGGGTAGCAACTTCCAAGGGTTCCAGGGCTGCGAAGGTCCTGTTTGCTTTAACCTGAGCTGGCTCTCGTACCTACATGTGAGAATTAGCAAAAGAACGGGTGATAGAAGGCAACATTTATGATGGAAATTCAAAGTGGCGGTAGGGGGCAACTGCTAAATCCCCCTCCCAAAAAAGGGGTAGAAAAGCAAACGCAGATAATCATGCTTACACAGACAATCATAATAATATTTTAATTTGACAGATTACAGATTTTACCTAGTCGGTCGATTTTAGTGTTAATCTGTTACTCTGTCAGAATTGTATTTTCAGCGAACTGTTTCAGCACCATTCATTTGTTATCAGCACCATTGTATAGGGCACATAAGCGGCAAGAGATATCACAAGAATAGGGGCGGTTCTGTCCTAATGTCTTTGTTGTAGAAAAATTGATATGGAAATAAAATTACCCTCGTCAACGAAAGAACTAAACAGAATACAAGATCTTTAGGAGAAATCTTTTCCCAAGACGTGATATAACCATGCCCCCCCCCCAAGTGAAATTTATAACTTCAAATCAAATCAAATCAGTTTTCGAGGTAAAATCCACAATTTTGGATCATCATCAAAATACTAGAATAGTAAAAGAAACTTGAAGATCATAAACGGTAGAAATGGATAATCAAAACAGAACGGCATATCATCATTAAATAAACAGGAAATTACATTAGTATTTCGAAATGGATTGAGAAATAACGTGTCATTTGCGAGAAAAAAAAACGCAGCGTTGGTCTCCTGCCAAACTTTTCGTACATAAAGTCAATCAGTAGAGGTGTCGTGGTCGAGTGGATACGTCACCGGACTGTCGATCACAATGTCCACGATTCGAGTCCCGCCGCCGCAATAAGGACCTTTGGCAAGACCCAGGTGATGTAGATGGGTACCTGGCAGCTAGAGTGGCAGGATTTAATTCCTTGAAATGCTAGAGCGCCGTAATGGCAGCACAGCTAAAGCCGGGGTAATAATTTCCAAATTTGTTAAGGCGCCTTGAGCATCCCTTAATTTGGGTGGATAAATTATGTGCGCAATATAAATGATGTTATCACCGAGTAATGTCTATATCGTTGTCCAGGTGGGGGTACGAAGGTATATCGCTTGCAGCCCAATGTGCAATCTCAGGAGCTTTATATCCGGGGTACTCAGATTATAGTCGGACGGGGGTGTGCGGCTGAGACCTCCGAACCCATACCACATCCAAGGGTCCTTTTGCTGTAAATAGGTACCCATGTGTAAAGATTTTTTGTGAAAATGGACCCATGTTTAAGGATTTCAAACTTTAAATATTACATTTTTTTAGCTGTAATAATACAATGGCCAATCATTTTGCAGTTTCTCGATAAAATTCTTTATTAGTAAACTGTACCATACTACATGTAGTTTACAAGTAGTTTACACACATAAAGATGAAAACACCATGCAAGAAAATGAGGGAAAAAAGAGGGGAAAGGAATAAATAAAAAAGGGACGCATGTCTAAGGGGTTTTTTGTTAATGGGACCCATGTCTAAGGATTTTTTTATGAAAAGGGGACCCATGTCTAAGGATCTTTCCTGAAAAAGTCACCCTGCCGAGCGGCACATCCCCGTATACCCAATATACGTGAGTACCCCCCCCCCCGGGCTTAATTTAAGCTGATGTTTTATGCTCAAGTTATCGTTCAAAAATTGATGTATAGATGTTCAAAATAATGGAATCTATTTTCAAAAGAGTTAAAGTCGATTTGCACTAATCTTCGTCAAAACAGTTAGGGACACTATTTCAATGCATGCCATCATGACCATGGGGGCTATTTTCCGTAACCACCAATCCGTGTCTCAGAACAATGGAATCAAAAGCCTTTCCTAGGTCTATTAAAAAATTGATCCCACGCATGAATCGGTCAGCCATTTAGAAGCCTTTAAAGGTATATGTGGATATTTTTTAATGGGATTTTCTTGTTTTTTATGTCTTTTTCTGTTTATTGTCGTTGTTTTTGTTGTTCTGTTTTGTTTAGTGTTTTTTTTCCAGGGGGGGGGGGTGTTTAGTTTGTGTTCATTATTATTATATTATAATTCGTTTTGTATCATGTCTGTAATTATGTAGCTTATAATTATATTACAGCTCTTTTGCTAACGTTTGATCTCCCAATACGAGAAATACAAAAATGAGTAAATACGCAGTCAAACCATGAAGGAAACTGACCAGTAACTCTGTGGTTAAACGAATCCTTTTTTAAATGTAGATTTACAATACGATTTTGTTACAGACGAATGACATCTGGGTTATCAGAAGAAATCGCGTTTCTTTCATTTCCGATAGAGTCTTAATCTCTGAGTAGTATCTTATAATCAAATTGGCAATATCCTGCATATCAGCTCTGGACAACAACATGAACAGTACACCATTACTGTTCTAAGAGATATCATAATAACAACTCTCAGTTGTAAATCATTCACCAGCCGTTTTACACGAAAAGCTAGATATATTTATCCCAAATTTAAGATATCATGTGTTAGGTAATACAATCAACTATGGCGGACCTACTTTTATGGTATTCCATTTGTACCTGAAACAATAAACTCGATAAAGGTATAATGCCCAAAACTCTCATGTTTTAAAAAGCCTAAGTAAGCTGCATATCCTGAGCCTTTTCACCCATATTTGTTTTGTCCATTTTGTTGCAGCGTCTTTTGATATAATAGTTTTTAATGTATAAATAATTATAAACCATGCACATATACATCAAGTTTTCCTATGTTTCAATGTTAAGGGGATTGACCGTTGGTAGGTCAATACATTCGGCATTTGTTACCCCCAACCCCAATGCACATCTTGACTAGTATTGAATATTTTATCTATATAGTATAGTTTGTGTTTATTGTTTGTGATCTTACTAACATTGTGGAAGTAACTCAACTGAAAAGAGCTGAACCGTATATATTTATTAAACATGATCCCAATGGCTTTCGAGAAATCAACTCAAAATACGTTATTCATGCAATATCCCACAGAAACCGTGTTCGGATTAATTTAGCCGTCAATGTAGTCCAGATTCTGTCCGTTTTTATATATTTTTTATTCTTCAATCACACTCAAAATCCCCCAAAACAACCGTCGAAAAGAACCAAGAATTCAGAAGAAGAAAACAAATCTTGATTCCCATAAGGGATTGTTCCTAGCGCTCCTAAACAAATTTTGAGTAACTGCAATATTAACTCACCTGATCAAGAAGCCCTTGAAGTTTCTTCACTTCTTCAGCTTCAAGACCACTCACAAGGCTCATCTCGGTCCAACCACCACAAACTGATGCCTCCTTTTGCTTCATTGGTTCGCATACCGTTTTCTTTGGTTCTTGAGCCATGATGATGTTTAGATTTGAAGCTTTTAGCAGAGAGATAGATCAAGAAATCAATGTTTTCCCGTCAGTGCCGCTTACGTGTGTGAAACAGTAAATCGAAACGAAGATCAAGTTGGTGCATTCTATAATCACATATTTCCTGGGTAGCGAACCGTTCAAGCATATGGCTATTATATAGCCTACTGTGATTTGGTCTGCATTCACTCAAAGAGAAGTGTAGTGAGTAGCCACTGCAACATTTTTAAATAATTGGGGACGGGGTGGGGGAGAAACAGTGCTGCAACGTAAAGCAAAACATACACCACCCCCCCCCCATTTCATATCACCTTAAGCCCATGGAAACAAATTGGGATCGATGTTGTAGCTTGCATTTATTTCAATACACCTAGTTCTATTGTGAATTTGAATATAATACCCCCACAAACTAAAACCAGAAGTTGCAACTATAAAGGGGAAGGAGCTCATGCCCCAATATCTCAACCCCTCTGTACATTGAGAGGCAACTATTCAAGTAGATCGATTTAAGTGATAACCACTTTCTAGTTTTGGGGTATAAGTCTAGTCAGGTCGCGTGCTTATATGAGGCGGAAGCCTTAACAAAAAAATCCCCCTATAGCTATATAGTTCATTTAAAATATAATGCTTCTATTTCATTTGTCCATTTTCATGGCAAAATTATATTTCCTCTATATATCTACTTGACAAACATTTTAATCATTTGTTTCGCTAGCTCGCATGATTTTGAAAACTGGAAACTTTATGCCAGCATGGCAAGAGACGACATTCCCCTGGCAAAATAATAGTGTCCGTATACGCCTTGTTCATGTCATGCGTGTTGTCTGCGGTTTTATGGGTGTGTTTGCATGCAGCCACCCCCGCCCGCCCGCCGCCCCCTCGTGCAAATATCTGACGTCATGAAAACGGGAATCCCGCATGACTAGGCTGTGTCAATAAAACATATACAATGTATGATTCTTATCAAATGTGCTCCAAATACCAGTAATCATAATGATTTTGCAGGGGCGTGAAGAACAATATGACAATAATTTATTGTTTGGAGCCATGGTGGAAATGCCCTAATCACCCCCTGTACATTTTTGTCAACTCGAACCTAGAGGTTGTGGAAACGATAATTAAGGGTCTCGAGTAGGCTATATAAACTGACCCTTTGTTAATCATCCTTTTTTCCATGTAGAATGCAAACTTATTCCATTCATCTGCCAAGATTTTAACTTTCTCTAGCTGTACAGTAACTGATTACAGTAACCCGATTACAAGCAGTCTTGCTTCTCGGGGGCCCTGGCCATTATTACTTTTTATGTTGTTGTTCTTTGATATTATTCTTCTATTGTATTGATGTTTTTGTATATATATTTTTTTAAATGGTCAATAAATGGGAAAAGTATTTTTATGATACGTATCAGCCTGTCATAGTTACGATCATCGACTGAATAGAGCGCGATCACAATTAAGATTAAAGCCCCTCTAAAGTGTTGGGAGCCCCAACAATTTTATGGCAAAATTTCACTTTAATTGTATCATAATGTGAAAGAGGGTGTCATTTAAAACACGTTTCTGCAAGGATTTTCAAAACAAATGTGTTTGAAGTCGAATATTGATGCAAGAATACATAATTTGGGTTTTCTTATGTACGCAGAAAACCTATCTTTTGTAAATATTTTGTCTTCAAACACTTTTTCAGGGGGAAATCTTTGCAGAAGTGTGTCTTAAATGACATATTCTTTCACATTAAAGTGAAATTTTGCCATCAAATTTTTGGTGCATTTGGGACTTCCAACAGTTTAGAGGGGCTATAAACTTGATTCTCATGGTTTGCTTTAATAAAACACAAAAAGAAAAGAAAAAAAACATTTGCGTACAAAAAACCGTGCGTAAAATGGATTTCTCGATTGCAGTAATGTTACATTAGGGACTTTTAGATTTTACACGACGAGAACGTGGACTGCCACGGTGACATCCTTTTAAGGTAGTGTGCCGTCCTTTTAAGGCACTGCCGGGCACGGGCCAGTGCCTTGAAAGAATGGCACACGTGGCAGTCCACGTTCTCGTCGTGTAAATCTAAAAGTCCCTATTATCAATTGGACGACTGAAAACTACCATCAATGACAACTTGCTTGGATAACAACAGTCTACTATACACAGTGGCATATGTAGGGATAACGTATGTATAGGGCGCCCGGTGAAAATTAATGGAATTACCCCCTCCCCGCCAAAACTTGTATAAAAATTACGTAACTTTACAAGCAAGGAGGCAAAGCGACAGAGAGATAACATTTTGAATGTTTTTACGTGTTTTAACCACCCCCCCCCCCAAGAAAAGAATGAACCTTTGTATATGCTATTTTATACGCTTTATACTATATTCAGGGGGAGGGGACAATGTTTACCGAGAGGTTGATGAATGTTACATACTGAGGCCCAATATAGCGCAACTTCAAGTAGAAATAAGTTTTCTTGTTGACAATTTTGAACCCTTTAAAAACCCTTTTTTTTACAAACGTTATCCTATATTGGGACTCAATATTACGATATTCTTAATCAATGGCCTATATAGCGAGGGAGTAGGGCGACCGAGCTTCAGAAAGTTTTGGATCTTTTTAAAAACCTCAAAAAACTAGTTTCTATTGCAATTCACCCTTCGTATCAGGGCGCTTATATTCAAACCTGCTTTAGTGACCACCTGTCTACAAAGATCACCTGTCTACAAAGACCACATTTTTTGTTTCCCTTCAAAATGGTTTCTCATTGAAACATGTACTAAAGGAACCTGTACATAAAGACCACCTGCCTATAGCGACCACTTTTCTTGTCTCCCTTGGGTGGTCTTTATAGACAGGTTTCACTGTATAATGATAATTTTTCTTCTGTTTCTCCTCCTTTTCCTTTCCTCTTTCTCTTTTTTTTTTGCACCCCTATTTGAAAGAGTATCGGCTTGTACTGTCACTCTTACCAGGGAATATAGGCCTACTTCCCTGCTTCTACTATATAGCTCCAGTCTCAGACTCTTCAACATTATAGGAATTTATTTGTTTGTAGGGGGTGTGGTAGAGACCCACCCTCCGTGGCGCAGCCCTGCAGGATAATGTGGCACATTTTGTTTCACTCGTAGAGGGCGTAACGCGCCATGCAGTGCCGGGCGTTTCCCAAAATAGGTAAACATGGGGTAAAATACCTGCTAGACAGTATAATATACTAATATAGGCCTAACTTAAATTGATAATTAATTATGTCATGGAGCTCATCCCAAAATTAAAACTATAGCAATAGAATATAAAATAAATATAAATTCTGTTAGTTTATGGACTTTTGGGAACACGATTTCAAATTCGGTGCCACAGATAAAGAAAGTTTCAGAGTGCTTGCGAGCACCCCAATCAAGTTTCTCACCACTAACGGACTGACGCCCATGCAGTGTTTCCACTCGACAACATAACATTTCCTGAAAATAGAACATCAAATTTATTACAATTTAATGGAACTTCCTTAATTTTTCAAAAAGCCTCTCACGTGCCATTTTGTTAATTTTCTTTCAACAATTGCTGGGGAGGCTAACGTCATACTTCTTTTGTTGCATCAGAATATCAACTTTAAACTTCAAATTTTATGAGCGAACGAATTTAGCGAGCAAGCAATAAACACTTAATTCACCGGAAATAGGTAAAACTATAATTATGTTTCAAAAGCTTTTTAAAAAATGGTAGAAAACTTAAAAGTCTAGAGATAAAATTTTCACTTTTGCAGTATTCCTTAAATTCCTTTTGATTTTTCTTGATAGTTTCAATTTCCAGAAATTCCATTTTTGGAAAATTTGAAACACTAGCTGCTGACGCCCATTAAAGGACGCCACACCTTGGGGCTCTGCGCTCATTTCGACAATTCTATTATAATGATGATGATTGATGACGACAATGGTGACAATGCTTATGATGATAAAAATGGTGATTATGATGCTGATTATGATGATATAAAAAATCATCATCATCATCATCGTCATTATCGTTGTTGTAGTATATATAGGTTTTCCCGGCCAATTTCGTCAAAGCAGCAATCAATTTCATTAACATACATTCATGTTCGAGCAAATTTTCTCCACTCGTTGCTCCCCTGTTTTATTTTTAAACTTGTTGTATTCAATTTCGTTTCGAGTCACCGAATTTTCTAAACATGCACATTCAAATTAAAGCTTGGTTCAGTCAATTTGGAAATGCGTAAGGGTCATTCAATTTCGCCAATGTTGAGTGGGAGGAGAATTCTTCGGCGAATTGCAGTTTCATTTTCGTCTATGGGCAACCTCTTTCGCAATCGGGTCATTCAAATTAAAACTAGACCTCATAATCATAGTATGTGGCTCGATGTTTATTCGGATATTCAGTATTTCATATTCATTCATTTATTCTTTTCTCTATGATCTTTTCTGACATGATTTCACATTATACAATCTTCTTTATTTGTCTGATATATTTATATTGCATTTTATGTTTTTTCTTTCTTTCGACATTCTTTATTCTTTATTCATATCTTCATATTTTTCATTATAAATGAGGTTATTTTTTTAATGGTTTGTTTTGATCGATTTTGATTGAGTAGGCAGGCGAGTAGGTGATCTTTCTTTCTTTTCATTTTACGTCTTTTTCTTTATTCATCATTGTATTTTGTTTCCATCATGTCCATGTTTATTAAAGCAGAACTCTACCGCTGTCCAGGATCGGTTTATATATAGCTTGTGCTTAGAAGAGAAGTCACAAATTGTGCACCTTCTATGGAGACAGTTACCTGTGTAATGACAGATATCTGCTAACGAATACGCATGTCATTCCCACAAGTAAACTTTGCATAAAATTATTCAAACAGAAGTATATTAAGTGACAACATATGAAAAGCAACGCACAGATGTCACACATGTATGCCTAATGACGAAATTGAATGCTCGAATACATACCAACGTCTGTCCGGCGCGAATTTGAATGCTCTTTGCACGCTTTTCTAAATTGAATGCTCGTTTTGCACGTCTCCGTGACAAGAGTATGAAATCGCATGCTACTAAAATCAATTTGAATGACGCAATTAGCTTTTTGAATGTTGATCTACATAGTCATTCAATTTTGCACGAACTTGAATGAACGTACGTTAATTCGGATGCTAAGGTTACGAAGTTGGGCGGGAAAACCTATATTAGTAGCAGTAACTAATTATACTACTACTACTACTACTACTACTACTACTACTACTACTACTACTACTACTACGACTACTACTACTAATAGTAATAATAATAAAAATAATAATAATAATAAAAATAATAATAATAAAAATCACAATGGCACAATTTATTATTATACCAGTAATAATGATGATGATAGTTATGATTCTGGATCACCGGGCCCTATAATGTAGCGCATAATAGGCCCTATACTTTCACAATGTTGCTAAAAATACATTACAGCTGGTTAGCTATTCTGTTCACTTTCCATTTTCATTCATGAACAAAATAAACAAATGATGTTTAATACAAGGCTCTTTCACAAAACTACACATTTTTGCATTAGGCCTATATCTTACTCCAATTATTCGCGGCTCTCCCTGATAATTACAATATGTTTCCTTTTTATTCCAAGACTCACGCACAAGCGTATGACCCGCCTTTTTTTCGATGGGCCGCGGCCGGGGTGCGGGTATAGTCCCACACTCCATCGGTTAAAGATTTGAATATTTTGGAGGGTTTCCTATAACTTTGAAGTTATTCCTGTCATGAATAATAGCTTAATTGGAAACAAAAGACAATCCAGTCAAAGAAAAAAATCTGATGATTTCATTTAGTGGCCGCTCAGGATTCTCTGACCCAAAATTGTAAGCAACAAAAAACACCACAAAAAACACGCCGGGAGGGCGGCCGGGGAGGGGCTGCGATCGAGGGCTATCCCAAGTTCAGGTGCCCCTTTTCAAGGGCCTACCAGAGTCCCCTATAAGTGGGCAGATATTCTTGTTTTACTTTTAGGCCAGACTGAATTTATTAGCCACCCGGTCACCAACGGACAGCGGTATAAATTCAGTACTGAAAAATTAAAATGGGGCTATCATGATCCATCCAGTCAGTGTTGAGAAAAGGGGTGCCGAGAATAGGCGCTTACGCACCATTTCGAGCGTGTACGTAGCTAGCTATACGTACGTGCATGCAGAGTTTGGTGCGTACTGCTATGGAAATAATCTGCATTAAATCAGGGCTGTGATATCAATACGGACTCGGATTATCACTTATCTCGACAAAAACACTTCTGTTGCAAAGTTGAAACCCTTTTATATCATTGAAGGGACTGTATCATAAAGAATCATTTGTAAGTTTATTATTTTCTGTTTTGGGGTCATTTTCATTACACTGATAAACATTTTACAGTTATTATCATCGACCATGAATGATATCAGTTATCACATTGGCTGTGAGTGTGATCAATGGTGATGTGTGTGCAAAGTGAATGCAGATTGTACTTTGCTTTTTGAGTATGCCCGTGGCAGTGAAGTGCCGGTTGTCTGTGACTGTGTTGAGTTGTGTCCAACAAAGTGACTTGTAGGAGCTGAGATGTGCAAACAACATGTGCATTTACTATTTAGATAAAATTTAGGGCGTGAATGTTCTATTTATGCTACAAAAATCTTACTTACTGAGTTACTCTGCCGTTACTCAGCTCAGTTACAAGTCAATACTGGGCGCTACAGTACAGCCGCTAGTGTAGTTTTGTATCCATTTTTTTAGCAGTTTCATATCCAAATTTATAATGCAGCAAACTTCTCGTATGGTTTATGGTATTACGCGCATGCACGATATGCCATAAACCATATGAGAAGTTTGCATAATTTTTGACTGATGGCTTCAGTTTGAGGTGCTGAGCTATACTAGTAATAGCGTAGAGACGGTACTGAGCGTCGACATCGAGGCCCTAAAGCTAGTAAAGGGAGGATTCCCGATGTCGGATGTGGTCCAAATTCAGGTGGAAAATGCGATATAAGATTATGATTAAAATTAGTTAAAAATTGTGCTAAAATTCCTTTGCTAAGATTGGATATGAAGTTACTGTCCTGAAAGGCAGAATATATTGAAGAAAAAAACTCAAAATCTATGAAACAGTGAATCACTGAATTGCCTATCCGGTCAGTTATGTTAGCTGGAAGGGACAATACAGTGATATTACTGAGAGAACAAATTAGAATTATAATACGGTAGCAGCCCGCCATCACTGGCATCAGCATGCTGCAGCGGCTTGAATCTATTTAATTCCTATTTTGTCTTCTCAGCGATTGTTGTTGCGGTCGGCTCTCCGCAGCGGCAGTAACTTAACTGTTCTTGCACATGAAATTTATCTTGTCAAGTAGGGCTGTGCATAACCGTGTAATGAGGTACATGTACTCGAGTACACTCCCAGCCTTGCCCGTGAATACTCGAATACTCTGACGCCATGTTTTTTTTGTTGTAATATTTAAAAATAAAACTTAATACCAACATGTAGCTGGCCTTTATTTTGGTGATTTTACTCACACAAATAAGCCTGAGTTGGTACAGTCCCGACTGTTTTTTTCGAAGCCGACGCTCCGATAAAAATAATACATATAGATCTAGTCTAGATCTAGTCTAGATCTAGAAAGACTTGAATCTATGTCACCGAAGAAAAGAATTATGTCGGAATGCGGAATTTGGACTAGCGCGCCCCTATCACCGAAGAAAAGGATTATGTCGCAATGTGGACTTTGGACTCGCGCAGCCATTGTTACCGAAGAAAATGATTATGTCGCAATGCAGACTTTGGACTAGGGCAGACATTGTCACCGAAGCAAAGGATAATGTTGCAAAGCGGACTTTGGACTCACGCAGCCAATGCTACCGAAGAAAAGGATTATGTCGCAATGCGGCCTTTGGACTCGTGCAGCCATTGTTACCGAAGGGAATTATGTCAGCGCTTTGGAGGCCTAGCTACCTTGCTCAGAAAAGATCTCCTGCGTAATAAATCAACACTTTTTATTAAATCTCTTCTCTTGAAATTAGGAAGGTAGGTTAGCTTTAAATAGTATTCTTTATTCGCATTATGTTGAGACACAGAGATGGTTGTAAAACCACTGAAAAAATAGCAAAAAATAAAAATGGCGGCCGAGTATTCGAGTACGAAAATCGTACTCAAGTAGCTGTCAACAGTGCGAGTATTCGGGTATTCGACTACTCGTCGCAGCCTTATTGTCAAGTGTCAACAACTGTCAACATTTGTCCAAAATTTGACCTGCCACGTACGTCAACAAACAAAATTGATTTCAACTAACAGCACTGCAAAGACAACTAACGGAATATTTGCAATAGCTTTAAATTTATTCTGAACTGCTTTTTTTCTACTTCTTTTCTCATCAGATGAAGAAATAGATCTCTTACCCAAACAACCCTGAAACCACTAACCCTTGAAGGTCTTCTTCTGCTTCAATTGCTACAACAGAGAGAACCACCACAAGAGCGAGACCACTGATTCAAGTTCTGTCCAGCAAGCCATCATCATGGATGGCATTTTATCCTTAGAATCCACTGATATCAAGACTGGTATCAGGAGGAAGGACATCCTGATCAACAAACCTCAGGTGGATCAGACGTGCAGTCCCAAGATTGAGGTCAAAGGTGAGAATCCCCCATGACCTGGGCTAGGTCATGGAAAAGACATGGACACAAAAATGAACATCCCACTTATCAGAAAACCTTTGTTCCTGACACCATCAGACTGTGGAACGTTCTCCCTGCAAGTGTAATCGCCTGTACCTCAGTAGCCAGCTTTAAGACTGACGTGCAGAAAACAGAGTTGCGCTAGGATTACCCTGTTCTTTTTAACTGCACATACATGTAGATTAGATCTTCCACAGTACTGTACATATATCTGCACAAATTTAAAGTATGAAGATACACTGACAACATGGTGGCCTGTACTTAAACAGAAGAAGAAGAACATAGAATACAGATAAAGATAACAGGCAAAGCGGATCGATATTAAAGCCATAGGCCATTTCTAGTGGAGCATCGTCCAAACAATAATGAATAAAGAATTATATAGGTTCCTTAGAATTATATTTGTTTGTGTTAAAAGCAGAAAGCAAGTGTAACAGAAAATGACTTAAATTCGTAAGAAAGGCCTCTAAAAATCAGAAAAGAAATGTTATGTACAGTTAACAACTAAATTATTCATACCCCTCGTAAAGTTGATGTTTTTTTTTGTTTTTTGTTACTCAAGAATAAAGGGTGGACTGGTTGAATTATGGCCTTTGTTGAATACTTTTAGATACATGTTAGCTTTGCTACATGTATGTCACATTCTCTAGAAACATAAATCGGGACAAATCACTTTTTCACATACTTACAAAATTACAAAACTTGGTAAGGGTATGAAATGTTGTGTTAAAGACAAAGTTGAGTTCTGGTCATGCGATTGCATTGTGAAAGAAACGTTGTGGAATCGATCAGAAAAGGTTGATCATTTAAGTATTGGTGTGATCTGCAAGGTTCAGGAATCATCAAAATGATATGAAATGTGGCCCAGTCTTGGTAAAATTACAAGCACTGTACACAGAAAGATGTATATGGGACTACACGAACATGTTGAATAAAAATCCGTCCCGATTTGTATGATGTTACATGCCATATTTAGAATATTAAGGCATTTGAAGAGCCATGCTTTTCAGGGAACATTTTTTCTCTGATGTTCTTCCACACTTGCATAATACAATGATAACGCTCACAAATTATTTTTCACCTCTTCCCAGAACTCGACCTTCTCTTTAACTGTATGATTATGGCAGTAGCTACATGAGCAACACATCTGCGCTTGTACCTATTCCTTGAGGATGTTCCACAGTAATGTTTGTGTGCACCTCAGCTGCTCAGGGCCAGCTGATCATGTATTTACTATGCGCAGTACCAGGAACTCTAGGAATCATGCAGCTAAGGTGTGCACGGACATTACTAGTACTGCGGAACATCCTTAATTAAGATTAATCATAAGTAATCAGACTGTAAGTATCGGTCAGAATTATTTGGTCATGGAAAGTACACTAGGTCTTTGAGCGAGGTTTGTGGTTACACCATGTATTCTTTGGACAGGGTTATTTACCCCTGTAAAGGGCCTACATGTACTCATGCTCTATCTCAACGTTTCGATAGGTTGTACCTGTACCTACAGTATCATCTACAGGATGAGTGTGTAAGGTTGGAAAGGGGTTTGTATAACCTTGGGCCTTGGGTAGGATCCACAGCACCAGTCGGATAGTTCTGATTGGTCAGCTAAGGCTGGATCCTGATTGGTTAAGTTTGGCTAAGATTGGCAGTTGGTAGAAAGAAATATGTGGTGTTACCGCAAACCTCGCTCAAATCTATCCTCACCATGGAAGCCTTCAAAGATTACACACTAGGTCTTTCTTATTTTTTCCAATCATTTGACCATTGATCTTCCTATTTCAGCTGTCCCAGCGGGTGTCATGTACAAGTTGAGGGATATAAATAAGGAGCTGGTTCAAGCATGGAAAGAGGTCTTCAAAGGATGTGATCAAGTAGAGGTAAGGTGCTTGATAGAAAGGGTAGCTAGAGGGAGGGGTGGGAGGGGGTTTGAAATAGTGCTGTAAGTCAGGCGCCATGTTCGGGTTCGGTTCGGTTCGGCAGAGTTCGGCAATGTTTTACCCGAACTTGGTTCGGTTTGGGGTTCGGTAATATAATAGCAAGCAGCCTAATAGCTACGGTGGTCGGCGCTGGGCGGGCCGGCCGGGCGGGCCCGACCAGCGTGGAGGACTTCTGCCCCACTCCTGATGAAAAACACTGCTTCTGACCGGCACGTATTTCACATAAAAAACTGCTTTAAATGTAACTATTTTAGTACTTACATTCATATTTCCGTTTTTAATCGTGTTTTATTTGGTAAATAATAAAATTCCTAATTTTCCTGAATAAATAAATTAGAATACTATAATATGTATTTATTTCGTTATTTAGATGGTAAAATTTGTCCGATATTATTACAATTATTTTTTTTATATTTTTGTATTGTTTGGGTTTGAGCCGAACTTGTTTTGATCAGTGCCTAATAGGCACGTGTATTCTAGCTTGTTTATAGCTTGCGATCGCGACGTTGCAGAGGTCAGGATTTGGGATTTAAATGGCGTCAGTGAAGTCGCGCCCAAGACTGGAGAGGCATGAATCTCAAAGGAGGAAAATGGGAAAAAAGTAAATATAGAATGAGCAATCATGACATGAAAATTAGGTATAAAATGACAAGTTAATTGGCCTGCAAAAACGTTTAAAATTTTTCTGCCGAACATCCGAGCCAGGCCTTTGTGTTCGGTTCGGTTCGGCTCGGTTCGGAAGTGCCATGTTCGGCGAACTTCCGTTCGGTTCGGCGGTTCGGCTACAGCACTAGTTTGAAATATACCATCAGAGCAATTTCTAAACCCTTTCGAGACAGTCATTCCACATTTTGTGGTTTGGCTCAATAAATTTTGATTCAGAGCCCTAAAAATATACCAGATGTATGAGTAGAAATCCCCACACATACTGTGTCCATTTTGGTTGCATAACCACATTGCATTTGAAAACAGGAATTTTAAATAGGTAAATAGGCTGTAAAATCTGTAAATTGGCAACTGGTTGAGAGATTTAAAATCATTGTGTTTTTAAATTAAAATTTTAAATTGTTTCAACTTGTTAACAAAATTCTAACCCATGTTTATTGAATTACAAAAATATAGGATATAGGGATATAAAGGTTAGGACAAGTTTAAGAGATTTGAACTTTGTTTTATAACAGATTATCAGTTTCTTGTACCAAATATCTTCAATATCCACTATTCTCTTTTATGCTGAAAACAAATCTCTTCTTTTAAAAAGCACCAGGTTATGAATTCTTTAAAAATTACTTTTATGTACGGTATTATGTTTTTAATTGATTTGACTTGACACAAAGGTGATTTAAAGCCCAAGTCCACTCTGATTTTCAAAAATTATAACATGTTGTAAATAAATCAAAGGTTAAAACTGCCAAATATCACGGGCGTACTTCAATCAGGTGATTTTTAAGAGCGATTTTTGTTTCGGGTATTTCAAGCAAAACATGTATATTGCTGTACGGATGTGACGTATGCTCCTCACAACGAAAGTGCCAGCGGTATACATTCTGACAATAGGCTATTTTCGTAATGTAACCAAATTTAATGCATACGTCTTTGTGAAGTGCCTCTATACAAACTATTTCATTCACCTGATAAGAATAATAGTGTTTCATTATTCTTATCAGGTGAATGAAATAGTTTGTATCGAGCACTTCACAAAGACGTATGCATTAAATTTGGTTACATTACGAATCTGTGTTGTGAGGAACCTACGTCACAACCAACTCGCTCATTAACTTGTTTTTTGCTCTTTAAAAAAAATTATTAAAAATAAATCTGAGCACCATTTTCCAAAACCAAGTTATATTACGGCTTTTTAGATTTTTGTCTATCTAATCAGCTCAACTTTTCAGTGGAGTGGACTTGTACTATAAGTTGGTGTAAGATTAAATAGCCGTACATGTATTTACATCACATTAATATATATATCTATTGTTTTCAGTCTGGTACGGCAGAGAAAGACCCCTTTGTTCAGATACAAAGTCCATGGAATACCTTCTTATTCCCTCATGAATTGTATTTTCAGTTCACATTCAAATTAGAGTGACAGATATCCATGTAGTCATGCACTCGGTATGTGCTGCAGCGTTGAGTTGATGTTGTGTGAATGTGCATAGTACAAGGACGTCTCTAGGTGTAATAAATACATACAATTCAATGCACCTGGTGTTGTTCCAGGGTCAAGTGCGCTATGTAGCTAACGCAAATACCTGTAGAGCTAGGTAAACACAATAGGAGATGTCTACTTGTACATTGATTCATATGTACAGCACTTATCTTAAAGTGACTCAGTAACATTGCCTCAGATTCTGAAACAAAATCCTGGATTTAGGTCATGCTGCAATCATAATTATAAACCTTAAGGTCAGTCAGGAATCCCATGATGTTTACATGCCGATCGCCCGTCTGATTATCAAGATATTTATGATTGGAAATCAAAATTTAATTTGTTCGTTTTCCTAACGGTTTTTATAACGGTTTTTATAACACTACAGTCTATTGGGGGAAAATGAGTATGGTAAAGCCGGTCACTCAAAGATTTTTTACTTTTTTTAGGCACTTCATGATCATTTTGAAGTGCAATTTTTTTAGGGCTTCAATATGACACCATACCACAGACACTGATAACATGTAGGGCCATGCATCTCAGATTTGGCATTGTTAAACGATGCCTTTAACAGTACTCTGAACTGATTTTGGGCTAGGACTTTAATGGATGGCAGGATAAGCAAACAAAAGAAACACATGAGTGAAATATATACTGACAAAATACCTGTAGAGCTACTGTAGGTAAATACAATAGAAGATGTATACATGTACATCGATTTAAATATACGGCACTTCAATCTTAAAGCTACTCTGAACCGATTTGGGGCTAGGACTTTAATGTATGGCAAGATAAGCAAACAAAAGAAACACATGAGTGATACAAATATTGACAAAACTGAATATTTCATACTCATTTTTTAGTTCATTGTTAAGCAATGTGTTAACACTGTACAAAACAATTGTTATAAAGTAGATTAAGTCTTTTGCAGCTGTTTTGCCCTTACAAAATATTTATTCCTTTTACTTTTTGAAGCACAGAATTTACCTTTAAAACCTGTATGTTATGTTGCAGATGGTTGTTATTCAAAGAGTATGCACACCTACATGTACACTGACATTGTCATAATGTCCTAACAAACCACCACGTTTTTGCTGCACCAGATCTGAACGAGCCTTAACCCGATGACTACCGAATTCTCTCACTGCCATAGGCTTAATACATGGGCCACTCAGATCTAGTACATTGTAGGCATTGGGGTAACTCACCAATTTTTGGCCATTGGGCGTAATGTAAATGTTTGTTCATTCAGTCTGTAGTCAGTCTGATGTTGGTCTCGTTCATGTGACAGAGGTATATTTAACGAGGGAAAAACCTTGTAAAGCCTCGATGTAATCAACCATATTTTTTTTTTTACTATCTTAGGTTTCAGAGGGTGACATTTTCAAGAATGCTCCAGCAGCAGATGCAATAGTAAGTTGAATAAACAAATTGTTATATAAATTCTTTTTTTGTTTGATTCAATTTGTGTAACTTTCATAAAAGCGAATTCATAGAATGGAAATAATTCAAATCATGTTTCAGTCATCCACCCATTGTGGATATTGTTGCCTTTATAAAAGCACAATAGAAGATCAATTAAGTAAAAATGCAATTGTTTAGCAAGCAATTATTAACCTCCTTAACACTCTTCTTTGTGAATGATTTGCAAATCTTTTTTTCCTGGATGTAGATCCCATTTTTCCTCCCTTCCTATCTCTCCCTCTCTCAATCTCTCTCACACTCTCTCTCTCTTTATCTCTCCCTCACTCATTATCTCTCCATCACTCCCCCCTTCCTCCCTGCCTCTCTCTCTCTCCGTCCCTCTCTCACTCTTTCTCTCTCTCCCTCACTCCCTCATTCTCCCTCATTCCCCCCTCTCTCTCTCTCCCTCTCCCTCTCTCCCTCTCTCTCTTTCTCTCCCTTGCTCCCTTCCTCCTTCCCTCCCTCCTCTCCTCTCTCTCTCTCTTATTGTCCCTCACTCCCTCCGTACCTCCCTCCCTCCCTTCATCCCTCCCTTCCTCCCTTCATCCCTCCCTTCCTCCCTTCATCCCTCCCTTCCTCCCTCTCTCACTCTTTCTCTCTCCAAACATAACATGCATCCCCTGAATTTTTTCCCTCATTTACTCCACAGGTTTCTCCAGCAAATAGTTTTGGGTATATGGACGGAGGCATTGATTTAGCATATTCTAGACACTTCGGTTGGCAACTGTAAGTTTACCTTGATCTGTCCATCATCTTCACTTGTTCAGATTCAGTATGCCAGTGCCCCATCTTATAATCGCAACTTATTTACGATTGATATCAATCGCAACTATGTACATAAGAGATAGGGGACAGCAAACTTGCGATTGATTCAAATCAATCGCAACTCTTTATAAGACGGGGCCCAGATTTGCTGTTGTAAAGACAGCTTAGAATTCATCATCAGTTTACAATGAATTCATCTTCCATTCATCGTCCACATCGTGACGTACCTTTATTTTGTACACTACAATCTATTGAAGTTTGGTAGTATGGCACATGGTGCAGTGATAAATGCTCTCCATTTATTTTGTACACTAACAGAATTCCTAGTTTCAACCCTGGACCGTGCACTACACCTAACCATAACCCTAACCATGAACCTATACTGAGAGCAGTTTGAAAAATATAAAACTTAAAGCAATTTTCTTTGGAGCAAATGTTGGATCTCCAGACTTCTATCTCATTTTGAATTATGAAACATTCCTTCTTCTTGAGAACAAGTCCCAAATGTAACATTTAAAGATAAAGTTGAGTTCTGGTCATGCGATTGCATCGTAAAAGAAACGGTATGGAATCGATCAGAAAAGGTTGATCATCTAGCATATAAGTATTGGTGTGTACTGCAAGGTTCTGGAATCATCAAAATTATAAGAAATTTGGCCCAGTCTTGGTAAATTTACAAGCACTGTACACAGAAAGATGTATATGGGACTACAAGAACATGTGGCATAAAAATCCGTCCCGATTTTTATGCTGTTAACATGCCATATTTAGAATATTAAGGCATTTGAAGAGCCATGCTTTCCAGGGAACATTTTTTATGTGATGTTCTTCCACACTTGCATAATAACAATGATAACGCTCACAAATTATTTTTCACCTCTTCCCAGAACTCAACCTACTCTTTAACGTCATTGTTTTACATTGCTTTTACTCTTGCTCTCTTTTCCACTCATTACAGCATGAATAGGTTACAAGAAACTATAATGACAGAGAAAGATGGTGAACTTTTAGTGGTAAGTTTCAAGTATCTCTCTCTCTCTCCCTCCCTCTCTTTCAAGTATGAAAGTTACAAAGATCGTGTTGACCATTTATTAACTGTTGTAGAGGGATAGATCCATGTCAACATTTACATTAGATGTGTATTTTATCTTGCTTGTTCATTTATTTATTCTTTACTTCAAATGAAGAGATAAAGAATTTGCAGAATTCTGAGTATCAATTACGTAGAGATATAGTAAGAATAACAGGCCTGGATTTGACCCTAATTCAAGTAGCAGAGGTGCAACTTTTTTTTTCTTTCATTCATTTATTCTTTCTTTCTTTCTTTCCTCCTTTTTTGTTTTTGTTTTTGTTTTGTTTTGCATTTTGAAGTATCAAATAGTAGAAGCAGGCTTTTACATGAATGCATAACACACTCTTTCATCATACTATAACTACACAAAGAGGAATACCAAGAACAAATTCTTCATACATGTCATGAATATGTAGATTTAAAGAATTTCCAACATGCTTACCCACTTTGTTCTTTCTTTATTTTTCTTCATCAATTTTGAGCATTGCAAGGCTAGTTTACTCAATTTTTCTTTGAGCATTAAAACAGGAAAGTTCTGCTAGGAATACTGGGTATGATTATTCAAAGCATGTAAGTCAATATTTTCCTCCTAAACCGAAACAGACATTTTGAAAGATTATCTGTCAAATGACGATGATTTTAAATTTCCATCTCAACAATTCTGAAATTTCAGGGTGATGCAATCATTATACCGACGTGTCAACAGTTCTGGGGGAATACAGAGAAGACATCCTTTGAAGGCTTCAATCAAGGCACCCTATCAAATACCTTATATCAGCTCCGACCATGAGGGTTCCTATGGATGTTTCAGAAAGTATCAACGCTTACTTAGCATTTAGAGCAGTCGTAATAGCAGGTTTGTACATGGTCATTGTAATAATAGTAATGATAATATTCTGGGGTTATATAGCGTGCAATACATTGTAGGGCTGCGACGAGTAGTCGAATACTCGAATACTCGCACTGTTGACAGCTACTCAAGTACGATTTCTCGTACTCGAATACTCGGCCGCCATTTTTTTTTTTTTTTTTTTTTTTGCTAATTTTTCAGTGGTTTTACAACCATCTCTGTGTCTCAACATAATGCGAATAAAGAATACTATTTAAAGCTAACCTACCTACCTAATTTGAAGGGAAGAGATTTAATAAAAAGTGTCGATTTATTACGCAGGAGATCTTTTCTGAGCAAGGTAGCTAGGCCTCCAAAGCGCTGACATAATTCCCTTCGGTAACAATGGCTGCGCGAGTCCAAAGGCCGCATTGCGACATAATCCTTTTCTTCAGTAGCAATGGCTGCGCGAGTCCAAAGTCCGCTTTGCAACATAATCCTTTTCTTCGGTGTAAGCCTGAGTCAAACCGTTTAACCGACGGTTAAACGACCGCATTCATCAAAACCGTTTAGCATTTCTCGCTCCGTTTAACCGTTATTTGCACACATTTTGGGAAGTGCTAATAGCCGATAAAGATAATCAAAGAAACCGCGGTGTAATGTTACACCCAGCTGGGCGCCAGCTGTCTGGCAGCAGCAATCTCTATGATTCAATTTGTAAACAACCATGCCCCCTTCTCTCCTCGATCCCTATTTCCCTTCTCTCTGTGTTCATCGCTCATGTACCTTTTCTTATTGCTGCACTTTCAGACAGGTGCAGGAAGCAAAGTTCTATAAATGTTTACACATTCGATGGTTTCAGTCAGTTCCTCTCACCTCCCTTCTCCCCGACTCTCTCTCTCTCTCTCTAAAAATTAATATCAATATTAATATCAATCCCTTGCCGACTCGGCCCCCCTAAAATAAAGTTTATATATCTAAATAAAATACAAAAATAATGATAACAATAATAATTGAAGTTTTAGAAATATTAATCAACAAAGTCTTGGACATTGTGAGTAATTAAATTTTGATCATTCTTTAATTCAGCCGACTTGGGGATCAAACTCTTAACACAGCCACCCTTAATTACTATCTCATTTGTCTTACTTCTTCACTCTCTCCATGGTCCATGCTCTCTCTGTCACATACACACACGTACACACAATCCACCTCAAACATCGGCGCCCTAATACAATGTACACACACATGGCGAGCACAATGGTTACCACATGGCTTTTGACCTCTCACTGACCCGGGCGCATGCACTGCGGTCACCAAACTGTAATTTATGCTGGTATCAAACTCCACCCACATAGCTAGAGAAGCATCCTGATTGGTCACTAATTTTGATCAGCTCATTTCTGGGTGTGTCATATGGCCTTTTGCTTATGGGTGTGTGTGTATATCCATATTCATACACGGCAATGATACATGCACACTCAAACATGACTTTGGTTTTGCATTGCATTGCAAAAGCATGTTTAAACACGTCACAAATCAAGCCATCTTCACAGCGACTTGAGCTCAATTATTTAAGGTAACTTTGCTAGGTTTATCATGATATCAGATGAGGAAAAAAACCGTAATGACTCAGGCCTACAGTTCGGTGACAATGTCTGCCCATGGAGCTAGTAGTCTACTAGCTCCATGGTCTGCCCTAGTCCAAAGTCCGCATTGCGACATAATCATTTTCTTCGGTAACAATGGCTGCACGAGTCCAAAGTCCGCATTCCGACATAATCCTTCTCTTCGGTGATTGACAGGGGCGCGCAAGTCCAAAGTCCGCATTCCGACATAATCCTTTTCTTCGGTGACATACTTTTTTCTGTGGAAACACGCTGATAGATACTAGATCTAGACTAGATCTAGACTAGATCTATTTGTATTATTTTTATCGGAGCGTCGGCTTCGAAAAAGCAGTCGGGACTGTACCGACTCAGGCTTATTTGTGTGAGTAAAATCACCAAAATAAAGGCTAGCTAGGTATTAAGTTTTATTTTTAAATATTAAAAAAAAAAAAAACATGGCGTCCGAGTATTCGAGTATTCGCGGGCAAGACTGGGAGTGTACTCGAGTACCTCATTACACGGTTATGCACAGCCCTAATACATTGGTGATGTCTCTAAGCGCTTTACAGATATAATCTTACCCTGGTCATCAGATTCAGGCTTGCCCGCACATCGTGTACACACTTTTGATCAAACTATGACTTCACAAAGAGGAATACCAAGAACAAATTCTTTATAAATGTAATGAATTGGCCACTGATATTTCACATCCGTAGTTAATTGGTAACTTACAAGAGTGCTCTTTAATTATGATTTACCGGTCAGCACTGTTCTTTGTTTCTCCTTGACAGTACAAAAACACAATGCAAATATAAGTAAGACCGGTCTCTTGCCTATATCTAGTGTTCTATGTCCAGGACTAGCCACCAATGTGGGAAGGATGCCTCCCAAGAAATGTGCAAAACAGGTGAGTGTATTAGATTTCATCATTCAATAATAATTATGACAGTGGGTTTCTGTATGGCGCTCATGTCTAGCACATTTGCCACACCATGTGAATCATTATTGTTACTCCGGCTATAGCATGGCTGCCTGTGCAGCGCTCAAGCATTTTAAGGAATGAATTCCTGCCAGTAGTAGAGTACCCATTTACATCACCTGGGTCGAGTGTGGCAAATCTAGAATAATGTCCATCTCGTGATCACTATCTCAAGGTTTTTGTTAGCAACCACTGGAAGTTCCCCTTTTAAGGAAACTCCCATGGGACAATTACTCCCCAGACAACCAGCCCCTAAGACGATTACACTCTGTAATTGGGTATTCTCTTACATGTAGGTGGTAGTTGTCCTGGAGAGTGTTTCACAAAGACTAAGATCGACTTTAAGTTGGACTAAACTTTGGCAGGCCATTCATGCCACTGTTTGCTCTCACCATTATGATCTTTAGATAATATTTTTTCCTTCAATAATGAATTATCAAAAAATGTATATTTGTAACCAAAATTTGTACGTCCCTTGAGAGACCAATGCCAGTAAATGGTGAGAGCAAACAGTGGCATTAGCGGCCTGCCATAGTTAAGTCCAACTTAAAGTCGATCTTAGTCTTTGTGAAACACTCCCCTGGGATAGTTGAAGGTCAATCCCATAGCAAAGAAGTCAGTAGAGTCAGTAGTCAATGGATTAACAATGATTTATTTCATCCATTCAGTTTATTTTTGATGATTATTCCTAATCATAGTGGCATGGAGGGGTTACCATTTTTAAAGACAGAATTTTCTAATATTTTTTGTGTTTCTGTCGTGATTCTCCAGATGAGGTGTGCGTATGAAGTCTATGAGTTGAAACAAGACCAATACCTACAGAATCCAGAAAGTCTAGGCAGTGTGTGGGAACATCAAATATACATGGCATCAGATGTGAGTAGATCTTCAAAATTTCTACATCTTTATATTTATTCTTTTGTTAATTGAGAAAAATCCTTAATAACCTGACGTGGACATGACTATACTGATCAAGTACAATTTGTTAAAATAAAGTAGTCGCTTTTCATGAGCTAATGAATGACACAGTAGGTAAGTTTGTGAGACTGTCCTTGTTTCTGGCTTTCTAGCTACATATATATTGAGACATTGAGAGGCCATCTCTTGGCTGTCAGCTTAGTTTTGTGGGACAACCCATAGGCTAGGAAGTCGAAATTGACAGCTTTATTGCTGAAATGTAGCATTTTGACTTTATAATCGTTACACAAAACAGCGAAAAAAAGACATTTTGTCACAAGTCTACTAATCATGCATAAAAGGTAAATCAGATTCCTTCTATAGAGGTAAGTAAGTGCTATCAAAGTGTCATGTCGATCATTTGTCGATCTCGGTAATACATCTTTATGGAAGCAAACTAAATGAAATCAAGCACATATTGTGCTGGACATCTCTTTGTCCTGTACCTGATGTGACAATTTTTATAGGATATACATGTATGTAAAACCTGTCTGCTAGAAAATGTTATGAAAACTGTCTTTTTTTTCATGTGTGGAATCACCTGTATTAACATTTGCATGATCATCTTTAAAAAAAAAAAATCTTTTGAATTTGCAGGATGACTACAATCCAGAAATCACATTTTTAGAAGAGAGCTGAGGTTGGGCCCACTGGTGTAAAGTACTGTCTAGTGTCTACCCTTCCCTGCCTCGCATCGCCCTTCTCCACCTCGCTCTGTTTCTTCCCTTCTCCCTGGTACCTGTCTGTTTGTGTGAAGCGCCCTCAACGTACCTCCATCACCAGGCATGATCTCACCAAGGACAATGCGTTGGAGCCACGTCACAGTATAGAAAGGCCACATGATTCTAAAAGCTTTTCTCAGAGAAGTCCAGTACCTGTACAGACTGTTTCCATATCTGTAGATGATGCATGTACAGCTTGGATGACCGCTACATGATCAGGTTCTTCTTGTTGTGCAACATCAAGCTGTTTGTGGCCAGAACTTTCATTGTGTTATGGGCTGTGGAAGAGACTGTTGCATTTACAGCACATCTACATCTTCGACTTGCTTATTGAGATAAACTTCCTTTTGGAATGAGCATACCATGGATAAATGAAATGTACCAGTACAAGTTTTCACATACTACATGTACAGAGCTACCTGGAAAACTCAAAAGCTCGATCTCACGTTCAGTCCTCTTCAATGTGAGTGATATCGAGAGGGGGACTTTATGATGGAGTACCACCCGCACCGAGTGCTTAGCTGTTCTTTTATTTTCACTTTATTTTCACATTTTCACAAATGTACAGTAACAAGGTCATTTGTGATCAATTTAACCGTAACACTTGTAAGCTGTACTGAACAATGAGGTGGTGTGTCATCACTCACATTAAATTTATGTCTGCTCTAACGTATTGTAACCTGAAGTAAATCCTTTCAACGCATTGTAAAACGTGCTTAAATAACCATGTGAACGTGACCTCTATAGATTGTGTACATAAGACTTGAATGATGTATCTATTTCTTATAACAAAGGCAATACAGATAATGTACATTGGCTGATGCATTCAACTGCATAGGTGTGAGGTAATATGCAGTGCTATTTTTTTTTTTTTTTACGCTGCATGTTCATGTCATGACAGGATCCAGTCTGTGATTATACAGAAGAGTTTTATGCCTTATCTAAACGATTTCTAGAGAAGGAGTCTATGAATGATTTTTATTCATTTTATGTTTTTATTTGTTTGGTTTATAAAGAATGACCAGCGGCTCAGGGGGATACAGTCACTCTACAAGGTACATGTAATAACATATTTACAAAATACATTTGACATGATATAACAGATTGTCAATTTGTCAGTAATTTTGAGGGGAAACAAGTACATGATAAATCATGTCCTTCATTTGAGTGTAGAGAGATGAAAAGAAAGAAGGAGTTTGATATTGTTTTAATCTTGTGTATATGTACATGCTGCTAGGTACATTAGTAGTAGAGATGAACACTTATTTTCAGAGTATCTCATTTTGTTTGTTTGTGTTTTACTATTGCTGATATCTTTTTTTTTAGTAGGAACTATTAAACTATGTAATATCTTCATTTCCAAGCACTGATACACATTGACAGACACATTGACCTGTATTCAGCCATAACAAATAATGGAAACAACAAAGTAATTTGAGTACATTTAAATTTTATGTACATGTATCTGGCAGGACTGGGTAATTTTTTTTTTTTCATTACAACTGAGAAATTGCACAACTGGAACATGTAGATTTTTTTCCTTTTCTATCAAAGATGGTCATAAACAGTCTGAACTCACTCCAAGTGAAGAACCATTTGTGATTAAATGTACCCATCATTTTGATAAAAAGTTGATAACATGTTCACTTGGTTTTAGATTGACCATTATAAAAGTGTTTGACTAGATTTGTTCATATTGTTCCTTCATTTGTATTCACTTTGGACTAAACTGAACAGAAAAAAGGACAATCGGTACTTGTCTGTTTTTCTATAGTTTGAGGGAATATATATTTTTCATTAACCAAAGCATTTGTTATTGTCAGGTAATGATAACAAAAATTCTTCATATACATGTACTACAAATTATATCTACTACAGATACAAGATTGAATCTCCATAAAGCTTATGTTAAACTTGTTGAAATACAGCCATGTGGGCAGTATCATTTGTATTTGGAATATATGAATTGAATTGAAAAGTGTAGAGCACGGTACACAAAAGGTCATGGTAATGAGTTTTATTTTCTAAAGTTTGAGAGATTACAGCAGAAAGGTAATTGGAGATAAAAGAATCAGGATAGCATTTGTACATTACTACTCTGAATACCACATACAAATATTTGATATTCTTCACTTGTATTTGATCAAGCAGAATTGTAAAATGTGATATAAATTTTTTGATATTTGCAGTACAAGGTAACCCACAAATTATATATATGCATTTGGACAATGCTGTACACATCAAGTTGTGGACATCTCAAGTTTCAGAGAGAACTACAACTTTAAATGTTTTCAGAAACAATATTGATTGTTTTTCCTGGTTGAAAAAATGATTTGATTTATCTATGAGCTCCGATACCATGAAATGCTGTTTACATAGTAGTAGTTATGTAGTAGTAGTACATATATTTTCTTTTTACCAAGGTTGATCAACAAAGCTCAGCACAATGTATTTGTAAGATGGTACAGTTTGCAAATGAATACAATGCCTTCAAAAGCACACCACGAAGAACCAGGGTAGGAGAAACGGTTGGAATAAGAAATTAATACTTTAGAGGTTATCACATGTAACTCCTTTGTATATTGAATCTTATTCTATGTTGTAATATTATCTGTAACGCGCTTAGAGACAGTATTATGTATTAAGCACTATATAAATTCAGGTTATGGTTACTATTGCACATACAGCTTTAAAAATCATCCTTCTTAGAAACACATTATTTGAAGATCATACTGAATCAATGCAGGTACATGTACTTATAATAATGCATTTGTAAAAAAAGAAAGAATTTAAATGATTGTTTTAGTTCATATTATTTGACTCCTGTGCTATGAAGGAACCTTTCCATTTTTACTCTCGAATATACATACGGTATTTAGGATGACTAGTGGTAATTAAAAATTATATTTACTGAAGAAGAAGCACAAACTGTAATTTTTGTTTGGTGATATTTCCTTGTTATTGCCACTGTTGGAGAGCAGTTTGAAAATGAGACTTGGTGAAATGAAAGTATGAAACCATACAAATCTTCTAACTCTGCATCCAGTTAAGTTGGGTGTACATTGTATTGCAATCACTTTTATGCTTTAGAATTCAAAGAAACAATCTATTATTTTCCATAGTAGACGGTAGGTCTATTGTTAATAGAAGTATCAGCAGAGTTATTTTCTGTTTGTTATATTTTATTGTGAAGTACATCATGTTGCCAATTTCATATGTAATAAACCAGGGGGAGGGGTGCGCTTGTAATAAGAACAGTGTCAAATATTCATGTTTGTTGATCTATTTTAAGGATATTAAGCAGATACATCATGTACATAATATATGCTGTAGGGAAAGAATGTATCTCTCTTTTGTATTTTTTTTCTCTCTCTGCTAATTTCTTGTGAAACATATCCCCTTTTCTATATCTCCTTCTTTTGCTAGACTCTGTGATTACTGTACGAAAATGGAGCTTGGTTAGTTTATTATGATGCTCGGTCAAACAGAAAATCTCTGAACAGTAAAATGTACCTCATTTTTAATGTATTTGTAGCTTTGGAAAGTATCTGTTTAGTGATCACTTGTTTTGATCAACTAATTGCCATGATTATTTTTTAAATGGTTGCACAAAACTCCATAAGCACAATGTTTTGCAAGAATAGTTAAGTTCAGAAAAAATGAGCCATATTTTTTGTTTAGTTCAAATGCTCTGCCTCTGAGGCATCATGCTGTTTTACATGTTGTATGTCACTTGTATTTTCGAATTGATTTCTTGTGTTTTGTAATATGTGATTTTACTTTTCATCAGAAATATATGGTGCGAGATGTGGTGATAAGAATTCAGTGAAGGACTGGTTAATGATATGTAAATTGATTTACAGTCTACATGTACTTGTATGTCCCTTACAACTTACGAATAGTGAATTTCATTTGTTGAAGGGAGATTGTGAGTCTGCAAGGTTACTATCTTTTGCAGATGAACTAGGCATTATCCTGCAGTCAATTATGCCTTTTTGGTGCAAGACAAGGGTTCCCTCTCACAAACCTGGGCTGGTTTCAGCTTTATGATTATGGGCGTTATTGTAATGTATTATGAATGACGAGAAGGTAACTGACAGTAAGAAAGTAATTTTCAAGTGACTGGAAATAGAGTAGAACTCCTATTTTCATTCATGATGATATTACACATTTTTATGTTGTTAATTGTTTGTTTATTAAAAATGTAATTCTAATTGTTTATTCCAGTGGGAATGAATATGCTTTTCATTTTCATTCGAGTTGAGGAGCTATGAATCGTGTATAACTGAGAATGATAAATAAAAATACAAACTGAAAGAAAATGTACAGAGTACCTTATATTTGTGTGTGTCTTTTACATTTTAATATAACATACTGGTATCTGCATTGTTGGAATTGATTTGTCCAACATGTTAGGAAGGGAGTGAAGATAAGTGGGTGGGGTGGGAGGCCTGGGGGTGTTTCATAAAGCTGTTCGTAAAGTTACGCATGACTTTACGAACGACTTGAATATGAAGTGCCAGATAGGATGCCCAAAGTTTTTCCTGATGTTTTAACAAAGTGAGACTATATTTCCAATAACCTCAATTAAATTATGGCAAAATATACTTTGCATTAAAAATGTTTGTTATAATACAGAATGTTAATCTACATCTGCACGGTTCAACTTAATTTGATGCAGTTAAAAATTATTGAGCATCCCATTTGGCTTTTCATATAAAGTCATTCGTAAAGTCATGCGTAACTTTACGAACAGCTTTATGAAACACCCCCCTGGATTGACTCAAAGAGGGAGGGGAATGAGCACCGAGTACCTTCTTTAATTGTCATTATTAATGTAATATACTGGTCAGTTCCCCGTAATAAAATTTGGCATTGGTTTTTTCAATTTGATATGGTTTACGGATAGGTGGAGGTTGTGGTGATGGAGGGAGGGAAAAAAGAATGGAAGAGATTACTGTAACTGAAAGGCATACAAAAAAATAGATGACTGGCATACAAACCAAAAGGTCAACAAAGCTAGTCATTTTTAGTGTTGGTTTTTGTATAAAAAGGGAAAATAGAAGAAAAGAAATGTTCCTTTTAATTTAATTGAATGTTTTCAGTATTATTTTCGTACATCCTGATCATTAATTGTCAATAGGTGATCTTACAAAAATTGATTGGCAGTTCCAAGATCAAATTCTTTTGAAATTAGATTACATGTACTATTTAAAAGGCTTTTCTTAATTTCGAATTTCTTGTTCCTAAATGTATATAACTCGGTATATATAACTCACTAATTGGGCTGAGATAAAAGGGCACCCCCATCCCCCTATTCAAAATGTTTTTCTGACATGACATGGTTTTATTGGAAGGAGAATCTCAGAAGTAACAGAGCGCATTATTATCTTACTTGTCTTTTTTATATTTCCTTTGCCGAGTCTTGGAACATTTTTGTTATGCTGCCTTGTTAGTAACATCGCATCCTTCCTATCCTAATTGAATTCACCTTTCCAAACTGATGTCATGTTTGGACAAGGTTGTAAAATAATTCTTTGAAAATAGACAGGATAGGCTTTGGGAAAATGCTGAATTTAAGTACAATTACAGAGGAGCTCCCCCAGACCGCGCTTAACCAGTATCTGGAGTCTTCTGGACATAGAGAAGTGCAACTTATGCTGTTTTTTGTTATATTATTATATGTAAAAATGTTGTGAAAGAAAGAAATAAAATGAACCTTGAACCTTGAACCTTGAACATTATAGTTATAACCTGACTGTTCATATGATATGTGCGATAACGATTTCAAATTTAATTTGTCACTTCGAGATACCGTTAAAAAAGCTAATGGAGGGAAATCTTCGAAATATTCAAACGTTTTGATATGTAAAAGCGGCTAGCATACATACTTTGGAGATGCCTAAAGCGAAGTGAGTGATTATTTAATTATGTCTTTAAGTCAAATGTAAGGATTTTGCTATTCATTTGTTGCTTGATGTATATTTGTTACGATTTTCTGGGAATTAATTTTTAAGGTTTTCTATAAGAGTCCCATATATCGACATTTGTGTACCGCACAAGTCTGTAATGAGATTGAGAGCAGTTTTCTATGAACGCGTCCGTCATTATCATGGATGTGAGTTGAAATCTTGTCGATTACGAAAACAAGTTATTAACTAAACTCTAAGTGTAACTGAGCTGTGTAAGCATATTCAATGTTGCTACTGTAGGGGTGTAAATTTGTCTTTAACTTTACCGTCCATATTTTCCATGTTTTCTTTCTTGCCAATTCTTGCCTTGTTTTCTTTCCTTTTTTATTTTCCCCCTTTTTGGCTTGAACATGTTGAACATAATGAAGTCAATTAATCTTCATGATAGAGTAATTACTCTCATTACAAATGTGGGCATGAATGCAGTGATCGTGATGAAAAGGAGGAAATGTAGAAAGACGGAATAGTCTAGTCTAGATTAGTTTAAAAAAGAGGATAATAATAAGAATTAAGATGAACAACGAAAAGAAAAAGAAAAAAAAGAAAAGAGAATTGGGAGAAGGAGATAAAGAAGGAGAAGGAAGAGGATAAGAAAGAAAAGGAAGAAAATGAACGAGAAGAAGATGAAAGAGGAGGAAGAAGATGAAAGAAGAGTGAGAAGAAGATACCCATAGCAGGACTTGAACCGCGGTTCATCTGATTCTGATCCACAGTCTGATGACGTATCCACTACACCACGATTCCTTTACTTAGTTTAAGGGACGTAATGATCAGTGTCAAAAGTAAGTTTAATGTAATTACTCCTTCTATTCTCATTCATCTTATTCCAACAGAGCAAAGAAAAGTAAGACCAAACGTCGCCATGAAAGCAGTAGCAGTAGTAGCTATGACGACTCCAGTGACTCTTACTCCAGCTCAGACAGTGATTCAGGTAATTCAGAGGCTTCTGGCATTGTAAATTTATGTTGTCGATGCAAACATTTGTTTTTCACCAATATGAATTTGTAAAACCTTGTGAAGGAGATAATGGATAGTTATATATGGGAAAACAATCACCTCATCACAATTGTGAAAAGAAGACAGCTTCAGTGGTTTAGGCATGTAACTAGATGGAAGAATAGCTTGGCAAACACCATCTTGCAAGGAGGAACTGATGAGTGACGGGAGAGGGGCAGACCAACTAGGACATGGACTGATAACCTCAAGCAGTGGAAGGCCATGTCATTTGAACAGCTAACTAGAACAGCTGACGACAGGAAGTTATGAAGAACCTGTGTCTCAAGGTCCATTTAAATGTTGCCCCAATGGCCTCCAAGCTATGGGACATAGATCTATGATAGATAGATGTGATTATTTAGATATAATCACAAGGGGTAAAAAGGCAGTAGAATAACAGCAACTGAGTGGAAGAAATACATCAATAACTAACCTTATGCAAAGGAGATTAAATAACTCATAACTAGGTCCCCAGGATAGAAACATCCATAAATTTGAATATGTTACCTGTAGTAAACTGGTCTACTGGTATTGTGCTTGGTCTTCGAGTGGCACATGCATACATCAATGTATGTACATTACTGTCTTGCCAAAGGATATGAGTGCCATGTGGGTGCTTGAACCCATGAACTTTACATCCCCAGTCAAGTGGGTAATATAAACCACCAAACTATGACACCTCTACATAGAGTTTTCTCTGTAGACACAAAAGAAAATTGAAGTTACTACGAGTCTACAGCATCAATATGAGTGGATATGACTTTGAAACGTCACTTTGCAGAAGCTTAAGATAATGAAAGCAATGATTTCAAAGCTTTGTGTGGAATGAAAGTTGTGTATTGCTTTGTGTTATCGACATTGAAATCAAACATGAAATTATCTCTTAGTGTTTACCCACTTTAACTGATTTTCTATCAGAATGTCAAATCAGAATTTTCTTGACCTTATTATATTTATTTAATGTTATGTATTCTAATCTGCCTATTGTTATTTTTTATCAACAGAGGATGATTACAAAGTAAGAAAGAAACAGAAGTCTGATGCTCCTTCCAAAAAGCAACAGAAGAAAAATAAGATAAAGGCAGAGAAAGAAAAGAAGAAAAAGGCTAAAAGTAAGTACTGAAGCTCCAAAGGAGTATTGGCTCATGAAGTTGACATTCTTGTCATTTTTATTTTATTTTTGTATCATGTTAAAATAATATTTTGAAACAGTTGATACAACTTACAGAATCTTCATTTTAGAGAAGAAAAAAAAATATCTTCTTCCTAAAGAGTGGAACACAATCATTCATTAGCTTTAGGCTGACAATATTAGAAATTCAGAAGATTGTTAACAAAACAATTTTAAACACACAATATATTTGGGGGAGGGGTTGTACTCATTGCTGTTAAACATACTGTATCATTAATCAGAATGATTTATTTAAATTCCAATCAATAAATATAATGCTAATCCATAAATTACATGCAAAGTATTTTATTCTGTTATCACCTAACAGCTATGCGGAGTAGACTTGCCCTTTGACCTTACTAATTTTCGTTTTACACTCTCCTCTACATCCCCCCTCTCTCCCTCTCTCTCTCTCTCTCTCTCTTTCTCTCTCTCTCATGTTTAGATAAAATAACAAAGGATGATTACTACAGCAAGAGTAAAGAATTCAGAGTTTGGCTGATGGAAGAGGTAAATTGCATTTTTGGAAATTCATTCTCCCTTTAGGTTTGTACAGCCAACTGTGTGTACACATCTTAAATGGTGTTCATTTGGGCCAGGCTATAAATTGATATTTGTTTTCTTTAAGAGGATGCACTTTAAATGATTGGACAATAATGAAATATGATGACTTTTATATATGTGAGAATTGTAACCTTTATTAAAGTAATGGGGTGGTATTCTCATAAGTTAAGCCGGGACTAAGTCCAAACTAAACAAGAATTTTAGTTCACACTTCTATGGAATGCTAGGTTTCATCTTCCTCCTTCAATATTCATGACAAAGATAATCTACCAAAGACTTTATTGAAATTCAGTTCATACTCTTATTATTTTTTTCTTCTCATTTCATTGCAAAATTATTTTTTTGGACACTTTTCATTGCAGGATTAAAATAATCTGTACAGGGTAAACGAGTTGGCAACAGGCACTCCATAAAAGTGTGGACTAAGTTAAGCCAGGCTTAACTTAGTACGTGCTATCGGAATACCACCCATGGACATTAACAGATGTTCCATTTTGTAATGATTTTGCAAGTCATCTTGTAGTGTTGTCATAAAAACATACCTTATGCTAGGTTTACATTATGTTCCCGGCGGCCACAGCAATCACATTTCAGGCCACCGTGGACAAAACGGGATGGACGTGAGACAAGGCGGGGGGACGGAATGGGCAAACGTGACAGGCCGTGATTGCCGTGGATGCCGGGCCAGATTTTTAAACTGTCAAAAAAATTGTCATGGCAGTCACTGTGTGGATGAGAAACCTAGTAGGCTGTAGTAAAACGGGGTGAACGCAACAAAACGTGACAGTACGCAACAAAATACCTAACAAAACTTGAATACAGAGAAAAAATGGCCAAAATCCCACGGCGCACTACGTTTCGGGCAAACGGGGCTGCCGTGGCCGCCTGGAGCGTAGTGTAAACCTAGCATAATCAACAGAGATACAACCTATAAAAAGATATTTGACATACATGTAGCATATTAAAATGATTATTCATTTTTAGTCAATCATGATTCCTAGTTTCATATTTTTATGTGTTTATGATTAACAGAAAAACAAACCACTGGATGAGCTTACATCCAAAAAATCAAAGGCGTATTTCAAGAAGTTTGTGAAAAAATGGAACTCGGGCAAACTGCCGAAGGTGAGAGAAATTTTATTTTAATGCAATGTTTCTGAAAGCATAGATATACATGTAAGATAAATAAATTTCTATTACTTAAGAGTGAGGAGTTATGTATCACTGAAGCAGGTTTTTTATTTTTTTTATTTAGCGATAAACCTCATTCTTGAAGAAGAAACTTGATTTTTAAGTTTTCCAATATATGAAACACTGAGTGTCTTATGTGCCCATAGTGTGGATTGTTCATCAAAAGACAATCATAATCTCTTAATCTCTCATTCTACCCTTTTCTTTCTTTCTCTCTCTCAATATTTCTCTTCCCTGTCCCTTTCCCCCATCTTTCTTTCTTTATGTATTTATCTTTTAATCCATTTATTTCATTTGCATTTTTTTTTACACAGAAATATTACAAGGGCATTGACTTTGCTGATGAGAAATCTTCACTGACAAAATACAAATGGAAGGTAAGAACTTGCTTTGAATGTTGTTAAAAAGTTTCTTTCTTTTTTCTTTTCTTTTCTTTTTTCAGGGGGTGGTGCAAATGAATGGGTCGTTAAATAAAGCAAAAGCCCCTTTTCAATCTCTAATCACATTACAGGAGATAATGGCCCTGACTAAGAACTGCATTTTGGGGTCAAAGAATATTCACAAGTAATACTGGATGAGGTCTCGAGGCTAAAAGCCATGGATTTGTAATTATTACAATGTTTGTTTTATCACAGTTTTCAGGTTCTCGTCACCCATCCCTGTCACGTGACCTAGATGGTAGCATCAGCATGTCACCTTTCAAGACTCCACAGCCGACCAAGTTTTCTACGTTTGGAAAGGGCGCCCTCAGGGATGCTGCAGGCAGCAAGAGTGTGCCTCCTGATGCTAAGTTCATCGGCCCTAGCAGACCGGTAAGATTTATCTTCATTTTCTGTTTTTATGATGATTATCTTTTGTCGGTCTAAACTACATGTAGATGTATCTGTTGGCTCTATCCCTCTGTTCCTCCATATGTCTCTCTCTCTCTCTCTCTCTCTCTCTCTCTCTCTCTCTCTCTCCATGTCTCTCTCTCTCTCTCTCTCTCTCTATGTCTCTCTAGGTTAGCCTATCATTGTTTTATTAGTCATTTCGCTCTCCTTTCTCTATCTACCTGTATCTCTCACTCCTTGTCTCCCATTTTTTCTCATTCTCCCTTTTTTTTTGTCTCTCTTTTTCTGACCATCTCTCTTATCTATTTCTATCCATTTGTCCTGTATATCTCACTCTCTTTACCACTTACTATTCAGTGTTTCTAATGCATGCCATATATTTGTGTTTTTCAATTTAATAATAATGCAGGGTTCGTACGGGTCATGGAAAACCTGGAAAGTCATGGAATTTGGCTTAGTCTTTTTCCAGGCCTTTAAAGTCATGGAAAATCGATGTTTTGATAAAAGGGTCATGGAAAGTCATGGAATTACAAAATTCATGGAAAATTATGTGTTTTTATCGTCAGATGTGTAAATGATAAAACTAATTTCTTATTTCTATCTCTTCGTTTCTGTTTTCTCAGTTTGAATTTTGAAACCCATTTATTATGACTCGACTGTGATATTGTTGTTCGCCAGCTCTGTGAACGAACGCATTGTGTAATGTACTGGATGTATTTGTGCGAGTGATCGTGTGTGATGAACTGTACACGCCTAGCCTAGCCTAGCTTGTGTGTGTATTACAGTATGTGCGTAGTGCTTGGCGGCGCGGCGGGGCTTGCATTTTCCGAGCACGTGTATTTTGGGGATCATCTCAAAATACCCCCAAAGTTGTGTTACCGACAGGGACAGTTTGGGTAATCATTTGTAGACAGAACAAAACGATATTTATTTTTCTATATTTTTTATTTGTTAAAAAAGAGACTTTTAATGATGCAAACAAAGATTTAATCACTAGTAAGGTCAAGTTGACATTTTCCCAAACAGTCAATGTACTGCACATTCCTATTTTGAGATGATCCCTTATTGAGCACGTGTGTGCGTATTTTGTTTTCCACTGCATGCATGCACTGTATATTGCTGCACGCGTGACATCGATGATACTGACGTTAGTTTAAACTGTTTTGGACTAAAATTTCATGTTGTGAGTTATTGTCAGTTTAATCCAAAATGCCGGGGAACTGCTATTTTCATGATGCCTGGTTGGATAATCCGACATATTATAGCGAATGGATTTTGAAAGCAAAGCTCCGATCCAGGAATGGCTAGATGCATGCAGTGTCTGCCAGTGTAACTGTAAGTTCAATGTACACAATAATATGAGCGAAGCAGCGCTGCGCACTCCTTTTTGTACACCGTTTATCATCGCGGTCACAGTGTTTATCTTCTGCTCATAGTCGAGTCATACGCGCAAAATGTGTATTTTATGTGCCACATTTGCCCCTGGGAAAGTCATGAAAAGTCATGGAATTCTTACTTCAAAAGTCATGGAAAGTCATGGAATTTTATTTGGCAAAAAGTGTACGAACCCTGTAATGATAATACCAATCGTATTTATTAAGTGCTCTTTCATACATTAACAATCACATTCTGTCTTAATAATGAATAATATATATATTTTTGTTATCCTTTTATAATCGAAAGTATGAAAATATACACTTTTGTCTGTTCTATTTATTTCTTGATTGAAAATACTGCACCATCTTTATTCTTGATATTTTGTAGATCAAAGTGAACTTGATTTTCTCCTGTGGAAGTTTGATTACTTAAAAAAAAACAATGCTTTTATTGAATTTACAAGGAACTGTTGGTTAAAGGTAAAGGAATTCTACATGTAGATTGAAGAAAAAAAAGTGATACAATTTATGATTTTTTTTTTCTTCTTTTTTTCTGTCAGCCACCAATGTCTCAAGTTGAGATGGAAAATAACAGAGAAGCAGAAAGGAAAAGAGTGCAGAAAGAGAGGAAAGAGTTCAACAGCCACAATAAAATGGTATGTCAATGACAATTTAAAAAAAATCATAGAATTGACTTAAAGAGGAAGTCCACCGTGATATTAAGTTGGTTTTAATAAAAGCAGAAAAATGAGAGAAAGTTTGAGCAAAATATGATTACAAATAAGAACGTTTTGAATTGTTGAAGTTGCCATCAATCAAACTCAAATTGGCAACTCTGTGACGTAAATTGAGAGGTTCACTCCCATTTGCTCTGTACTAAAAAATAAAAAAAATATTAAAAAAAATAAAAAATGTGTATTTTCCCTACAGAAAATGTTTGATTATACATGCACCCTAAATATAATTATTGCAAATATGTTTCTATGCAACCCCTGTATGAAACAAATCTATTACTACATACACATGAGTAAGGGATTTAAAATCTATTGCATTTTCTGTTCAGAGCAAATGAGAGAGGAGCTTGCAAGATACAGTCAAACCTGCTTTAGTGACCACCTGTCTACAAAGACCACCTGTCTACAAGGACCACATTTTTTGTTTCCCTTGAAAATGGTTTCTCATTGAAACATGTACTAAAGGAACCTGTCTACAAAGACCACCTGTCTACAAAGACCACTTTTTGTGTTTCCCTTGGGCTGTCGCTATAGACAGGTTTGACTGTACATCACAATGTTGCAAATTTGTGCTTCATTGATTACAACTTAAGAAATTCATAACCTGAATATTTTTAATCGATTTTGCTCAAACTTTCTCTCATTTTTCTGCTTTTATTAAAACCAACTTAATATCATGGTGGACTTCCCCTTTGTTTGTTAAACCAGTCTTTTAACAAAAGATTTTACCCAGCATAGGGGTTAAAGTTTTGTAGAATTTCCATCTTCACTGAGTGCTGTGATTCACTTATTTTTGCAGCATGAAACTTTTGCAAATCTGAACCACCACAAAATTTGGGAAATTTTTTATGTGTACGACAGATTCTGTTTTGACAGTTATAAGAATTCAAATGGATGTACTCAAAAGATACATGAAGAAGCGCTGCTGCTCAGTGGTAGAGCAGCCGTCTCGTAACTGAAACGTCCCGGGTTCAAAACCAATTCGATGTGCTGGTGCCCTTTGGTAAGGCATTAATCCTCATTACCAAGTCCTGCGGAGAGGACTTAAAGCCGTCAGTCCCCTGCTTGCTTACTTATAAGCATACACATGCTTTCTTAGCAGTCAGGTATAACAAACAAACAAACCAACCACGTAATTATTAAAATGAATTCATTTGTGTTTGACATCAGGTGATGGATGAATTGGCCCCCAAGGCTACGGGCCATGAGGCTAAGATACAGAAGAAACAGATCCGAGCTAAAGAGAGGAGAGAGAGGGAAGCTAGTCCTGGACTAGGGGTAGAGAACAAGTCTATCATGGGTGGACCGTAAGTGCATTGACCTTTGACAATTAATATGTATCGTATTTCTAAATAAATCTTCAGTGGTTTAAAGAAACTATAGCTTGTTGTGGAAGAAATGCCATCGTCGATATACAATTACTGCCATAAACCTCTAAACTCTTCTTCGTTAATTACTTTTCTTTGTGTCAAGTTTGGATATATAAAATTGGTATTTTTCTTTTTCTTATAGTACTACTCTCTTATAGTAAGAGATCAGTCTGGCTCTCGCGTATACTTCAGAGAAATATGAGAATAGTTTGTAGGTCCTACAATATCCAATTCATTCCAGCATTTTAGTCTGGAAAACTGGAATAAATAATACATATATACCTGTATGCCCCCATTAAAACAAGCAATTTGCTACAATATTTTGCCATTTCACTTTCTCATCATCGTTACTATCTTCTCTGTTTTGTCATCTCACTTCATGTTACTCTCTATTATTTCTGAATGATTTGATTCTCTCTCCTCTCCCACAGGAGCTATGATGATGTGATGGAGAGAAGAAGGAGGAAGAAGGAGGACAAGAAGGATAACATGGTGCATAAAGCCAACATGAAGATGACGGAATACCAGCTCAAGGAACAAGCCAAGATGAAGGCTCTCTTTGAGATGGCTAAGGCTAATAAGAACGAGAACTCGCTCTGGAAATGAAGTGATAGGTGCAAAGACTCATTAGAAATCATTGCTGATGGTAGAAATCTACGTGCCCCTTTCCTGGGGCAACCAAAATGAGAGTGCTCTATCGAATAAATCTGGAAAAGATAGAATAGGAGCAAAGACTTACCTCATTTCATTAATGGGGCAATTGTACTTGCCCTTATACTAGGGCAGCAAAAAATTAGAACCGATTAAAAATCATCCTTGATGGTTCGAATCCACAAGCTCCTTTGCCGGTTCATCTTCTTCATCCACTGATCACAACCATTGAAAGGGAGATGGTCGTCAGTTTCCATGTGCAGTTGGCCATGATTGGCTGACAGCAGACTTGGTGGAAATACCATTAATGGGTGTACAAGTCTTGCACACAGCAAACCCGTAGTCCCATCAAGAAATACCCACAGTCTCTCGAAGAGTCTTCGGGTGAGGGAAATGAAAGATAATGACTTTTCCGTATGGGGGGATGGGTAGAAAATGCAGAGCATTACATAAGGCCCATTGGTAATAAAAATGAAGGCTAATCCTGGTGATTGACAACACCTGTAATTTGGTAAGCCCACTTTGGAGAGCCCACTCCTATGCGTCTTTAACTGAGCATTGACAGAAGAACAGTAGTCCGTGGTGTGCCCCCACCTGTACAGTTTTCAAGTTTCACGATTTCCCAAGCTTTTGTAAATATATCATTACCAAGTTTATCTTAGCACACGTACCTCAGTCACCGAGAATCAACATTTTGTGTTTCCCTTGAAAATGGAAAATGGTTTCTCATTGAAACATGTACTAAAGGAACCTGTACATTTACATAAGGACAACCTGCCAATAAAGACCACTTTTCTTGTCTCCCTTGAGTGGTCTCTATATACAGGTTTCACTGTACGTACTATTTTTTGTATATTCAAGGAAGAGAAGACATTGTTTGATAAGCTTCCATTTCATCTCATCTTCTAAACTGAATAATTTCCATAACATGCTCTTACTATCATTTTGAATGTTGGTCATTCATGCACGCAGACATCATTCTGTGAATGTAATGTTAAAGGGATCCGGTAACTTTGTCTCAGATTCCGAAACAAAATCCTGGATTTAGCTCATGCTGCAATGATGATTATAAATCTTTAGGTCAGTCAGGAACCCCATGACTTTTACAAGCCGATCGCCTGTCTGATTATCAAGATATTTATGATTGGAAATAAAAACCAAATTTTGCGTTTTCCTAACGGTTTTCATAACACTACAGTCTATTGGGGAAAACGAGTATGGTAAAACCAGTCACTCAAAGATTTTTGTTTGTTTGAGGCACTTCTTGATCATTTGAAGCGCAATTTTTTTTAGGGCTTCAATATTACACCATATCACAGACACTGATAACACGTAGGGCCATGCATCTCAGATTTAACATTGTTAAACGATGCCTTTAAGATGTATGCAATGTATTTCTTTGATTTTTATGCTGCACTTTTAAAGTACCTTGCTATGTATTCTTTTTCATTTTCATTTAGCAGACCCAAAGTATTTTCTAAAAATTAATTAAAATCCAATTTCAATATTTTAAAACTTTGGAATGCATTTGTTGAGGCACTATTTATCTGGCAAATCAAACACAGTACATCATGTGCTGTATAACACACACATATCATCTGTTTGGAGCCAGAAGTGCATAAACCCCTATCCTTTAGCACAGTGTCAAGGCCCATCTGTCTCTGAACAGGCAATACACCTGTTTTAACACATCACAGACATTGCAATTGAAACACACAGAAGAGGGATGTGTGAATCGTCAGTTAAGCGCACCTGAACAAGCTAGGCCGTGCAAGACAAACGGTTATTTCCACTCCTCTCCAATTTTCATTCTTTTTGTGCGAAATATTCGAATCATTTTGCTGCCATAATGTTCTGGCTTCCATTTATATTTTGGACTCGTTCCCTTACCCTATTTTCATGTTTAATTCACAAGCACTACACGTATTGTTTAGGGATTCATTTTGATATCATGTTGGACTAATATTTGTTCCAATATCAAAGTCTTCCATTCAAATAATACCAGCATTTGGAAATCCTCTGTTTGATTCTGTAGTGTGAAGGATATCTGTTCAGGAAATGTTTGCATAAGAAACTATCTGTACCGTTTGAAAACGGGTAAAGTAGCTGGTTTCACACAGGAAATGCATATGGGACTATCAGAAAATAAGGTGAAAATGAAACAAGTGTTGGCATAACAGGAACTGGATGCACTTTTCTAATCACAAAATATATGGCAGATTGGGTTTAAAGTAAGTGATGAAAATGAAATAGAGATAAGCATGCTACTGTTAAAAGCAAAGCATTGTTTATGTTAAAAATAGAACACAACTTACTGTTTCTTTTAGTGCATGTGATATGTAGGTCCTAATCTGTTTGGTGTTAAAAATGATCTTTGAAGTAGGCTTGTATTATGACTTTCCTGAAATCTTGGTTCTGATATCTTTGAAAAGAACTAACGTCATTGATGTATTTCTTTGTTTTATAGATTATAATTACCTGGTTGTTTTTTATACCCTAAGAGATTTACTTGAGGGAGAGGATATCATCTGATTTGGGCCAGAATTACATTAACTCATATAGTTTTAACACAGAGTTAACGCCTTTTTGGTTCTGAGCGTTTTCAATGAAAGAATATTAGATGGAAACTTCAGTCTTTTTTCATTGAAATTTTCTTTGAAATCGTTTTGTTGGTTAGCTTTGAGCGATGGGGAATTCTCCTTAGAAGGAGAGGGGCTTTATTTTGAGATTCAAGACATAAATTATTCGATTTAGATACTCAGATGGAGGGCTTTTTGACATAGACAGCCATGCTGGGCATGTGCTTTTTATATTTTATTGATAGAAAAAAATGAGATGAAATATATTGCAGTGTTTATTGATATGTGGATATGTTTTTCAGTCATTAGCATTTATCATTTTATGTATCAGTAGGAATTCAACTGCTTCCTTAGGGTGTTATAGATTTTTTCTTTACGTTCTGTTTCTATTTTGAAATATATTACAATAGTAAATATGCATCAGTTCTTTCTACTTCGTTGTATGTACATGTATGCTCTATGGAGACAAAGAATGACATCTTCAATCTTGAAATTGATATTTCTACTCCTCAACGCATTTTATGTAGTGGTCATAGAATCAGAATAATTACATGTATGTCTTTTCAATTGTCTGTTAAGCTCAACATGTACTTAAATCTGGGTTAAATCTGCAAAACTCGCTTTCAAGAATGTCTTCAATTTGTGACATTACCCATCATGAGGGCTGATATTATTTTCAATACAGTTATCTGATGAGTATTTGTATAAACATATTATCATCAAATTGACAGCATTATATGACCTTTACTAGGGGTCCCTAGTAACAAACAATTTTTCTTCAAAGTTTATATCTGTTGAGAGCTGAATAATATATCCAGAAATTAAACAAAAATAGGGATGTAGTCCTATTAATTTTCGTCAAGACCAGGGACCCGTTTCACAAAGCCTTTTTTCAATGACAAATGACAAAAATTAGTGACAAATCTGCTGATAACCAATCAGAAGCAAGGATTTCAGTAGCTTATAACAAAAACTGTCATTTGTCACTGATGACAAGTTTGTGAAACAGGTCCCTTGGCTCTGTTTCGTGAAATAACAAGTGTCACATTTCTATACCAAATTTGATAACAAATAAACAAATGCAAAACTATTCCAGGGGGGTGTTTCACAAAGACTAAGATCGACTTTAAGTTGGACTTAAGTATGGCGGGCCATTCATGCCATTGGTTGCTATCCCCATTGGTCTCTAAATTATAATCTTGAGATAATATTTTTTCCTTCAATAATGAACTATCAAAAAATGTAAACTCTGTAGATTTGAGACCACGATTTGTACGTCCCTTGAAAGACAAATGCCAGTAAATGGAAAGAGCAACAGTGGCATGAACGGCCTGTTATACTTAAGTCCAACTTAAAGTTTAATTTTATTAAAGATCCAAATGATATGTGCAAGAAGTAGACAGTTGATGGTGATCGAATTGTTTGTTGTTATAAAGTATTTGCATCAAATTGATGTGAGAATATTTTTGTGTGCCATACTAGCAATATGTTGAAATTCTTATTTTTGTACATGAACATTATTATGGCATAGAGAATGTGGTGTATATTGATATACTTTGTTGAACTTTTGAAAATGATGTTTATATGAAAATGAAATTTCGTGTGATAATGTATATATTCATATATGGTATATGATTAATGTATCCGGCTTTCTTATTTGTCTAACTTGTCAAACATTTTCTGTATGCTTTATGTTTGATCAAGGATTTCAGTGTGTGGATCTGAATGGCACGTCTGATGTATGTATGTTTGTGTGTATGTATGTATAAGAAACTTTTGAAGAGACAATAGATATAATTTATTGTCTGTCGAGAGCCAGAAAGGCGGTTAACCAGTTTGATGCATGGGGATTTTGATATCGCCATCGTAGATATTGTTTTAGCTCTCTTATTTGAATTAATACTATTTGACTGTTTTATCTGAAACATGTTTTCATATATAAAAAAGGGGGCTCACAGTTTGGGTCTTATTTCATTTTGGGCAAAAAAGGCGAAATTGGGTAAAGTTGAATCCAAAAGGGCGTTAATACTTGAAAAATGTTTTCAGACCCTTTCGGATCTCTTTGTTGTTGTTGTTGCTGTTGTTGTTTCTGCCGCTGCTGTTGTTGTTGGGGGGGGGGGTTCCTTGATTTGTGTTTTCTTCTATTTTCTTCTACTTTCTTTCCTTCTTTTTGTTTTTTAAAGTCACCAAAATGATAAAATATATTACAGCTCAGAAATACAATGGCAGAAAAATTGAACTGTTCGTTTCATTTGTTTGTTTTGCCCATTTTGAAAGGAGCACAAGAAAATGCACATGCTAATATCAAATTGATATTAATATCTCAACAAACAAACCATTAGTGCACCCACAAATTGAAGCAAAATATTTGTACATCGTGTTCGTCTGGCTAAGTAGGTTCTATGTCAGCTCACGTGGTCTGATTCCTCCATTTTCTTTCTCACTCCAACTGATCTTTGGACTTGCGTTTCATTATACTATTGCGTCAACCATAGGCGCCGGAAGTGGGGCGATCGCCCCAACCAAAAAAGTGTGTGTGTGGGGGGGGGGCAACGCATTTTCGCCCCCCTCCCCCGAAAAAGAAGTAAAGGACTAAAGATAGGTTGTATTTTTTAACCAAAAAGAACATAAAAATAATAAAACCTGAATTGAATCACATATAAATTATATTCCATTCAAAGAAAAAGAAAGTTAAAAGGAATTAAATTTCCTAAACATTCCGCATGCCACCTATATTTATCAATGGAGGTTTTTATAAGAGCAATACGCGCATATCGTGGAAATATTGTGAGAAGATTGGAAAGCGTGTGTGTTTTTATTATAGGGGTGAGAAAATATGAGCCTCTGAACGCTGGCGTACTGATGGGGGGTTATTTCGAATTCGATATCAGTGATTTACAAATGTTGTTGAAATGACATGATTTTCCGGTATTTTTTCTCAATTTTTTTGTAAGTCATACCTTTTTATGCGTTGATGGAAAATTAGAAATCCCCAAATTTATACAGTCGAGCGAAAAGTATGCTTAGTTAGAAGCCTTCATGTCAGGGCCTGCAGAACGGCGGGGCTCGGGGGCTCGAGCCCCCCTCACTTTTTAAAAAAGTATGTTAAAGAGAAAAAGAAAGAAAGCGAGAGAAAAAAAATAAGTGACCTGCCAATGTCACAAATGAGGTATCAAAATATGCTCATCTGACCGTAATTAAATGCCTAAAACCTATGAGCTTCCGGGGGCTCTGTACCCTGGACCCCACTAAGGGCCCTAAGGCGGGCCCCTGGATGCTCATCTGACCGTAATTAAATACCTAAAACCTATGAGCTTCCGGGGCTCTGCCCCGGACCCCACTAAGGGCCGTAATGCGAGCCCTTGGATGCTCATATCATCGTAATTAAATACCTAAAACTTATGAGCTGGGGCTCTGCCCCCTGGACCCTACCAAGGGCCCTAAGGCGGGCCCCTGGATGCTCATCTAAACGTAATTAATTATCTAAAACCCTCTGAGCTTCCAGGGGCTTCTCCCCCTGGACCCCATCAAGGGCCCTAAAGAGGGCCCCTGGATGCTCATCTGACCGTAATTAAATACCTAAAACCCCTGAGCTTCCGGGGGCTCTGCCCCCTGGACCCTCCGCCAATTAGTGACCTGCCAGTGTCACAATAAAGGTATCTAAATATGCTGATCTGACTGTCATTTAATGCCTAAAAACCCTGAGCTTCCGGAGGCTCAACCCCTTGACCCTCTGCCGGGGCTCAGGCCCTTGACCCCACGCCAATTTACGCTCGCTACGCTCTACCTGATCGTTAATACTCCACTTTGAAAAACGTCCCGCGGGGCCTGCATGTAACATGAAAGAGTGGTGATGATGCAGATTCTCCCCCCCCCCTCCCAAACTGTTTTGCTCATTACGCCACTGCCCTTGGAAGGTGAGCCCCCTGGAAATTTTGCCCCCCCCCCCCATCCCAAACTGCTTCCGGCGCGCCTGGCGTCAAGTGTTAATGGGTGCACTGTGAAATGCGGTTTTTTACTAGACGAATTTCCATACCTCACTAGTTAATCATTAACACGAAACGCGCCTATTTACTCAAAACATTCAATTAATCATCACACATGCAGTTATGTAATGCCGAGCGATCCCAACAATTAAAGGGTCTCTATATCTTTTTTTCCCCAAGTTCAGTATGGCTGAAGAAATTAGGGTTTTAGGCCCTTTACAACCACAGATGAATCTATGGAGGGCTTTAGCGTTGTCACATTCCTTCTCAATTTCAATATGTCTTTATTTGAAAGATTAATTTTATGGTTTATATGAATAAACAAAATCAGATGCTCGTTTGCTTTTATCCACAACTAGTTTTCGTTTTTGTTTGTTGTTGTTTGTGTGCGCGCGTGTGTGTGTGTGTGTGTTCCTTTCTCTCCTTATAATGTTATTTTATGTACAATTAATTATGTTTGATACTTTTTCGCTTTGATTTTTAAATCTGTAAAGGGGTAATTTCTAACAAGCTCCTTTGTGCTTTTTATGATCCCACCTTTTATTTATAAAATAATTTGTCATTAATTAATATGTTTTACAGTGGAAATAAATGATTTGATTTTGACTTGAAGATACGTACAGATTATGCATAATCATGCAACATTTGAAGGTTTCTCCATGACGCCGGCGAAGACGGATTAAAAAAAAATAAAGGCGGGGTTAATGTCCAAAACGCATGGATGACATATTGTTCTAAAATATACGACCTCCATTAATCGACTAGAGTAAATTGGTCATCCCCTTGGTTAATAATTATCCCAAAAGTCTACGTCAATACGTACGGCAAGCAAACTGACGATATCTGGTCTACAATCATTACCCCAAACTAAAGCATCCGCATTTGTATACATTCCGGATTTTTAATCTATTCTGTGAGGCTATAAGCATTATACATGTCATTACTGTTAGATTGCTAAGGAATTACGGATTTTGTATCTCAAACACGAAGCAAAGTCTTGATATTTTTACAACATTCTGTTTCGGTTTTTTATTTCTACCAGATCTTTGTAGAAACATCCTAAAAAGGGTAAGTCGTTATCACGTTATCTTCACTTTTATTTAATAACTAGTGTCATACGGAAACGAAATATGTGATAGATTCAGGAAGATTCACAATATTCTCACTTAAACTGCATGGTTTTTTTTTGGGGGTGGGGTGGGAGGGGCTAGGGTCCTGTTTGGAATTTTTTCTGCTTTTTATTTATTTCTATTAATTCATCGTCAAAATGGAAAAGGTTATATATGCACAACATTGCATCATTGATTTTTTGTTTATAACTAATTAATATTGACTACACTCACTGGGCGAGGTGCTTCCGCTTTTTCTTTTTTGAGTTTTTTCACGATCGGAAAATCCAAAGTGAAGATAATTATGCAAACGAATGAAAGAAATGGTATTTCTTATGAAATTCTAAATTCTTTAGTCGAAGATTATCAAAGAATAAAGATAGGCCTACACTAAAATGTTTGTTCTTACACTAATCGGTGTAAATCGCTATTCTTAAAGTTTACAATTTTCTTAATTGTATACCACTCGTTCCTGTAAAGCTCTATTGTTATCCATAAAATGTATAGACCTATACCAAAATTTACTCATTATGGCAATTATGTCGTGCCATTGATGCTAAACAAAAGACCAACAAGATCAGTCTTTCTGTAATACAAGCATATGAGGGTGACCTATACACAATTGCATTTTGTTTGAGATTTAAAATTGTGAACGATTTGAATATACGTCTTCAAAACATTGTCATTAATTTTGGTCGCAAACATTTGCAGAATATTACAAATAGTACAGTGATTATGTGATATATTATAAGTTAGCAACTGATTTATTCATACCCCTTGTAAATTTGATGTTTTTTGTTTTTGTTTTTCATAACCATTCAATAATGAAAGGTAGGTTGGTTGAAGTATGGCCTTTGTTGAATAATTTAGCTGTAAGCACTGATAAATTATGTCACATTCTCAATAAACATAAATCGGGCCATATCGACTTTTCACCTACAAATACTTAGAAAATTACAAAACTTGGTAAGGGTATGAACAATCTAGTCTTATAATACAATTTTTTTTTAAAATTAATTGTGTCTATTTCATTAAAGACGGCGATCTTATTTCCCAAATCACCTATTATAGTCAGGTGGCTTAGTGAAATTATCGTTACTTGCCGGATAAAAGCACCATTTTTGGTACAGGGCTTCCTTAGGACCTACTAAACGATATTAGGCTAGGAGCCCCCGGCAAAAATTTCAATTTAAGGGTGTGGGGGCGGGGGCGTCTTTTCGGAAGGAAGGAAGCCCTGTACCAAAAATGGTGCTTTTATCCGGCAAGTAACGATAATCGATAAATTTGACGCTAAGCCACCTGACTATAATTAATAAGACTATGAGAATAATCACAGAAAATCGAAACTATGTGCATTTTACGTTACATGTATAAAACTCATAATGAAGTGGACGACCCCCTGTGGACAAAATATTCCCGCTTCGGTATCTTTTGGTCATGCATGATGATCACATAATCTTACATGAATTTCCTTTCCTTTAAAGGAAAATCCAACCTTAAAAACAAACGACTCTAACAGAAAACATAGAAGCAAACTGGTGAAAGTTTGAGCGAGATCGGACTATATGTATGGAAATCTCATATTGGCTGTATCAGTATGAATGTATTTCATGTAATAATATGCTATCCATAATATATTTTTAATAAGGGCACCAAGGGAGGAAGCGTTTGGGAGAAAAACTGAAATGAATGATAGTTTTTTACACGACAAACGGGAGAGTTATCAGGTCATACAAAATGTACGTCACAAACCTGTGACGAAATTGCCAATTTAAGATTCGCATAGGTAAACATGTACATAATTATGTACATGTACATAATGGATATAGTGATCTCGTATTTCAAGCACTCATAACTTTCTTATAATTGGTTCGATTTATTTCAAAATTTCGCCATTCTGTGTCTCTTATTTACCTGCTGTCAATCAAATGAACTTATTAAAATGGTTACATTGCCCTCTAAGAAAGTATCTGCTCATGCAAAATAGGGAAAACTGACTGCTTGATCGTAAGCAAACACTGTTACGAACTAAGATAGCCTGTTTAAAACCAATACTATGATGGGTGGAAAGATGATCGGTTAATGAATAATAATGTTGTTGACCCAGGAAAGCCTCATCCAGTGGCGGATCCAGGGGGGGGGCCCTCCCCTAGAAAAAAAACAGGTAAAAACACCCTTTTTTGAAAAAAAAGAAGTTGGGCCCCTCTGGCGCCCAAGGGGTGGCGGTTGAAAAAAAATTAATCCTTCCCGTAGGATAAAAAAATTTTCAGGTGCCAAAAAAAAAATTGTGCTCACTATCCCTGGCGCCCAAGGGTGGTGGTGCAACAAAATTACCCTACCCGACCCGAGGGTGCCAAATTTTTTTTTTTGCTCACTACCCCACTGAGCGAAAAATCGACCGGCACGATTTTCAAATTTTCGCACGAAGTGGGCCCCTTTTTAGGCCCCCTCCCTTGCCGCCGGCTGGATCCGCCCCTGGCCTCATCAGCATAAAAGTCTGTTCTTCCTGAGGGATTTGCAATCATTATTAACCCCCAAATACCCATTTACACCCGGGTGGATGGTTGCAAAAGAATGTGGATTAATGCCTTGCCAAAAGACGTTATAGTGCCGATCTTGGATTCGGACCCTCAGCGCTTGGATTGAGAGTCAAATGAATGAACCACGACACCACGACACCTCGGTGGAAAGAGCGTACAGAGAGCATCGAACTGTTTTAATACTTAGGAGAACTATAATGGAATTTAGATGATTAAACGATTATGGTTTGTTTGTAGCTTCCAAAGTACATTTTAATGCAAACTTATCATATAGTTTTCTTGATCTAAGAACAATACAGTCAGTCGGGGTATCATAATATTACGTAACCCTGGATAAATATCGCTTACTTAAAGTATACCTTTTGACAAGTAATTACAGCTCTATCTCATTTATTTCGTAATTAGCTCATATCTCTAGCCTAACTCACTGCATGTCCGTATAGGGGGGGGGGCAGGGGTATGTTGGCTGTTTTCTGAGTACAGATATCAATGGGAATTCATTTCAGATCATTGCTGGCATGATTTTGCTATGACAAGATACTAGGCCGATCCTAAAATAGTAATCCTGTAACTTTTAAGCCATAAAATATAGTTATGAGCACAAAATATGAAGTTGCAATCATATCTCTCTAAGAAGTGAAGGAGATACTGAAGCGGCCTAGGGTTACTGGATCAGCATCATTAGATGTCGACTCCCAATGTCGTTGTAAATTTCGTTATCAGTTGATGTTTATGTAAAACGTAAGTCGTAAAATTTTATTGATTTATCCCTTCATAATTTCGAGCGTTTATTTGAACATCCATGATCTGATAAACGGAGTGGGGTTCCAAAATCAAAGACACGAATAGCCTAATACCCATAACTCTCGGCCTATACGCCCCTGCAGTTTCACCATAATAGTCATTTGATTTTAATATCACAATGGCTCCTATAATCTCATACGTAGTTTGCTAAATAATTCATAACATAATAATTTTGTTCCTCTTTCTTTATTCCCCCTCTCTCTTTCTCTCTCCCTCTCTCCTCTCTCTCTCTCTCTCTCTCTCTCTCTATCTATCTTCCTACCCCTCCCCTCTCACACCCTCCCCGGCCCTCGATCTCACCTCTAACTTTCTTGAATCCGTAGACGATGTCGAACGCAACATACCCTGCCGACCCCGTTCTCACAACCACCGTAGAACACGTTAACACTCAGGAGAACCGTTCCAGAAATAACAAGATCAAAGTTTTACAGAGTATGGCAGGAATACAGATCGTTACGGGAATCATATGCAGTGCCATGGGCGGGACAGCTATGGTCCTGGAGTGCTATTTGTCCCGGATCGGTGATCCTATATGGAGCGGTTTACTGGTAACGTCATAATTAGTTTTAAAAAACGATATAATTTTCATTTTACGTTAAAAGTCCAACCATGTGTTTTGATTGGTTAAATTGGTTTAAGGGCACTTTGGTGTCCTTTTGTTCATGGTAGTGTCACACCATCTTCCCGATGGGAGATTTTGTAATATCTTATAGTTTGTGTAATGTACAACCACAGCTCTTGCTTCTGACAATATTTGGTCCATGGGGCGTGAGGGAAAAATTGACCCTTTTAGGGGCCGCCTGACGCCCCATCCCAACGGAATTTTTGGTCAGTTTCCTTTTTGTGTGTGTTTTGTAATGTCATGCCACGCTATACTGACAAAGTTTGGTGCATGGGCTAGATGGGGGTGAAATCGCCCCGACTTTGGAGTCTGATTTGGGGGCTCTGGATGCTAAAACTCGATAGCTACGGTCAGGCTGAAAACCTTTTTGTCAACGAGTGAGATGGACTGAGTAACTTAACTTTGAGGGGTCAAATCCTATGAAAGGGGTGACTATTCGAGACAGGCTCCCAGTCCAATATTACAAGAATAATACATTCAATGGTGATCTATGTACAAAGCATATATCCCTGGACAAATCTACTTGGGTATGTAAGGTCACTGTAAATTAAATTATTTTGTTTTCCATCTTGGGTTAATTTTTTACACTACAGAGTACATGGTTTTGTTATAAACACACACACACACACACACACAAAAAAAATGATGATATTAGTTACTGGTTATTTTTTATGCCGTAGTAATTCATTAAAAGGAATGTCATCCATTTGTATAATGTAAGCGTGTTATTTGAGTGTAATTTTTTTAAAATATTTTGTTTAACAATGGCGCCGTACTCCTACTAGCAGCAGAATTGGTTTCTAGAAGTGTCCTATAACCATATAATTATTGTATCTCCAATATGTTCTGTTTTATGATCAAGTTTGGTAATAACCACTTTCTTTCATTCATGTAAATGGTATACAAGCATGACACGTTTATCTTTTAATTATATATCTTCTTTAGGTCGGCCACTTCTAAGGGTCACTTCCTTTCTGGCTGCTACCTACAAAGCAACTTTTATATTGTTGTACCAATGTATATACCTGTATTCTATTCCATTCATGTAACAATGCATAGTTCTATGTATGTATGTTTTTTTTTAATTGCTTTGGTTACATAAAATTTAATTGAAAAAAAATTAACTAAATCATTTCATTTTTTTGATTCCTTCTGTCTAGTTTTTCATGGTTGCTGGTATAGCTGGGTCAGCTGGAACGGCTACGGGAAAACAGTGTGGGGTAAGTTTAAATCGGAGTTTGTTTTCACTAAAGGAAGATTTTGACTCTCTTTATCGAGTGGCTCGTTTCAATTCTATTGTAGTAAAGTACGACATTCAGTAAGTCATTACATCGGTAATATTCTCTAATCAGTTTGCAAAAGTTAAAAAAAAATATACATAAGACTTCGCCCACTAGCCATTAGCAACAACTTAAGTGTCGGGTGCCAATATTAAACTCAATTAACTTTTGCACTCTTAAGTAGTGCGTCCTCATTTATATTCTTTGTAAACGGATATATAAAGTGGAGGATAAAATATCGCCGAGTTACATGGTTTATTAATTTGAAGAGATGTGGAGGTAACAAGAAATGCACCATATCGGGTTCAATATTGTATCCTGTGTAGGACGGGATATTTCTTCTTTTACATATATTCTTAAGTTCCTCCTCCATGCTCCCCCTCTTCTTCTTCTTTCTTTCTTTCTGTCTTTCTCTTCATTCATCTTTCTTAATCCTCTTCATATCCTTCTCATTTCCCCCTCCTCCCGTAGGTCACATTCTATGCTGTATGGTCTTCGCTCTCTGCAGCCTGTGCCGCTCAACTCTTTGGCATATCTGTGTATGCCGCTTCCCAGGAACTTGAGTTTCTATGCTATCCAGGAATCGATTATTACAAAATATGCACCTATGTGATCGTAAGTATACTACTTTAAATCTCAAATGATATTTTCCAGATAAAATTTATATTTCTTGGTGCATTTAGTTGGACTTTGTAAAAAAAACAAAACAGTTGCGTAGTTACGGGAAGACATAGGGGCTAATTGTGTCATCTCCACAAATCAAACCCTCCCTCCTCCAAGAAAGAGAGGGAGGGAAAAGGGGGAGAGGGGAAAGTGGGGGAGACGCTACGACCACATCCTAAGCCTTCGCTTAATTAAATAATTTATATATTTTTTGTTATTCATTCCACAACATACCTGAAAATAATACCTTATATTCATAAACAAACGAGAAGTAAAATGCTTGAAGAACACTGGGTGTGCTAGCTTGCCTGGGTATGGAAACAGCTAAATTAATAACCTCATACCCGCAGGTCTTCCTCCCCGGCCAAGCTAGCGCAACCAGGGTTATTGCCTTGTATATATGTTATTCATCCAATTTGACTGGTCCTTCATGAGGGCAAAGCCCCTAAACGTCAGCACCCACGCTACGCCACTGTCAAGAGTTTTCTTCACTTTCAATTTTAGAAATGGAACCTAAAATGGAAGTTATCTTTTTTGCTTGACCGATTTGTCGTTTAATCCTTTCAATTTATAATGTTGATGATTTTGATTGATGGTTGATGATTGTTTTACCTGGCTGCTAAGAAAGCATGCATATGTGTTTGTAAGTAAACAATAAGGGGACCGATGGCTTTGAGAGTTCTTTCCGAGGCACATGGTAATGAGGATTAATGCCTGAACAAAAGGTATGTGCACTTTGACTTGGTTTTGAACCCGGGACCTCTCGGTTACGGGAACAAGACCATTGCTCTACCACTGAGCCATCACGCCTCCTTTGACAATGTCCAAGCTCTAAAATTTATCAATATAAATATAACCTTTTGTCCTCATGAGTTATTTTGCATTTCGCAAACAAAACTTAATGGGTTCCCTCTTCTAAAGAAGCTTTTTAAATTTTAAACACCAAAGGTATTCTTTTATGAAACCATTGTAATGCCTCTTTTTAACCATGCTATCCACATAAAGAGAGATGATATTTCGCTGTCTATATGTTGTATAATGTATGGGCATCCTTAATTATACTTATCAAATTTAGACTTTTTAGAACGCCAAAAGTCTTTTTTAAAAGCGCAACGGGGATTATTGATACATTGATACAATTAAAATATGTAGTTAACATTTTGGAATAACAGTGACAAAAAACATTTATGGCAGACTATACTGACTAAAACCAAACAGCGAAACAACAGTGGTAGCAAGAATGACAAATTCTTTATAAAATCGTTGCAGATAAGCATTTTGATTCGATATACAATGTAATTGATTGGTTTATGCATCATCTTTTTAAGCATATAGCTTCATGAGCAAGCGATTCTAGATCTGATACAATTTAATATTTTTCTATACAGAAAATGAATCAAATAATGAAGATTAATTCGATACAAGCTGGTTACAGAATAAGGGAATGACAGTTTACAATGCAAAATATAATTCTTTATATAATGTAATGTACAGTATAATGTATTTTATGTTTATATTTATTAGTTTGTAAATACAATCTTGTTTTTATTTCCCTACCTTTGTCATACCTACAGGAAGCTCGTATTGGTATAAACGTGTGTATAGCTGTTGTTAGTTTTATCGCTCTTATTTCCTGCCTTGTAGCATCGTGTATTAGTTGTGCTCTACCGTCACCCCAAACAGTAAGTTTATCTTCATAATCCTAATTCTTAATAATAATGATAACATAAACAATAATAATAATAATAATAATGATAATGATAATATTAATATTAATGATAATAATATTGATAATAATAATAATAATAATAATAATAATAATAATAATAATAATGATAATAATAATGATAATAATAATAGTAATAATAATATTAATAATAATAATGATAATAATTATAAAGATAATGATGATAATAATACTACTAATAATACTACAAATAATAATAACAACAAAGGTAACATTTATATTGCTCACTTATTCATCACAGGGGATGCTCAAGGTGCTTACAAAATACTAGTATTACCCTGACTATAGCCCAGCTGCTCTAAAGGCACTAAAGCATTAATATACAAATAATACACATCAGTGAGGGCATTAGTAAGAATTACCCACACGACTCGACCCCGTTCTCATTCACTTCGTTGGAGCGGTCTAAAGTGAGTGAGAACGGGGTAGAGGCGATAGCCGAGGGCGTTTGGACTGCTTTGAAGGTACCAAGTGTGGGTAATTTTACTAATGCCCGAACAAAATGATGTGTATTATTTGTTTTATAAGTTTTTTTTTGTTTTATAAGATTACGTTTTATAACATGATTATGATAATGACCGGTCATTACCATTGGATAATGACCGGTCATTATCCAAATTACGCGTTAGGCAAAATAAATGCCTGGTCACGTGTACGCTTTCAACCAATCATTTGCTTAGGATCCACGTCATCATCTTATAAAGACATACATTCTTACCAGGTACCCATTTACTTCACCTGGATGGAGAGCGGCAAATAGATTAATGTCTTGCCAAAGGCCACAGTGCCGCGGAGTGCCTCCTACTGCGAACCACGTGATCCACAGTCCGGTTACCATACACTAGAACACGACACCTCTTCTAATTTTTTTCATTAGTGCTCTTTCTTCTCTCAATATTCCACATTTATCTATTCTCAACATCAAAAATATAATTCGAATCCAGGACCTCTCAGTTCCAAGATCAGGCTTTGACCACTGAACCGGCTTCAATTATATTAGGTCATAAGGTTGTCAGATCTTATAGTATGTTGCTTCCATTTACTTTCTTTTTAGAATTGGTAGGGCACTATTGTATCAGTAGGAAGATGGACTTCTATATTAAAGGTAAAGACCAGTTTTGGAAACGCCCCTCTCTCAAAAAAATGAAATGGAAGCTCTCATTACCAATCATGTGAAAGAATATGTTTTGACTAATACGTGATGATACAAATTTTGCCGGGAAAGTCGAGAAACCGCCTACTAATTGATATATTTGGTAAATTATTATATCTATTGGGACCAAATAGATATCGCGCACGTGGTCGCGTAGTCCCATATACACCTTTCTGTGTACAGTGCTTGTAACTTTACCAAGACTGGGCCAAATTTCTTATCATTTTGATGATTCCAGAACCTTGCAGTACACACCAATACTTATATGCTAGATGATCAACCTTTTTTGATCGATTCCACAACGTTTCTTTCACAATGCAATCGCATGACCAGAACTGGTCTTTATGTTTAAGAGGGTAAATAACTTGTGTATTTGGTATCCCCCATTGCCCTTTTCTAGACAAGAATCATCGTACAGGCAACTCCTGCAACAATGGAAAGCGGACCTACATCGTACCCTAATCCTAATGCCTCTTTCGTCACCATGGGTAAGTAATCTCTGCCTGTCTGTCTCTCTCCCTCTCTCCATATATGCCCCTCCCCCCTCTCTCTCTCTCTCTCTCTCACTTTCTCTCTCTATCTCTCTCTATCTCCCTCCCTCTCTCTCTCTCTCTTCCTCTCTCTCTCTGCCCCCTCTCTCTCTCTATTTATCTTACATCTCTCCTTGCTCTCAGTAAACCTTTATTTAGTTTCGGCTATAATTCTGTTGTATAATAACACATAACAGTTAAAAGAAATAGAATCTCATACGAAAGATGTTTCTAAATGGCTTTGAAAGACATGAACACGGGCACAACAAAAAAGAAAAAAAAAAGAGTAATTTGTTTACTTTAAAGTGAACGCATTTGCCTCTGGTGAAAAATCCATATCTTCATAACCTTTGTTCTAATTGGATTATGTCTTTATCTCTCCATTTCCCTTTCATTTCTATATGTTTTCGTTTTTCCTATTTATTCCATGACTATATTCATGCATTCTTATCTTTATTCCTTTTATACCATATTATCACCATCTTCGTGATGTTAATAATCAACACAAACATCATTAACATCATCATCGTTAATATCACCCTCGTAATTAATCATTATCATGCATCACCATTATCATTACTGTCATCATCATCACGACCATCATCACTACCATCATCATCACCACCATCTTCATCATCACCACCATCTTCATCATCACCACCATCTTTATCATCACCACCATCTTTATCATCACCACCATCTTCATCATCATCACCATCTTCATCATAACCACCATCTTCATCATCGCCACCACCATCCTCATCATCACCACCGTCTTCATCATTCCCACCATCTTCATCACAACCACCATCTTCATCACCTTCACCACCGTCTTCATCACAACCACCATCTTCAACACCTTCACCACCGTCTTCATCATCACCACCATCATCATTATCACCATCTTCATCATCACCACCATCTTCATCATCGCCACCACCATCATCATCCCCACCATCATCATCATCACCACCACCATCTTCATCACTACCACCATCCTCATCAACACAACATTTACAAAAATCCTTATCACCATCAACATCATTGACATGGTCATTGTCTATCTATTTACTCAATCTCTTTTTATCACCTCCCCATCCCTCTCTTCTCTTCCTATCCTTTTAGATGCTTCCAAACCATACGGAACAGTGGAACCTCCTCCATACTCGGCTAATTAACCTAGTAACAATGGCAGCCGATGTTATTAGGAAGACATCTTCATTGGTTACCATCACTTGCATTCCACGTAAATTAAACGAAAATACCCACCCGGGTGATATAATTATTGTACTATGATAGATGATCTTTGGAACACTAACAATTTACTAATATTAGGAAACAGTCAGAACCAGCACGGAGGAGAAAGCAACTGCAGGTACTCCACACGCCTTTCGGATGGGGGACATATAAAAGGTCGGTCCCCAGACGTAAATAATCTATTTGATTGATACACGTCTGTAAAAACCTAATTACATTTCGAATCCCTCTCAAAGCAAAAAATGTCCTTTGGCTCGACATTTCATCTACAATTGCCACACTCGACCCAGCTAGGTAAGGTAAATGGGTACCTGGCAGGAATTAATTCCTTGAAATGCTAGAGCACCATAGTGGCAGCCGTCCTAATTTGTAAGGTGATACTCGTGGAGCGCCAGGAGTGTCAAGTCTGACAGACATGCTATACAAACCAACTATCATTATTATTAATCATGTTTTTTTAACATGACTTTTCTGTGTTTCATTAACAAACTTTTGTTACGTAATCCATTACGGTAAACTGAACATCAAGCAATCAATTTGCATCAGGTGTCCAGCATTGTTAGAAAATTATCATCACAATCTATTGCTAGAAACTTTGTCTTTTCTTGCATGAACCTACGGAATATTTATCTAATTTTATTTGTGTATTTCAATGATAGAATTTGCCCCCAAACTGGTGAAAATATTATTCAACAGGAATATTATTCTATAAATCTAATCCTAGGTACAAAACGAGAGATTATCTCCATGGATTTACTTATTCTGAGCCATGTATTGTAAATATTTTACTTAATGTATATTTTCCTGTTGTATGCTATTGTTTTGTTATTTGACTATGTCTAGTTGTAGGAATGACATAAATCTGTTGCAGCGCAAAAAAAAGAAGAATTTATGACGTATTCTATCAAGAGTTCTTATCACAAATATTTTAACAAGCCTGTCAGTTGTGAATGAGTTCTTCTTCTTAGTTATGTATTTTGGGAAACGGACAATTTAGGTGCTATGGAAATTAAACATTGTACAGATACTTATGGCCAATTGTTTATCAGTTGATAACTGATAAACAGACATGACGGGATGTTATAAATCTGTAAATTATTTTATCACACGTTTCTATCTGTAAATGCACGGGACTGACAGGGATATTGCAAGACTAATTTGCGTATCAGTCAATCAATGAACATGTGTCATTGTTATATTGTATTGATTGGGCTTTATTGTGATTACCTGTGTTTTTTCCAACAGCAGTACCTAACCTTCTTTTAATAACAGGACAAGTAATGCTGAAAAGAAAAAAAAATCACTTGTGAACTTTCTCATTCTTGTACTTATCATCGCATGTTCTTTCCTTACGAAGGTAAAAGGGAGAGGGGGGAAGATGAAGTCATACATTGAGAAAGGGAGAAAGAGGTGATGAGAGATGAAAAGAGAAAGGGGAGTGAGTGAGAGAGACAGAGACGGAAATAAAGAGAGACCAAGAAAGAAAGAGGGGGTAGGGAGAATAAAAGAAAGAGAGAAGGGGGGAGAGGAAGCAAGAGAGGGAAGAGAAAAGGAAAGAGTATAGAGGATGATGGGGAAACAAGAAAGACAGAGGAGAGAGCGAGAGAGAGAGGGGGTAAAAAGAGAGAGGAGAGAGAAAAAGAGAGAGAGAGAAAAAGAAAGAGAATGATGGGAGAGAGATGGATGGAGAAAGGTAGGAGTGTACACAAAGAAAATAGGAGAGAGGGGAGAAAGAAATATTCAATGTGTATGTGTGTAGGGGGAGGGAGTAAAACAAAATGTTCTCAGGAAGTTCAAGCCGGTCTTCAAACCACATAGGAATATACCAATTTTAGCTTCCCCCACCTGCCCCTTCTCTTTTCTTGGTTCTCACGGAGGGGTTGCCTTTGCACTAGTAAAAAAAGTATCTTCAACATCAATTTATGTTCATCATTTTATCAGATGAATGGTAAACTTAATGAACAAATACCATGGACTTTGGCTGGGGTACTTTTTCCTTTTATCAAGTGTTTATATAGGACTTTACTATATAGTATGACCTCTCTGACCAATGGGAAATACTGTCTTTTTGTCCATACCATAAGTTTGTGAAATGTAATTGACACGCAATGACTGTACAGCATGCGTGTGACCAGACAATTTCTTTCGCAATCCCGGTTAAGATCCGAAAAAAGATATATTGTCATATTGATTCAGCGAATCAATACATTTTACCTACTGTGCGATAGATTATAAACCTAAGTCACATCGCCAAACCGACTCCCAATTGACTCCCAATATCTTGCCCATTTGAGAGAAATGTAATATTTTGTTTGATCTATTGTTGGTCTATTGTCTGGTTCGTCGGTGTAACCATGGACCTACTACGAATAGGTCCATGGGGTAACCAGGAACTCCCTGGTTTCCCCAAGTAGCAAGGAAACTCGGCGGGTGGTATAAACCCCCGGTGCGCATGTTTTGTTACTTATTTCAAGAACATTGAACCCGCGCAAATCAATCTCTTTGAGCTATGACAGCATGCCTAGTGATGATTTTTTTCCTCTTTATGTCCCATTGTCTCTATCTATCTCTCTCTCTCTCTCTCTCTCTCTCTCTCTCTTTTCTTTATCTCGTCCTATTATTTGAGATCATCACGATAGCACAATAATAAACTCAAAATCGAGTGAATAAAAATGCCGTTAAGTCATGTCAACGCTTTAATGATTAATATTGGGTTCTTATATAGCGCACATATTATGTCAGACGTGACACTCCAGGCGCTCCGTAATGACAGATAAGCTCAGATAATGCTAAAAACTATTCCTTCACGAAGCATAGCACTTCTGATGTCACCAAAGGAAACGGTTACCATGGTAAGTTTGTTGTTACATTTCTCTTTTATTAAATTCTGTCAAATCATTGTGTGATATGTTATAGTACATGAAGCATAACAAAAGTTACGGGGAGTATAAATAATTCCGTAAAGCTATTCAATTTCCTCCCACATGAAAGAATGATGCTGTTGCAAAATATCTGGCAAACATTCAATATGACACAATAATAATCTTATTGGTTCGGAAAAAAGGAATCCGCAAACAGAGCTGCTCCATTTGGGCATCCGACGTGTGAATGTCAGTCCTCCTTTTCTCTTGATGCATAACCTACTCGATCGATCTTATTTGAAATGAACCTATAGTAGTTGCCTTAGCCTTGGGCATCACCTATTGAAATGTGCGAAAATTACATTGACATAGGTTATAACATAATCCGAACATTATTTAAATGCATGATTTATATCGGCTAAAACTTACGGTCATAAAGTTTCCCTCAGGTAGATTTCTTGAAAGTCTTTGCGATCGTGATCCAGTCTAATGTACACGAACACTTTGTTATAATTCTAGAAAAATTTCCTAATCTGAACATGTAATATTCACAAGGATTTATAGCGTTACGTTCATTCAATTTCGCACGAAATTGAATGACTATGTAGATCAACATTCAAAAAGCTAATTGCGTCGTTCAATTTGATTTAGTAGCATGCGATTTCATACTCTAATTGTCACGGAGACGTGCAAAACGAGCATTCAATTTAGAAAAACGTGCAAGGAGCATTCAAATCCGCGCCGGACAGACGGTGGTATGTGTTCGAGCATTCAATTTCGTGAACAGGCATACATGTGTGACATTTGTGGATTGCTTTTCATTTGATGTTAATTTGCCACTTTGTATACTTCTGTTTGAATAATTTGATGCAAAGTTTACTTGTAGGAATGACATGCGTATTCGTTAGCAGGTATCTCTCATTACACAGGTAACTGTGTCCAGAGAAGGTGCACAATTTGTGACTTCTCTTCTAAGCACAAGCTATACATATACACAGATCCTGGACAGCGGTATAGTTGAGCTTTAATAGACATGGACATGATGGAAACAAAATACAATGATACAATGAATTCTCCTCCCACTCAACATTGGCGAAATTGAATGACGCTTACGCATTTCCAAATTGACTGAACCAAGCTTTAATTTGAATGTGCATGTTTAGAAAATTCGGTGACTCGAAACGAAATTGAATGCAAAAAGTTTAAAATGATACAGGGGAGCAACGAGTGGAGAAAATTCGCTCGAACATGAATGCACGTTAGTGAAATTGATCGCTGGTTTGACGAAATTGGCCGGGAAAACCTATACTATATTATCATTATCGTTTTCTTAACATTATCATTATTACTTAGCAACATCAAATATCGCTCTCTTTCAATTAATCTATTTTTCAGTATTTAGAAAAACACCTAATTCGTTTACCATATATTTGCATATTATTTTCAGGAATATTAAGGACTGCAAATCCAACTAGAAATCACTCTAATTTCCAACGGAAGGACTGTTTCCACTGCCATGTTGTTGTAGAAACGTAGAAAACTCCTTTAATTAAAACTATATTTGAAATAAAACAAGTACCTAATATTGCATGAGGTATGTGAATAATCATGGGAAATATCGAACAAAAATCAGACTACAACGAAAATTTTATATAATCTAGCGGGTTCTAGGACACCTACCCCCTCCCTGTGCATCCACCCCTGGATAACCACCCCCAGTCAACTACCCCTACGACAACCATCCTCTAGGACAACTACCTCCCCCGACAACTATCCTAGGGGGTATTTGTTCGGGGGTTAGTTGTCCGGGGTAGTTGACTGGGGTGGTTATCCGGGGGTGGATGTCCAGGGGGTAGGTGTCCGGATACGAATCTAGCGCTATAACAAGAAAATGTTGAGCCCTGTGTGACCATTACTGTTTGAGTAACCTATTAAATAAAGGGCATTAAGTGGGCTACTACATTGAAACCTGTAAGGGCATGGTCTTTATGTAAACAAAAAAAATTAGTACGCCTACACATTTCAATGAGAAATACTATTCAAGGGAAATAGAAAATGCAGTCTTTATAGACAGGTGTTTTTTATACAGGTGGTCGCTAAAACAGTTCTCATTGTTGTTATTATTGAACCTAGCATACCTTGCAAGACTTGTGAGACTTCGGTTGAAAATGGGTTTCTTTCTATGATTTTTTCCTATTTATACTGTTATCTTTGATCACTTTTAGTTTATCGATCGTACCATAATGTATTCGCCACCCCCAAAACTCCTCTTTGTTCTCTTGCAACAGAATCTGATGATATGGGTGTCCATGGAAATGGAAATGGATTGAAATCACTTCTAATCTAAGACCCCAGCGAAGCAAGAGCTCTCTTAGCAGGACTGCCTTCAAATAAAAAGTATTTGACCCTTCCGAAGGAACAACTGCGTCAAGAAGAGCTGCGGTGGTGCGCTACCATGAGGGACACTTGCGGTTTGCATGTAAACGCCTTCATGTGAAATAAAAAATAAAAGTTCATTAAATCTTAGCGGATAAACCGCCTTGTTTCTCTTGGCTAGATTGTCCACAAACCTGAACCCGTGGCGGTGATTGGTGTGGAACGACACAACGATACAATTCTAGTTGAAAGAAAGAACTAACCAGAAACTAGCTGGCATGTTTGTGAAATGTTGTAGGTCCATTGGGTACATTTGGTTCGACCATTGTTAACCTAGATTATTAATGATGTCTTTGATGGTTTTTGTTACATTAATGACATTAGCCACATGTGATTGTCAAATTTTAACAGCCAGAGAGGGGAATGCGACCGAACTTAATTTCCCTTATCCGTGTGGGTGTACAAGAGTTACCCTGCAACACGGAAATGGGGCTCCATTTTATAGTTCTGCCAACCCAGAGTTACTCCCATCCTCTCCAAATCTTAGAATAGTCCATGAGAAGGATGACAACCTTTGTTACTTACACATGACGATCAAGCCTGTCTTAAGAGCCGATGAAGGCACATTTATTCTCTTTTCTTACAATAAAAGTGACATTCTCCCAGGCTACCAAAGAATTGGTCTACGTGTTGCTTACCCTCCTGGAAAGGCCTATTGCGGATCAACCAGTGAATACATTGCAGGAAAATGGATCGCCATGCAATGTACAGCTCCTGAAGGAAATCTCCAGGGCAAGATTGTATGTCATCAAGACGGTATGAGGTTGCCTCACTTGAGCACACCTGAAACATACGGTAGATCTATACGTCAGGTCATACTGGCTAGAATAGAAGACCACCGCATATTCTGCTGTTCTTGCACCATCGAACAAACCAAAGACAAATGTTCTTGTAAGGATTGGAATTGGGACCCGGTTAGAAACATCTCAGACAACACAGACCCTTGTCCCGATGCTCAAGGCATACAAAGCCCAACGTCATCTCAAGAACCTGCAAGTATCAAGGAAATGTCCTCTGCCGTCTCCAGTTTGACATCACAAACAACAACAAGTGATACCCAAATCGAAACTTGCCAGAATGTGACGGGCTTGTATGTTGCGGTTGGCATCTTATTTGCCATACTCATTTTCACTATCATTACAGTGGGTGTTTGGATAGTCAAACACAGGAAGAAACGCCTTCGAAAGCGAAAGTACAGACTTGAAGTAAATGGCAATGGTGAGTTAAAAAGCTTAAAAGATTTGCCGCAACTACAGAACGGGCGTAACTCCCCAACTCTGGATGTCATTCGACCTGGATTTGAAATCAATTCCAGAATTTAACACATTAATTCAAAGATGTTGCTACATTAGAAACTTTGTCGCCAGTGAACTTCCAGTCTCTTACGTTACATACATGTGATTGATATGTATACATTTGTTTGATCGTTTTATATTCGCATATATAATAATAATTTCTTGTATATAGAGTTGTCAGGAGCACATCAATTTTATTTTGGAACATCTAGAAACATCTCACTTATATGGTTTATCGCTTTTACCTTACCATTTCCTTTTTTCAATGAACATTTTTATCTCTTCTAAAATTCGATTTACATGTACATTCATACGTTAAATCAACATGTCCCGTTCCACGCTTTTTGAATTAGCATTGTACAGTGCATCTAATTAGCTGTACATATAATTATCATGGCCTGAGTTTCAATTTTAATTTGTGTTAAAACTACAATAATTGTTATGGAATATATCTTCATGTAACAAAGTTAGCTATGCTATTTAAAATATAAGATTGTTTTGATCATTTATAATCGTGAGGTATGAATGTAAAATACAATGAGTACAATCCCTAGTATCATTATGAAGACGTTTTACTGAAGCTGCGCTGTCCGGTTTTATGGTGTTTGAAAGTGGTACACAGAAGAAAAAAGACATCCCTCTTTCTCGGACTAAAATACGAGCTGGCTTAATTATAAAGTTTAGCTTAAGTGCATTTCTTTAATCGATGGCACATACGATTTATTTATGTGTACAGTAGTGTATTTTTGTATTTTGCATTTTGATTTCCCGTTTTTTTACTTTTCTTTTATTGATTGTTTGTTTGTTTTTCAGCAAGATTTGGTGACAATCTATCTCTATGAAATATATTTTTCTAAATCAGTTTTGTCAAAAAAGATATACTGTTTTAAAGCGGAGGAACTACCGCAGTATATAATTTGCGCTACAAAATGCTTGTGTTAGTGAGTGTGTTTGTGTGATTGGTTACCCAAACTTCTAATATCGCACAGTCAAGGTACAGAACATTGAGGTATCAATGCGTTATGTTAATTTGTGTAAAATTTGTTTGATTTCAGTTTTCTTTGGTTTACAATTGATTTTTGTTCCATTCTGATTTAAGATTCATTTTCTTTTATAGATTCATAGATAAATGCGTCACTCATAAAAACAAATTGACGCTTAATATCTATTTGAATAAATACATGATAAGTAATCGCCGTGTGCAAACGTGGCGAAAGCTGTTGAGCTTGATGTTTAATTCATTATCGGGTTTAGTCGACTAATCGAGCAAACAGTAGGTAATCACATTCAACTTTTCACACGTTAATTTTATATACATGTATTATATTCCGAACAATGTAGCAGGCTAGGGATTCGATGTAGAGTGCAAAAAGAGTTTAAGCTTTATTGTGATAATTTTACTTTTTCTTAGACCGTTTGAAGACCTCATCGACAATACTTAATACGCAAAACCTATTTCCTATATAAACTGGAACAAATACAAACATTGAATGGTATGTTACGTCAAAAGGGTTACCGAATTTTTTCCCTAAAAAAATTGATAGAAAAGAACCCTGCAATAACAATTGACGCAGTTAGTTTAATCATATAAGCTTTGATTATTGAAGTAGAATTTTTTGTTGTTGTGTCAATATACTAGATTATAGAATTGATAAATAAAAGTTCACTTATAAATGTATACTTCTCACGCTTATAGCTATCGATTTTCTCTATTTCATCTACTCTCCATACTAGCTATGATGACTGGTTAGTCCTCCTCCTCCAGGCATGTCGGGAGGAGTGGGTACAACAACACCCACAGCAAGAATATAAAAGAGAGAGAGAGAGAGAGAGAGAGAGAGAGAAAGAGACAGACAAAACAAAGAGAAGAGAGAACGAGAGAGAGAGAGAGAGAGAGAGAGAGAGGAGGAGAAAGAGAGAGGAGAGAGAAAGAGAGAAAGATAATAGACAGAGAGAAAGAGAGCGCGTGAGAATTGGAGGCAGTGAGTTTAGAAATTGTGATATAGATTGATCGTACATGTATGTTAAAAGAAAAAGGTATAAAGTTCTAACTCCATATATAGGAAAGAGAGAGAGAGATAGAGACAGAGAGAGAGAGAGACAGACAAAGACAGAGTGACGGGGAGTGAGAGAGAGGGAGGGAGAGAGAGGCAGTGAGAGAGAGAGGGAGAGAGAGGGAGAAAGAGAGAGAGAGAGAGAGAGAGAGAGAGAGAAAAAGAAAATAAAAGTAGAGGTGTAAAGGAGCATTAGAATTACAGAATGCGAAATGATTGTATAATTAAGATGTATTGGGGGGGGGGGAATAATTTTGCTCAGAGAAGAAATTGATTATTACCGTCTGTTATGAGCAAGAACAGCATTGACTTTATCTTAAACATTAGAGTTAACGCCCTTCTGGTTCCTAACCGATTTAATCTCCCATTTTAACCGGGAGAGGGGGCATACAAATATCCCATACTTGAGAACATAACACTTTGCTTAAAGCCATGAAAGAGGAGGGATTTGTGATTTTGATATACAAATTAAAAAAACGGTATTTGAATACAAGAAAAGGGAGATGGAGCGAGATCAGGCAGAGAATAATAAGGTGAGGAAGGTGTTGATAATTTATTTTATACGTGTGAGGAGGGGGGTAGGAGAATGAGAGACCAAGAGAGACAAAGAGAGAGAGAGAGAGAGAGAGAGCGTGGGAAAAACAACAAGTAATGAAAAAAATGTGTTTCGAATCCATAACGAATCAATAATTAACGAATTTCTATTCACCAACTCCAGATCTTATCAGAGCTATTTCGTTTCATAAATGTTTATCAGTATGACCACAACCCAAACAAAATGAAGCATGTGAATCAAATATCTGGAATGTCTGAATAAGAATTCTTTCAGCCTCACCCACACAATAATGATGATAAGTATATTATTTGTATATGATTATATGTTCATAAAGTTTGTATATAAATTCATATAAACCATGTTTATGCCAGAAAATGACACACCTCATCATCACCATCATCATCACCTTCATCACCGTCATCACCATCATCATCACCATCATCGTCACCATCATCATCACCACATCATCACCTTCATCACCGTCACCACCACCTCATCATCATCATCACCATCATCACCTTTCATCATGATTATCACTCTCATCGTCATCATCTTGACGATGATCATCAATTCATCATCCTCTCGTTATCACCATCATCATAATCGTCCTCGTCATCATCATCGCCATCATCTAGTAATCATCATTATCGTCATCATTATCATCATCATCAATGTTCTTACAATGCCCTTATACAGCGGTATTAAATAAAGGGGCATTTATATACTTTGCGCAAACTATCATTATACTTTGATTGGGGAGAAAAAAAAGACCTTAAGAGACCACACGAATAAACCGAATATCAATTGATTCAACTTTAGGAGGGGCATATTCAGGCCCTTTACAGTCGGTATTATGGATGCTCTTCATCCTGTTTTCATGCCGTAATCAAAGGAAAATCCAGGAATTAGGCCTGCTCTAAAGAAAGCAGAAAGATCAGAAAAGCACACTGGTGAAAGTTTAAATAAAATCGGGGGAAAAAATTATGAATGTTGTAATCACTCTTTGAAAGTTTTAATCACCAACGTAAAGGAACGTAAAATTGGTTGAATCGGTAATGTCACTGTGATTTATTGCCGGGCTATTTTCCCATTTCTTCCAGCAAACAAAATGACTAAAATAACAAATTTTCAAAAATGTGTGACTCGGGGGAGAGGTCTTTTCTTTTTACAATATGCAATCGATAATAAAGTTTTTGAAGTGCCCCAAGGGAGAAGGCACTTAGGAGAAAAACATAAATTTATCATTGTTGTCCATGATTACGTCACAACCCTCTGACCGAATTGCTCATTTGAGATTGGTATAGCTTTATTGATTTCATATTTCAAATATTGATAACTTTCTTGTTATCAGTCCGATTTAGTTCAAACTTTCGCCATTCTGTTTCTCGTATTTCTCTCCTTTCATACAAATGAACCTATTACCAAAGATGGATTGTCCTTTAAAGGTACTATGTCTCATTTGCAGGCCAAAAAATGAAAAGGTTAAATTCTAACGGCATTTGAAAGACACCTCTCCTCACTCTTTTAACAACAGAGAACATCATATTCTCTTAGGTCTTCATCAGCTCCTACCTTTGTCATTCCCAAATCCCGTAAACAGGCTGGTTTCAAATCCTTCAGTCCTTAGCCCCACGTCTCTGGAACAAACTCCCCTCATTCTTAAGAAACAGTACTTCACTAGATTTCTTCAAAAACAACTGAAAACATACCTCTACAATTCCTCTTAATAAATTGTTGATAGACTTAGAGACAGCGCCTTGTATCATTTGGAAAAGGCGCTATATAAATCCAATTATTATTATTACCAATTTAGCACTATCCTTAAAAAAAGGGCTTGAAAATGGCTTTTAGTAGGAAAATAACGACCATTAGTTGTCGAATCGACTCAATATAGTGTCTGACAGTAAAGTCTAGAAGGTAAACGGTTTTCCTTGCATAATTTGAATACTAGGACACTGCTAATGTTTAAAATTTCACAGATAGGACATACATGACATATTCATAATTCCTGCAAAGTTCTACAGAATTTGATGTTGGCTGCAAAAGGGACATAGTATCTTTAAGTCTAAAACTCAAGAAATACTCGTACGGGATCAAGGCGATCGAGTGCTCGAACTATTTTAATAACCTTAAAATGATATCGGTTTGCTCTTTTCTTTGGACTTAGAGTGCGAAATGAAATATAGGCATTGTGGCCCATTATGTACTGAAAATGTATAATGGTGCTATGTCGCTAATGCTATTACTCGAAGAGGCGTCCATTTAACCTTTAGGTCTAGACTTAGGCCGCCTTTGTCTACGCTGTCCCCTTTGAGCACTTTGTTGACCATTGCCAACATCGTCTTCATCGTTCACACCACCCCCTTAGTGATCGCAGTCACCATATCGTCGTCATCATCGCCGCCGTTATTTTGTCACCATCATTAATGTCATCATATTCCATTAGGTTCTCCCACAACTCGTCGCTGTCATCGTCATCCACTTCCTCATCCATCATTATGTCCTTCGCAGTTCGCACACATCTCAGCGATGTCGAGCCTAAATTAAAGGTGGGGAAATCTTCCGGAAGACTGGGCTTTATCCTAAATTCGTTCATCCGGCGTAGGCTTGCATTGGCGTACAAATTCGTTGATGACGCCATCTTCGGCGGCTTGAAGCAAAGTCGGGAGATCAAGTTTCAAGTTTATTTTGTTTCACATTTCACAAAATAGAATTCACATAATTGACAAAGTTAGAACATAATATGAAATATACTAAAAGTATCACATTATATAATCAATTCTTTGTAAAGATGTCGAAATTAATTGTATTGAATAGTAGGTTATACACGGTGAAATGTGAGGAACCTATTAAAAAGCTCAGCTTGTCGATTATGCAACAGGAACCCGCCAGATGCTAGCTTAACTTATACTACGCTGTAGTACAGTGTGGGAAAGTTGCTTTATTTCCTCTATAACTTTCCGTAGGCTTTCACATATCTTCCATGGCTCTTCATTGCTCCGTAAAAATATAGTATAAACAGAGAAGCAATTGGAAAGGATCCTAAATAAATCGTTCAAATACAGTAGTACATGCACTAAAACATTAACTTTTCTTTTTTGTACGAAATGTATCAAATGCAATGTATATCAATAAATGCAATTACCCTGTATATTAAAAAAAAACAATTGTCTTTGTTTGTAAAGTTTGTACAGTTAAACTTATAACATGAATATCAAAATACTTACGTTGATACAACTGTTTACGAATCTTATGTGTACAATACACGGTACATGGACATGCATAAACTGAAAGCGTTGCTATTGAACATGTACATGCACATTGTAAGATTTACTCGCTCAGTCTTTTCTAAGATATCAAAAATAAAATGGCAGTTACATACCTCCTTGCTGCCTTTTTACATGAGAGAAAAACTACATAATTTGCCAGATGCAACAAGAAATCATAGTTTGGCTCTCTGGCGGATCGAATTTGGTGCCATCTTTCCATATCCAAATCAGTGACCACAAGGTGGCGCTATACAGTTACATCGAGCTAATTTCAATTAATTTTTTGTTTTCATAGGTTTTTATTCTCTTCTCTCATAAAGAAAATTGTACATAATTTATAACATAGTATACAAAATTACAAATAATCTTCACATTGGCCTAAATAAATTTGCAAGTGGCTTTAACATTTCCATACAAGGTTACAAATAAATGTTCATATAAAATATATTTGCAAATGAAGTTACACATTTACAGAAGAAAAATATTCACTTAAACAAAATTATATTTTCACATTTTAAACAAATTGCAAATAAAATTGTTATAATTCCTCGACAAGCTTGCATATAAATTCCAATTATTTCTTTTCTTTTCCACAATATTTTTTCTTCAAAATATTGTGGAAAAGAAAAAAAGGTATATGATAAAAAAATAGAAGAAGATATATGATAAAAGGAAAAAGAGAGAAAAAGAACACCTACTGCTCCCGCCCCACACAACACTAAAACACATGATAACAAGTACAACAGTATACAAAACACACACCCACACACACAGACACACACAGAGAACGAACAAACAAACAAAAGAAAAAGGAAAGATTAAATTAGCGTAAGTCGATCAACTTGGTATCGACAGCGGTTACAAATTGACTATATTCTTTATTGTTTATCGTTTTTCCTTTGATACTATATTGTCTCCATCTTCGTGATAACGATAATCAATATTATAAAATGGGTTCAAGAATGTAGCCAATGAGAAGCGTCAAAATGGATCACGTGTGCATGCATTAATTTTAACCATACGCGCACGGGGAGTGCATTTTGGTGATATCAGCCGTGCAAAAAAAAAGGGGGCAACGAAAAGGCATATGCACGCTGCGTGTAAATCAATGGTTGTTTACCATGCATTGCGTCTGTGTGCGCACGTTATTTGTTATGAAGCACTGCTAAGACGCTCGCGGCACTAATCACATTTGATGGGGCGTTCCCACTGTCGTGCGATCCGTTACGAACCCCACGATTGGCCATTCGTAGCTGATCGTGGAAATTCTCTGAATTGCTAGGTTTGGATACGAGGTGATGCGAGTCGATACGTTATGGTACGATTTGGTGCGCTTGGTTGCGATATGGTCACGATTGGTCAATTTCAGGTGACACGATCTGGTCTCCCGTTCAGATACGATCATATACGTTCCGATATGATTGTCCCGATTGAGTCCACGATTGGGTCTCGATGTGACACGATCATCACGATCGGGGTCCCCGATTTGGGACGATCGGGTACGTGTAGATACGTTCGAATACCTTCCGATACGTTCATCACGAACCGATGCGCTCTGTTGCGACAGTATACGGTTGTGGTTGCGATGTCTTTCACGATAAGGGTCGAGAGTGATCAGGATTTGAGCTACGATTGGACCCCGACGGATATATATACAGGCCGACTGACCATGGACTTCATTGTTTCTTGAACTTCTACAAAGTGATCACTACAACCCACAACCATTGATGATGACAGGAGTTGAGGATGATGACAACGTGACATTTGCAGTATTACTGTATGCTTATATTATTATCGCCAGAGAGGAAGAAGACGAGCAGCAGCCAGACGGTACAGACCAGCCACAGCCCCAATCACGTAAGTACAGGAGAGCTGCAGTCAGGCAGTTCTGGGTGCAACCATGGCTCACAGAGGAGACGAGACAACAGTTGGCCAGTTCTCCAGCCTCCTAGACACCAAATTGAGGCTGGAAGATCCAATAGTGTTCCAAAACTACACAAGATTAACACTACAGCTCTTCGATGAAGTCTTGCAGGGGTGCCCCAGCAATCGAGAGGGACGCACCAGTTTCAGGCAACCCCTCTCAACTGGACTGAAACTGCCAGTGACACTGAGGCACCTTGCCACTGGACAACTATCGGTTCCTTGCGTATGCATTTAGGTGTGGAGTGTCCAGCATCTCAGAGATGGTTCCAGAAGTGTGCCAGGCAATTGTGCAAGCGTACAAAATGAGGTTTTAGCCTACCTGTCACCCCTGAAGCCTGGACAGCCGTAGCTAACCAGTTTGAGCAGAGATGGAACATACCCCATGCCATTGGGGCCCTGGATGGCAAACACATTGCTATCAAGAAGCCACCCCACACTTGAAGCCTGTACTACAATTACAAGGGCTTCTTTTCGATACCACTCCTAGCTCTGGTGGATGCAGATTACAACTTTGTGTGGATCGAGCTTGGTGGAAAAGGACACATGTCAGATGATCAGATATTTGGCGACTCTGAGCTGTTCAATGGCCTGGAAGAGGAAGCCCTAGGACTCACCCCACCCTGCCCTTTGACTGCAAGCCCTGATGACCTCCAAGACATGCCCTTCTTCATCCTGGGGATGACGCCTTCGCACTCAGGAACTACCCCATGAAGCCATACGGAAGAAGAGTGATGGCCAGGGAGGAGAGGATTTTCAACTACAGACTCTCAAGGGGGAGAAGAGTGGTGAAAAATGCCTTCGGTATCCTGGCCAATAGATTCAGGTGTCTAATGTGAATGATATGGTTGAGGCGGAAAACCAGAATGTCATCCCAGGAGCATGGAGGGACCATGTGGACTGGCTAGATGTGAATCAACCTTCTGTACCTCGCAACTCAGCTACAGCAGATGCAAATCATCACAAGGAACTCCTAAAGGCCTTCTTCAACTCACCACAAGGTGCGGTCGCATGGCAGGAAAGGATGGCCAGGCTGCATGACGCGGAAGGTGGAGAGGATGATATTTGATATTTTTATTTTTATTTTTGAAAAATTCAGGAAATTGATATTGAAGATGCATGATTTTCTTTCTATTTTTACTGACTATTCTAAGTCAATGTTTTAGAGCAGTGGAAACTCATTTTAGGTTAATTACAGCAAAGTTGTTAAATATAGGTGACATATATTTATGGATAAAGAAAAGGGAGAGAATTTTAACTCTTTCATTGTCCATGTCTGTGCAAGAACAACAAAAACTTCCATGTGAAAGATCAACTATAATGTAATACATTTTAAAAGATGTTTAAATAGCAGTTACCTGAACAAAAGCTATTTTTGACCTTATACTTAATAGTATGGCACTATAGTTTACACACTGCAAAATTGTCACACCTGTATGTATATATCTGTCTATAATGTTATCGAAATATATAAAGTTGGTATCTATCATCTTCTGATTGTATGGACACAACTTTCTATTTCAAGTCTGCAAATTAATGGTATACATGTTTACATTACCTTCCATGATTGATAAGAAGAGAGAGAGAGAGAGAGAGAGAGAGAGGGAGAGAGGGGAGAAGGAATATTAACAACAAGAGGGAGAGAGTGTGAGGTTGAAGAAGCTGATGGAGTGAAGGAAAAGGAGTTATTATGATTAAGGACTATAAAGAGAATGATAGTGAATGAGAAACAAATGGTTGAGAGAGAAAGATGAGAGAGAGAGAGAGAGATATATGATTAAAAAAGAGAGAGAGAGAGAGAGAGAGGGAAGGAGAGAAAGTGTAAATATACTGGGCGCGAGAACTCGTAACAGATCGTAAACGTCCGTGTAAAAGCGTGACTTCTCGTATCTACTCGCATTTACTCGCATCTACTCGTATCATCTTGTATCTGCTCTTGAGTCGTTCGTGTCAGGTCGTGAGCAATGGTACCCGACAGAGCGTCACAGGTCGTGGCAGATCGCAACACATCTCAACAGAGCGTGGTGTTTGTCTTTTTCTAAGGTTGATCCCGATCACCACGATTAGGAAGCACGATTAGATGCGATATGTTGCGTTTTATTACGATCCAATACGATCTGATGCGATGATCACGATTGACAATTAATCGTGTTGATCGTAGAAATTTTTTGAACCGTCCAAAATTTCCTACGATCAACACGATTGCCACGACTGACCTCAAGATCTGATAATATCTGATAGGATCACCACGATTACATCACGATTAAGACCACAATTTCAATCGTGGCGCCAATCGTGATAGTGGGAACGCCCCATAATGCGTGAAAAGCTGCTTGAGCAGCAGAAGCACGACATGCGGCCCTTTAATGCGCATATCGCAATGCATGCACAGTCTGTTTATGAGCTAGGCCATTACTGCCGCGATCGTCTGTACTATGTGCACACGTTATTTCTTATGAAGGTTGCATGTTTATGTACAGTGTTTAATATCGCCTTGCTAAGTAAGATTGTCGACCCATTTTATAAAACAAATAATACACAGGTTTTCGTTCGTGACGTTATGGCGATGCAGCGCTATTCGGGTATTCACAATGACACAAAATACACTCGGCTACGCCTCGTGAATTTTATTGCACCGTAGTGAATACCCTCATGCACTGCATCGACCATAACGCACTCACACCTGTATATTATTTGTATACAAACATTATCCTCGTAATTAATCACTTCCATGCATCAACATTATTGCCATGAATGTCTTGTGTATCATGGACATCGTCTAACTATTTATTAAATCTCTTCTTATCTCTTTCCCACCCCTCTCTCCTTTTCCTGTCTTTTTAGATGCTTTTCGAACCATACGGAACAGCGGAACATCCCCCATCCTCGGCTAATTAACTTAGTTTCCATGGCATCCGATATGTTATTAGGAAGCCATCATCATAACTGCTCCTACCTGCATTCCACGTGAATTCAACGAAAATATATATCCGGGTTATATAATTAACGTACTGTAATAGGTGATCTTTGGTAACAATTTACTAATATTAAGGAAACATAGTCAGAACCAGCCTTATGGTTTAGTGGATAACTCAACGGACTGTGAATCACAAGACATGTGGTTCGAATCCCTGCCAAAGCATAAACGTCCATTGGCAAGACATTAATCTGCAATTGCCACACTCGACCCAGGTGAGGGGAAATGGGTACCTGGCAGGAATCAATTCCTTAATATGCTAGAGCACTATAATGGCAGCCATGCTAAATCCGGGATGGTAATTGGGGAGCGCAAGGAGTGTCAAATCTGACACACATGAGCGCTTTACAAACCTTTTATCATTATTGTTAATCATTTTAATTTTTAAAAAGCAGGTAAACTGAACATTTAGCAATCGATGTGCATTAGGTGGCCAGATTTATAAGAAAATTGATCATTACAACCGTGATAATAACATCCAAAGTCTTTTGGAAGCGCATAGAAATGTTATATAGATATGCGCTATACAAGAAGGAATATTTTTATCACAATCTATAGATATATTCGTCTTTTCTGGCATGAACTTATTATAAAAGATGTTTGATTTCATTTGTGCATTTCAATAATAAAATTTGACCCCAAACTGGAGAAAAAATATTTAACATGAATATTATTCTAGAGATGAATTCCGTAGGTACAATACAGGAGATCATCTCAGTCTATGGATTTACTTATTTTGATGCATGTATTGTAAATGTTTTACTTACTGTATATGTTCCTGTTGTTTGTTATTGTTTTGTTACTTGACTAAGTCTAGTTGTAGGAATGGCATAAATCTTTCTCAGCGCAAAAAAGTTTTTATGATGTATTTTTTTAAAGAGTTCTTATCACAAATGTTTCAACATGCCTGTCGGTTGTTAATTAGTTCTTGTTCGTTATGAATTTTGGGAAACGGACAATTTAGGTGCTATGGAAATTAAACATGGCATGGTTAATTTTAGCTAATTGATTACCAGTTGATAACTGGGGAAACTGATTGCAGACATGACGGGATGTTATAGAACTGTACATTATTTTATCCCACGTTTCTATCTGTAAATGATCTGGGAATGATAAGGATATTGCAAGACAAATTGCGTATCAGTCGATCAATTAACATGTATCACTGTAATATTGTATTGACCTGGGGTTTTATTGTGATTCGCTGTGTACATTTCAAAACAGCGGTACCTAATCTTCTCTTAATAACAGGACAAATTAATGCTGGGAAAAAAATCACTTGTGAAAATCACGTCCAATATGATTATTTTAACACCAAGGACCACATGTTGATGCCACATATTTGTGTAGTCATAATACCCACATGTTTCATCACATTGCTCTGTTCTTGTTTTTGTTGTTTTTAGGTTTGTTTTTGTATTAAGTGGTTTTATTGGTCATAACTTAACATTTTTTAACAAACTGTTTTTTCATTTTTTTCATTAACGTATAGAGATTATATAAATAATTGATAATCAACTGATACATACTTTTTGTGAAGATACTGGACGTAGTAATACATACATTTTCAACATACAGTGTAAATGATTACAAATATTGTTTCTCTTATGTTTAAGTATTACATGGTACACAGTTGAAAATAATATTTGCATAAGAAAGAATCACAGGTCATTCAACTATAGACACAAAATTGCTTTGTTGTTCATTTTCAGCAAGGTTTAGTTCATTTCATCAAAAAGTTGTAATTCCAAAACCTCGTTATGTACAGCGATTATTATTTTACTACATAATCCACTGTAGTGTATTTATAAAATCGTCTAAAGAGTCTAAACACTATCTTTCACAATGTAATTGCATGAGCGGTACAAATTTCATTTTCTTTAAACATGCCCATGGCTCCTCAGAAACCAACAATTTCTTGTTCGAATCCATCCATGAACTAGCAAGGATGGAGGGGAGGGATATAAAAGGTTTATATGGACAGAGCGAGAGAGGGGGAGAGGGAGAAGGGGGTATAAAAGGGAGGGGGGTGATTATTCTTTTCTAAAGTGCAAGCTACTTATATACTGTATCCTGCCTCTAAAGTGGAACTGCCTGTCTTGTACATGGCTTTCAAAGTGTCACCTGCCCCAAAAGTGTAATCTGCCCAAAGTGTAACCTAAAGTGTAACCTGCGACTCTTGTACATATATGACTTTTAAAGTGTCACCTGCCCCAAAAGTGTACCCTTACACTATTGTACTTATACATGTACATGTAAGACTTTCAAAGTGTCACCTGCCAAGTCATACCCAGAGTATGAAAGGCTCAATTGATACACACCACTTTTTAATGATAATTGTAGAGGAAGCATGATCGATTAGAGAAGTGGGATTAGAAGGAAGGGAAAACAAGAATTGCTGATGGTTAAAAGGAATAGGTTAACAACCAATATTAAACAACATCAACAAAATAAATGACGGTGTTCAAAATGATAAGAGTGACTGGGCTAACTAGGGATGGGGAGAAATAACAAAATAGAGAGAAGGGGTTGATCTGAGAGGATGTCTACATGCAGGGAGAAGTAAACAGAATTGGATAGGGAAAACAAGGAAGATGGTGAGGATTAAAGCCCAAGTCCACTCCAAAAATAACTTACTTTCAATAGAACCAGCAAAATCAGACAAACCAATCAAAAAAAGTTTGAGCAAAATCGGTTAACTAATGAGAAAGTTATGAATTTTTAATGACATGAAAAACTTTGAAAATCACTACACAAATTGGCAACTCACTCATGAGTCTGTGACGTATGGTCCTCACTATCCACTAATTATTTTCTTTATATTGATAATATAAATTTCCTATTTTCACCCTAAGAATCTTATTTCTTCACACCAGCATCCAAGTTAGATTGTTAGTAATATGTTTTTGTGTGGATGCACAAATGAAGAGTAATTTTTGTCCAGTTAAATCATGAAAAATGAATTTTGATAAACTATTTATATAAAAATCAATAATTACGAGATACAATATTCAGAAAATAGTATCAATTCTTAAAATTCATAAAAGTTTTTGGAAATGTCATGCACGCAATATGATACAAATCATATAACCTGGGCAAAGGCATGGGGAAATCAAGTTTTGGGGGATAAAAGGGAAATTAATGGGATTAAACTATATAAAGCAATTGATAAGTTGTGAGGACATGACGTCACAAACTGATAACCATCTTGGCAATTTGTGTTGTGATTCTCATTGTTCCATAGTTTTACATACTTTTCAAAAATTCATAACTTTCTTATTAGTCATCCGATTTTGCTCAAACTTATTTTGATTGGTTTATCTGATTTTTCTGCTTTTATTGAAAGTAAGTTATTTTTGGAGTGGACTTGCCCTTTAAGGAAGAGGCAGAAAAGAGAATAAGAACGATTAGAAGGAGGAGGAGGAGTATAGACAAGCTATGACTCTATAGGTAGAGTTAAAAAAGAGATCTAAGGGAACTTGTAGTATGTTTAGTAAGGAAGAAAATAATGAAACAAGAAGAAAAGAAAATCAAGGTAAAGGAGGAAACAAAGAAAGAAGAAATTGAAGAATATGAAGAAGGAGGAGAAAGTAACCAATGCGAGGAATGAATGAAGGCAGGGAGGGGGATAAGAAGATTCGGAGATGATTATGTAATACGAAACAGAAAGAGAGGGCGGAAAGGAGTGGATCGTGGATGAGGTGGTATAGGGTGATAACCGGAATAAAGGTGGTCTTACTCAAGGAAATTCAAAAAAATAAAACATGAGAATAAGAGCTAGAGAAAGGAGAAAAACAGAATGAGAGAACGATAATATATAGCACAATCTGAAGTGATACCGGATATTGAGATTATGATCAGAGGCTAATACCCTTTTCAAACTGGTTCTATCGGAGTCACACCGATGAAAATACCGATTGAATTTTCCTTATGTAAACAAAGGTGAAACCGCCGTTTTCCCCGCTGTCGCTTTCATACTGCCGGTGAAATTCACTCGCTGTGGCGAGCTCTCGCCGGAAGTGAAGAATTATTGGGCAATCGCTGTTAGCTGCTGGCGCGCGGTTTTTTGATTCGGCAGACAGTGCAGTGCATGCGCAGCTCAGCTAGCTAGCTATATAATTTTACGATGCAACGGTAGCGAAAGTTTACATAAAGTCAGTGAAAACGAAACAGCATGTGCGATAAACAAAATCCATTCTACTTTCATTACATTTGTTATAAATCAGTTTTAAATATTGTTTTGTTCACCATTTGGTCTAAGAAATATATAATTGTGAATAAATATATTATCATAACGATATATAATAATTTTTGTTTTAACAAAGCTTATCAGTAATGTAAAATAAAAATAAAAACGAATCTATTTAAGCCCGCACCCCATCTCGCTAGCATGCATGCAAGCATGTTCAACAAAATGTCAACAAACACAGCTGGTTACGAAAAAGCGCGCGTATACTGCGACCTTTGACCTTTTTCATCGCTGTTTTAATCGCTGTTTTCTCCCGAACGCATTCACAGTGGCTGTTTCATCGGTGTCACACCGATAGAAAGAGAATTTCTCCTGCTCTTGAGCAGGAGAATTTAATCGCCTATTTCTCTTCTTTTCATCGGCTATTTAATCGGCTTTTTCTCCTCTGTACCTTTCAAACTGGCAGTTTCATCGGATGCGTCCGGATGCATCCGATGAAAATCAGGCCAGTTTGAAAAGGGTATCAGAAGGAGAAATCAAAAGCGAGAGCGGAGAAAGGACGGAAGAACAGAACGAAAACATGAAGATGAATTTACGAAGATAATAAAAAGTAGGAAGGGGAAGAGGAGGAGGAAATTGTTGAAGAGGGTCGAGAGGAAAGGGAGGAATTGGAGAGGCGAGGCCCAGGTTAGCTACTACTACGGTAGTTAAAACCACTGATCAGGGGTTTCTCTGCCTGCGCACAGAGAAACTACTGCTCGTGCGGTAGTTAAAACCACTGATCTATGGAGGGCCATCGCCGCCATAAACTTAACTAGTAACGTAATCACTAAGAAAAGAATAACGTACACTTAGTATCCAATGATTTTGCAGAGTAGTGTTTGCGTTAGTGAACAGTTACGGTACTAAAATGATGTAAAGCTAACGTATACTCATTTTTAACATTATTTTACCTACGTAAGCTCTTTAGTTTTCATTAACGCAATTGTCTATCTAATTTAGTACCGTAAGTAAAACACACTAACGTTAGTTTAATGTTGACCAATCATACCCCTCGTTGCATGTCATAAACCCCATAGAAATTACATGCAGCGCGCGCAAACCGATCTTTATTTCTATACTCTATAGCTAGCTAGGCTAGCTAGAGATCGGTGATCATGCATAATATTTATCGATATCCACCACGTTAATCGCTCGGCAATATTTGTTTTTTTAACTTACTAGTAAGTTATATATCACGAGTATGCCCATTTGGTTCCAGGGATACTCGTGATACAGTTGCGGCCCGTATCACGAGTACACTATACGCGTCTCCTACAGGCCCCGCCAAGTGACGGCGTTGCATCGGTTCTACAACACGGACATGGGGGCTGGGGCCTGTATCACGACTATACTGTATACTGTGAACAAGGCCCCATCCTTTGCATTTTCATGACGGACAGCACGGTAGTGGGGCTTCTTTCACCGAAGTATTAAGGGCGTTTCGAGGTTTAATAGAGGGAAAGGATTAAAAAGGGAGTTAAAGTGAGTTAAAAAGGGGGTTGAATGTGACCTATTTTTGTACTTAAAAATCAGGAGTGGGGGCAACTTGAAAAGATATTAAAGAAAGAAAAATATTGAAATAAAAGATAAATTTAAAGAGAAGGGGCCAACATTCGAGTAGAATCCGATTTCCGCCCCATAGTATTTATTTTAATTGTCGGTATCCTCCTTTAGAATGCAAGGGTTTCCTGTTCCCTAACCTCATACCCTGATCACCCCTCCTCCAAGTTGACACCCCTATGCAAATTTCGGGAAATAGAAAGGGATGTATTGAGTGGCGTTTCAGGGTTTAATAATGGAGTAAGAAAAGGGGTTAAAAGGAAATTAAAAAGGGGATTGAAAGGGACTAATTTTATAATTAAAAATTCGGGAGCGGGGGCAACTTGATTAGATATTTCATTAGGAAAATATCAAAATAAAAGATAAATTTAAAGAGTGGGGCAACTCAAATAGACGTTTGAGTATTAAAAAAAGGGTTAAAAAGGATTTGTTTTTATATTAAAATTAGAAGGGGAACTTGAAAAGATATCAAAAATGAAAAATATTAAAATACCAGTTAAATTTAAAGAGAGGTGGCAACAAATAAACATTTTAGTGTAAATTTGATATTAACAACATTATTCAAAGGGAGGGCACAAATGAAAAATACACCTTATAAATAAATTTAAAAAATAAAAACAATGCGAATTTCAGGAAATAGAAAGGGATGTATTTAGGGGCGTATTAACACAATTATTTAAAAGGAGGGATCAATGACACCGAACAAATTAAAAACAATAACAATAAATAAAGGCCCGTAAGTAGGATGGGGGGTACAGAAATTACATGAGGTCAACACTTTTGAGGGCACGAAACGCCCAAGCGGGGGACGGCCTCCTTCCGATGGTTGGGAAAATTCTAGCATTTTACTCTCTGAAAATCAATTTTTAGGTAGAATTTTGAAAACCAACATACATGTAGCAAAACATATGCGGCGCGGGACGGAGCTAGAAGTGTATGGGGAGTTTATATAGCCTGACTTGGCCCGTCAATTCACTTTTTATTACGTCTTGTCCCTAGCGGGGGCCTCTCCCGTAAAAAAACAGAGAGAGAGAGAGAGAAGGAAAAGAAGGGAAAGGGAAAGAGGAGAGAAGGGGAAAGAAAGAAGAGGAAGAAGAAAAGAAGGAGATCGGGGGGAGGGCCGAAAGGGCCTTGCCTCCCAGGCTGTTGCCTCCCAGCAAAAAAAGAGAGAGAAGGAAGGTAAGGAAAGAAAAAAGGACAAAAGAGGAAGAAGAAAAGAAAAGAAGGGGGATATCAGTTGCGATTTTCCCGCCAACAAGTTGTGGATCTGGAGGGGGCAATATGTCCTTGCCTCTCTCCCCCACTCCCCAGATCCACAATTTGTTGGCGGAAAATCGCAACTGATATCCCCTTCTTTCTTTTCTTCTTCCTCTTTTGTCCTTTTTTCTTCCCTTACCTTCCTTCTCTCTTTTTTTGTTGCTGTATGCAATATGTCCTTGCCTCTGCCCCCTCCCGCCCCGACAAAAAAAAGGGATAAGGAAGGAAAAGGAAAAAGAGAAAAAACAAAAAAAGAGGAAGAAAAGTAAAGGGTGAAACGTAGGGGAGATCAGTTGCGATTAATCCCGCCAAAACAACTGTAGATCGGGGGCGAACGCCCTTGCCCCCCTCCCAGCAAACTTAACAGAGACAGAGAGAAGGAAAAAAGCAAAGAGAGAGAGAGAGAGAGAGAAGGAAGGGAAGGGAAGAGAAAGAGGAGAGAAAGGCCGGGAAAAAAATAGAGGAAAAAATAGAAAAGAGGTTTAGATGGCAATACTTCAACCTAAATTTGCAAAAAGCAGAAATATATGCCCAAATGTTCAATGTTGAAGTGCATTCGCGATATCTATCCAGGCCGGATCGATATGATAATTTTCCAAATATATCAATTAGTAGGCGGTTTCCCGGCAAAATTTGTATCATCACGTATCAGTCAAAAACATATTCTTTCACATGATTGGTAATAAGAGCTTCCATTTCATTTTTTGAGAGGGGGCGTTTCCAAAACTGGTCTATACCTTTAAATAGACATTTGAATTGGAAAAAAATATGTATATACATATCCTTTTTTAAAATAATTTTAAGCTGTCCTCCAAATTGTTGCATTTTACCCCTTCCCATGACAATATTTAGTGCGCCTTTGCTAGCTAGGAAATATATTTCACCTCCCTCCTCCCCACTTTTTATTTATTTATTTAGAATTTCGACATCCTCCCTTAGAATGCAAAGGGTTTCATGTGCCTCCTAACCTTATACCCTGATAAACCCCTCCAAGTTGACACCCCTATGTAAATTTCGGGAAATAGAAAGGAATGTTAATATTGTCAGTTGTACAGAGAGAGAGAGAGAGAGAGGACGGAGCTAATTTCTTTCAAGTCTTTCTCCTTGTCTTCGTCCGTGTCCTTGGTGCTTGTCCCTGACCTCGTCTTGACTTTCGTCATCGTGTTCAATTTTCTACTTAACAACCTATGAAAATATGCAACTACTAAATGTATTAATTTATGGAATCTTCGACCGCTCTTGGGTGTTGGAGCATTGACACATGTACACAGTCATGTACTCCTCGACTGTGTTTTTTATTATGTATATGAAAGCTCATCATTTCGAGCAGTGCCTGTGTGTTTTTTTAAATACCTTTTGTCTTCCTTTAAAATTGTTCTCGAATAATCCATCAATACAAGCACTGCTTTTTAACGTATTGTTCAATTTCCTTTAAAATACGACACAATATATAAAAATATCATGCTTATTATGCTTGCGTTCATTACTTATCGACATTTGATATTGTGTAATTACAAAACATTTCAACCTTTTATGGTATATTTTAAATGTCATTTGATATTAATTGTATGTAAGCATTCTTTCATGTTTTGATTGAGTTTTGAAATAAAAATTATTTGAATTGAGTTGAAATTGAATTAAAGTTGGCGGCAGATGACGCTTTACCAATTTTGTTGTGTATCAACAGATAATTGATCATTGATTAATATTCATAGTTCACAAATAGAGGAAATTAGTTTTCAAACAACTTTTAACAATACTGTGACGGCCCTGACCTCTATGTCAGAATCGTTCCCATTCCCAGCAAGGGAATTTAATTCTTTACAATTCTTCATTTCTAAGTCATAAACTCTGTCAGGATTTTCGTAAGATGCCACTTTATATCAAAAATTTCCGAGCAGTCAAAGAAATTAGGTCTTAACTCTACTTGCAAAAGGGCGGGGCACCTACAATTAATTTTACTGTTTGTTTCTTAAAAATATATGACTCAGATGGAGGTAAGTTAAAAACACACAAGTGTTTATTGGACCATATTTAAGTTTCAAGAGAAAAAGGAAAATGGTCAACTTTCATTGGCGACTATTTACAATATTAATATCGCCACTGTTACAATGTCTAATAGGCCTACTTATTAGTACTTTAACTCATATGATTTTATTTATTTGGGTTCTTTATATTTATCTCAATACATGAAACTAGTAAAATTCAAGGGCAATGGTTCACTAATCAATAAACACGGACTTTGTAAGAACTATGGAAGTTTCCCATTTGAGTTTAATTCAATTTCTTATAATATGGCATCATGGGATGGGGTGGTTTAGATCCCGAAGCATGAGGTTGTGCTAGTCCGTAATCTTCTTTATTTCTCATTTATAAACTGCAGAACCAAAAGTAAACCATCAAATTCCAAAAGGGTATATGTCTTGTGTTATGGACAGATCACAGTCATTATATTCATCAACAAATCACAAAACACATGCAGGCACGGATCCAGGATTTCTTAAGGGGGGGGGGATTTAAAATCGAAAGTCTTTATGATTAGGTAGGGCGTAGCGTAAATTGGCGAGGGGACCAGGTGCAAACCCCCGGGGGGGGTTATGGGGCGGAGCCCCCGGAAGCTCAGGGGGTATGGGCATTTAATTACGGTCAAATTTGTAAATCACTGGTATCGATTTAGAAATAAACCAAGTTTGAATTTTGTTGGGGGTCAACTGCCCCAAGCCCCCCAGTACGCCAGTGGTGACCAGTGGCGTATTTGGCGCTTGGTCTTAATGACGAAAGAAGAAGCGATACAAATTGTAACTTATCTTCCCTTCTTTTCCTCTTTTCTTGTGTTCTTCCTCTTTATTTTCGTTCACTTTCTTTCTTTTTTGCTGAGGTGGAGGGGGCGGGCAGAAGCCAAGGGCATTTTGCCCCCGATCCGCAACTGGTTGGCGGGAAAATCGCAACTGATATCCCCTTCTTTGTTTTCTTCTTCCTCTTTTTTCCTTCCCTTTATCTCCTTTTTCCTTTTTTCTTTCTTTTCTTTCCTTCCTTCTCTGTTTTTTTTTGGGAGGCAACAGCGTGGGAGGCAAGGCCCTTTCGGCCCTCCGATCTCATTCTTTCCCCATTTTCTTTTTTTCTCCTCTTCTTTCTTTCACTTTCTCTCTTTCCCTTTCCCTTCCTTTCCTTCTCTCTCTCTCTCTCTTTTTTTTTGGGGGCAAGGCCCTGTGCCCCCTCTCCCTGGATCCGCGCTTGGCTTACGCTGGGTTCATGTGCACTCCATGCGCTCATCTGCAGAGATCTGCGGCTCAACATAATTTAGGGCAAAAACATTTAAGTATAAATCTCCTATTTTACAAGTAATTATATGAAATAGAATATCAGTTCAATTAAAGATTAACTAATGACATTTCATAAACAATTTCCCATTGGATTTAATGCGATAAACTGAGAAATAATGAAAGTTTAATATTTTCAAGCATCTCAATAAAGGATTCAAATGTCAAGGGCTCATATGCAATTAATTGGTAAACGGTAATCTGTTCTTGTCAAGAAATATTAAAAAATAAAGGATTATGATTTTGGGATTCCAAATTATCAAGTATGTTTTATTATCTCACAAAAAAATTATTTTGTTTAGCGCCCTCTATACTAAAACTCAAGTATACATGTAAACCCCATTTTAGCTCAGTTGCAATTCCTGTTTAACTCCTTTTAACTTTGTTACCCACCCTGAGTTACAAGATTACACACTGAAATTCGATCTCATTATGTAGCTTTATATTTTCTAGGTAAGAACTGTCATATAAATGAAAATCCTCTTTTCTTTTCTTCTTTTCCGTTAACCATAATAAGGCCGGGGGGCGGATATTTTTTTACACGCTAGCCTGGCCATTTTCGCCGTAATACTCGTAAAAGTGCGCTGGTGGGAAAGCCTACACATAGGCATGCACGCAGTTAGTGTGCGGGTGGAACAAATAGCTATATAGCTCTATGGGGTGGACTTGTTGCTCGATATAATAGCTGGTCGTTCGTTCGTTCGTGTCTCCTTAGATCAAGATTAATGTAAAGTTCTAAATTAAATTAAATTAAATTAAGTTCTTGAATTACATCGCCCGATGGCTGCGATTACCGTCTCATTTACAAGGGCCAGCTAGGTCTTCATCTGATGATTGCTGTGCATGATGTACATGTGTATAATGCACCTCGCATGTAGGCTAATATCAGTCGCTTCCATGGTATTTATCACAGAAATGGCCAGGCTAGCGTGTAAAAAAAAATTACGCGGCCGGGGAGGCTATTATAGCCCCCACCTCCGTGGTTTTTCTGATTGTTCGGGAACGCATACGGATGGCGCCCCGCCGCTCGCTGACTTTTTCTTTCGAGTCTTGCGCATCTTTTAAAACAATTTTTTGCAAATCGGACGTATAGTTACAAAGTCACGTGACCTTTTGTCTTTTCATGTCACCCCGAAAATCGCTCATTTTCGTGATTTGTGTACAAAACATATTGAAATGTAATTTTTCCTAAAAAGAGATAAAACATTGGTTATTGGGTCTTGTTTAAAGTTTAGGTGTTTGTTTTGGGAGTCAAAATAGTCGAGTCGTAGTTAAAAAATTAAATAAAACAACAAAAACAATCAAATACATAAGTTAAAAAAACAATCAAATCAGAAGAAATTATCAAAACAAGAGATAACATAAGGAATAACCTAGCTCTTCCAATTTTTTTTTGTCGCATTATTGTTTCAAATGTTCTAACGAATACATGTAGTGAAAGAGAATGCTTAAATATAAAGAGTATATGATTTATTGGTAAAAAGGTGAATTTTATGACCGATTTAAATTACCATACATATGCAAATGAGTGAATTAAAAAAAAGAAGATCTTTGGGGGCGGGCCATAATGCCCCTGCCCCCGGCCGTATTAAGACCTCAAATAGCCCGGCCCTTTTAGGGTTAAAAAGTATAAGGCTTCTGGATGTCAATAATTATTATTATTGCTATTCCCTTATGTACTAGATTTGTTCAATTTGCGTTCACTATAGCCCACATCGATAACTTCTCGACAGAATTCACGAATTCTTTTAGGCCATCCTTCGGCGTTGGCTGGTTTACTCTTTATTTTTCCTTTATATTGTACTTTGATTCTAGTACGTAATAACTTCAATCAATCATTTCTCAATGTCTGTTTTTATTTCTTGCCTGGGAATAAAATACTATTAAACAAAAGGCCTAAATAAAATTTAAAAATATTGAAAAAAGACCTACTCCCAATTAACTCCTTTGAGTTCCCTTTCAGCCCACGCCCTTAAAATGCAAAAAAGCCTGAAGCCCGTAACTAAGGGGGAGGGGGGCTGCGGAGGTGCATCCGCGGCCCCCTCCCTCCCCGCTTGCGACAATTAAGACGTATTTAAAAAATATTATAATGAATTGACAGGCCAAGTCGGGATATCTAAGAGTTAAATGCCCCAATACACTTCTAGCTCCGTCTCGCGCCACATCTGTTTTCCTTTTTTGGTGTTCAAATTGTACCGAAACTTGATTTTCAGAGAGTAAAATGCCAGAATTTTCCCCATTTGAGAAAGATACAGACCAGTTTTATAAATACTATAAATAGTACGAACTATACTGTAACACTAACACATTAGTATACTCGACTCGATCATGTACCTTTGCATAACAAACTTCGCGACACGGGCGCGGCGACAAGGCTACCCGGCGGCCTGCTATAACAAGTGCTCTGATTTGCCGGAGTCAAATATACGTACACACGTTTAACATGCGGTACTGTCTATCTCGTTTTGTGTACGTAAACGATAATCCTGCACAGTCATTGGCCGACCAATTAGCGCAAGTAACCACTCATTAACGTAAGCACTACAACTAACTACCGCAAGCTACTACTCAGTACCGCAAGCTCGCGTGCGATATATGGCGGCGATGGCCTTCCATACTGATCAGGGGTTTCTCTGCCTGCGCACAGAGAAACTACTGCTCGTGCAGTAGTTAAAACCACTGATCAGGGGTTTCTCTGCCTGCGCACAGAGAAACTACTGCTCGTGCGGTAGTTAAAACCACTGATCAGGGGTTTCTCTGCCTGCGCACAGAGAAACTACTGCTCGTGCAGTAGTTAAAACCACTGATCAGGGGTTTCTCTGCTTGCGCAGAGAGAAACTACTACTCGTGCAGTAGTTAAAACCACTGATCAGGGGTTTCTCTGCTTGCGCAGAGAGAAACTACTGCACGTGCAGTACTTGTTTACAACTTAACTATACACTTGTGTAAACACGTACAGTTTACTGCGTTCTGATTGGTTAAAACTATACGTCCATTCGTATGGTTGTATGGTTGTATGGTTGTATGGTTGTGACATTTATGGCACTTCGGCCCGCACGGTGGAAACTATTCATGCGTCCGATGGATGCATAGCCGTATAGTCGTATAGTTGTATAGTTGTACAGTGGTACAGTTTCCTGCGTTCTGATTGGATAAAACTATACATCCATTCGATGGATGTATGGTTGTATAGTTGTCATCTTTATGGCACGTTCCGCCCGCTATAAGCGTGGCCTTGTTAATTGCATGCATGCATAGAAGCCCAGTGCGGAGAGAGAGAGAGAGAGCTCTATCAGCATGCATGGTCTGTGGTCGACGCTCGCGCAGCTGCACACACACATGGCGATGTATTGTATTCATTAGGGCCTTTTCGTTTGTCACGTCCACATAGACGACGTCAAAGATGTGACGTCATTTCGGCGATTTGCGCATGCGTCGGATCGACTCACGTCGTCAGGCCAAATCATTCACACACAAGTGCGTGTACACTATTTGGTGTATGCTACCATGGTTACACCAGTCATCTCCCTGGTTACACTGCCTCCATTGCCAGACAGCACTCCATGCTCAGCCTGTGCCTTCATTGCCAGACAGAACTCCATGGTTACAGGTAAGCTTATGCCTTCATTGCCAGACAGAACTCCATGGTCACGATATAGCACGTCTGATGTCGCGCTAACCAAAACTGATACCGCGGTAAGTTTTTTCTGTTAAATTTCTCTGTCAAATTTAAGGTACTATGTCCATTTGCAGGCCAAAAAAATGAAAAGGTTAAATTCCAACGGCATTTGAAAGACAATACTAATTTAGAACTTCCCTAAAAAAAAGGGGGCTTGAAAATGTCTTTAAGTGGGAAAATAACGACTATTAGTTGTCGAATCGACTTAGGAGCTATAGAGCCAGTAAGTAATAGTCTGATTTTCAGACCATTGTACCGAATGGTCGTACGTTTTATGCTGCACAAAGATTCAATCAGTTTAATTTTGGCCATTACAAGAAGTGGGTTATTGATGTAGACAAATGCTCATGTACCCTTTACAGCTCATTTTATGTATGTTATTACCAAAGATGAAAACAGCCAGTCAGTCACTCAATAGTGTCTGACAGTGAAGTCTAGCAAGTAAACGGGTTTCCTTGCATAATTTGAATATTAGGACACTGCTAACGTTTAAATTTCACAGATAGGACATACATGACATATTCATAATTCCTGCAAAGTTCTACAGAATTTGATGTTGGCTGCAAAAGGGACATAGTATCTTTAATGTGTGAGTAGATATGTCATGACATGTAACATAAACAAAAGTATCTGAAAATGAATGGTTTACTTATGTTATTTTATTTCCTTTCACATGAAAGAATTATGCTGCTGCAAAATATATGGCGGGCATTCAGTATGACACAATAGGTCTGGTGGTTCGGAAAATGAGTGTCCGCAAACAGAACTGCTCCATTTTTAGTCCTCTTTTTCTTGATATATAATTACATACACGATCGAAAACATTTTTTTAATGAACCTGAAGTAATTGCCCAATGCCTAGGTCACAACTAACCCGGACGTCAGGCGATGTCCCCGATCTTTGGGCATCGTGCGATGTGTAGAGGTCGGGGAGAAATCGGGCGACGGATTTGACATGAATGGGCGCCGCCCGATGTCCGCTTGGCCTCCTAGGGTAATCGGCCGATCATCGTAGGGTGTTAAAGTCCGCGCCCCCAGTTTCTGCAACTTTCATCAGTACAACTCAGAATATGCATACAAGTCACACAAGCGTGTACCGCAGAGCTGCGAAGGGGGTCACCGTGCATAGTGAGTGCCACACCAACCTTTTCAGGTACCCCAAAATTGCCCCTTTTTATATAGGAAAGGTGCCCCTTTTCCTTCGTAATAATTGATCCTTCCCTTTTTGTCAAGTGCTCCTTTTCATCTTTGATGAGTGCCCCTTTTATTTTGTCGCGTGTCCCTTTCCCTTCTCATTATTGCCCTCCCCTTTCACTGCTCTGATGAATGCCCTTTTAAAAGATTATAGGTGCCCCTCGAAAGTTGCCTCTTTTCCTTTCTCATAAATGCCCTTTTTCATCTCTGATGAGTGTCCCAATTTTCACCTGTGATAATTGCCCTTTTTTACCTTGACACGTGCATCTTTTTTTCTTCTTCTAATAAGTGACTCGGAGACCCTTTTCTTTAATGTCCCTCAAAGCTCACTTGCATTGCTAGTTGATATAATTATCTTATAAAAGGTCTTTTCAGTCTTTCATGATTAGATTGTGCTAAAAACTCATCAGGATTTGGGTTTAATCCTCTTTATAAGATTTAAGTTTCGCACTGCGACCTCACAAATTTTCAAATTGATGTTTGCTCGCTTTCCTCGCTCGAAAATTGATTTTCAGACCATCATACCCCACTACAAACTATATGATGTTTAAGCATATCTTGGACCATGTAAAGAGAGAAACAAACATTGATATCTTCCCTGATAATGTAATCACAGTCATGACAATGAGGGGTATATATGACAATGTCTAACAGTGGTATATGTTTCGCTTTGAGGTTTCCCTTTGAACGTGCCCCTTTTCCCCAAAATTGCCCTTTTTGTTGGTGCCCCCCCCCCCCAATTTGGAAAACGCCCCGCCGCCCCTGATGTATCGTGCCATAGCCAGTCGCTCCCGCAGCACGGCAGCATTCAAGCATTGCGGAGGTACGAGTATTATTTCTCCTCTCTTGGACTCGTAAAGGTATGTGAAATGAGATGGAAAAGGCGAAGCCACCATAATGTATCCTGTATCCCGTCAAGCAGGCGGTAGACGGGCGGGGGCCCTTCCGTACACCCGCAGGGCCCCCGGCGGAGATATGAGGGAGCCTGACCCGCCAGACAGCAGGGGTCAGCCTGGCACCGGCTAGGGCCCGTTGAGTTGCTAGCAGGGGATAGGCAGGCTGCCCGACGACAAATATATAACAAAAAAATCGATCGATAACCTGCTGGACATCGTACGAACATCGGTGGAACATCAGACGATGTCGAGTTTGGTTTTAAAGTGAAATATACAGTGAAACCTGTATATAAAGACCGCTCAAGGGAAACTAGAAAAGTGGTCTTTATAGGCTGGTGGTCTTCATTATTCATGTCATCGTTTTTAGCACACGTTTCAATGAGAAACAATATTCAAGGGAAATGGAAAATGTGGTATTTCCATACAGGTGGTCGACAAAGCAGTTTTCACTGTAGTAGTTCATTATTGAACCTATAGCATATCCTACAAGACTGATATTTGGATTGAACTTGTGTTGTTTTTTTCTTCCTTCTATTTACACTATTATCTTTGATCATTTTTTGTCTATCGATCAAGCCGTGAATTATTTGCCACTCTAACAAAAAACCTCTTGGTTCTCCTCCAACAGAATCTGATGATGTGTGTGTCCATGTAAGGAGGCGATCAACAGGACATTGGCAACGTTGGATAGAGCCTCTCCATAACATTTTTCGTGGATTGAGTATCTTTCAATCATTACTTGAAATTGCTTTTAACCTATGACCCCAGCAAAGTAAGAGCTCTTCAAATAAAGAGGAGTCTGACCCTTCTGAAGGAACAACTGTGCCATGAAGAGCTCCGCTGGTGTGCTATCAGGAGGGACTCATGCGGCCTGCATGTAAACGCCTTCAAGAACCCAATGCGTTAGACTGAAGAATTCGAAATACAAATAAAAAGTTCATTAAATCATAGCAAATAAACCGCCTAGTCTCTCTTGGCTAGATTGACAACAAACCTGAACCCAGCAGTGTATTGGATGGTGTTAAATGACACATTCAACTACAATTCCAGAAGAACAAACAAAGTGAACAGATACTATCTGGCAGGTTTGTGAAATGTTCTAGGTCCATTGGGTAAATTTGATTCGACCATTGTTCATAAGAATTAATGATGTCTGTGATGGTTTTTGTTATATTAATCATATTAGCCACATGTGATTGTAAAATTTTAAAAGCCAGAGAGGGGAGAGTGACAGATCTTAATTTCCCTTATCCGTGTGGGAGTACAAGAGTTACCCTGCAACATGGGAATGGGGTTCCATTTTATAGTTCTGCATACCCAGAGTTACTCCCATCCTCTCTAAATCTTAGAATAGTCCATGAGAAGGAAGACAACCTTTGTTACTTACACCTTACGATCCATCCTGTCTTAAGAGCCAATGAAGGTACATTTATTCTCTTTGCTTACAATAAAAGTGACATTCTTCCAGACTACCAAAGAATTGGTCTACGTGTTGCTTACCCTCCTGGAAAAGCCTCTTGCGGATCAACCAGAGAGTATATTGCAGGGGAATGGGTCGCCATACAATGTACAGCACCTGAAGGAAGTCTCCATGGCAAGATTGTATGTTATCAAAACGGTATGCGGTTGCCTCACTTGAGCTCACCTGAAACACAAGGCAGATCTGTACGTCAGGTCATGCTGGCTAGACTAGAAGACCACCGCATATTCTGCTGTTCTTGCACCATCGAACAAACCAAAGACAAATGTTCTTGTAAGGATTGGGATTGGGACCCGGTTAGAAGCATCTCAAACAACACAGACCCTTGTCCCGATGCTCAGAGCACACAAAGCCCAACGTCATCTCAAGAACCTACAAGTATCAAGGAAATTTCCTCTGCCGTCTCCAGTTTGATATCACCAATAACTTCAAGTGATACCCATATCGAAAGTTGCCAGAATGTACTTACGAGCTTGTATGTTGCGGGTGGCTTACTTGCCATTATTTCCATTTTCATTATCGTTAAAGTGGGTGTTCAGAGATTTAAACATAGGAAGAAACGCCTTCGAAAGCAAAAGTACAGAATTGAAGTAAATTGTAATGATCAGTTAAAAAGCTTAAATGATTGACCGCAACTCCGGAACAGGCGTAAGACGCCAACTGTGAATGTCCGTTGACCTTGATTTGAAATCAATCACCGAATTTAACACATAATAAAAAAAAATATTCAGTTGAGAATTCAAATCGTTTATCAATCTTCTTGCAAGACAGTTGTTGAAGAATATATTGTTTATTGAAACTTTGTCGCCAGGGGCACTGGCGTACTGGTGGGGCTTGGGGGCGCTAGCCCCTCCCAAATGGAATTAAACCATGACTTATTTTCAATTCCATACAAGAGATTTATAAAATGTTCGTGATATCACATGATTTTCAACAAAATGCGCGTTTCTCCATTTCTGTTGCAAACTGACACATTCCCAAATAGCCAGGAAGAGCATATGTTTGTTATAGTCACTAATGGGCCTTAGTGTCCACTGACACTAACGCTAGTAGATAACCGTATATCCAGTTTAGCGAAAAGTCTGGATACTCGTATGTCCAGCCTAGAAAAGAGCTTAGAGAAGTTCGCGGCAGCTCTAGGCGGTACGCGGGGGAATGCGCAGGGTTTGTTTTGGATGTGGCGAGGAGAGTCATTTCCGGAAGGAATTTTCCACAGGCGTGGATCCAGGGGGGGGGGCGAGCTGGCCTTGCCCACCCCCTCCCCCCCCGCTAAAGAAAAAGAAGAAAAAAAGAGGGAGAGAAGGAAAAAAGGAAAAGAGGAGATAAAGGGAAGGAAAAAAAGAAAGAGGAAGAAGAAAAGAAAAGAAGGGGGATATCAGTTGCAATTTTCCCGCCAACAAGTTGTGGATCGGGGGGGAACAGGCCCTTGCCTCTCCCCACCCCCCCCCCCGGCCCCCGCCAACAAAAAAAAGAGAAGGGGAAGGGAAAGAGGAGAGCTAAAAAGGAACAAAAAAGAGGAAGAAGAAAAGAAAAGGGTGAAAAGAGGGGAGATCAGTTGCGATTAATCCCGCCAACAACATGTGGATCGGGGCGAAAGGCCCTTGCCTCCCCCCTAGCAAACCTAAAAGAGAGAGAGAGAGAGAGAAGGAAGGGAAGGGAAAGGGAAGGGGGAGGGAAAGGTAAGGAAAGAAAGAGAGAAAGAAGATAGATAGGGGAGATCAGGTGCAATTTTTTCCCGCCAACAAGGTGTAGATCGGGGGCACTTGCGTCCTGATAGGGGGTCGGTGTGCCTATTAGTGTCCTGCCAGTGTCACAATAAAATTCAAACGTGGTTCATTTCTAATTCGATACCGGTGATTTACAAATGTTGCTGAAATGACATAATTATCCGAGGTTTTCCTCACTTTTTAGTAAATTATACTTTTTTATGCGTTTGTGGGAAAATTACAAATTCCTAAATTTACAGTCAGGCAAGAAATATGCTTATTTAGAGGCCTACATGGCAGGGCCCGCAGAACGACGGGGCTCCGGGGCCTCAAAAAAAGAAAGAACGCACACTGGAGCGAAACCTTTGAAGTGCACATATTGTCAGAAGATATTCAACACATCTGGTAACTTAACCAAACACATGATAACTCTGGATATTACTGGGTATTAAACTGTTACTTGATTTAAAAAGACTTTATCATGCACTGCTTGTTATGGTCTCCATTGTGTTAGTAGATGCCAGGAAAACATCACTTACGAGGGTTCAAAATAGCCCCCTCCCAAATCGCCTCGCCTCTACGCGGCTCGTGGACGATGCTCCGCATCACTTATGGGGGTTCAAAATAACCCCCAAAATCGCCTCGCCACTATGCGGCTCGTGGAGGATACTCTGCATCGTCATTGGGTCAAACTGTTTAAACTGTTACTTGATTTAAAAAGACGTTATCGTGCACTGCTTTATGGTCTCCATTGTGTTTTTTTTTTTTTTTTTCACCCTTAACAGGTGTTTTTATTACAAAAAAATAATCAAAGTTACATACATTTTTTTTTAACATAACCACTGTAATACTTTACAAAGACATTTCTATTAATTCAGGTAAATAATACAATTTTCCCTTTCCCTTTTTTGACAGCGCTGCGTTAATGTCCAATCGTATTTCATTTCATTTATTGGTTCAACCATTTGTTTAAAAATCAACATTCAGAAAATACAAACAATATTCGAAGGACATAATTATACAAAACATGATGGACATACAGAGTAAAAAAATGGTTAGGGAACCCGAGAGAAGCTTAAGCTTGTAAGTGGGGTTCCCTGTACAATAAACGAGTCAAATTGTATAACAAAAATTGTATAACAAAAACTAGATAACAGGCTAAGACAAACTAAACCATGGCACCCGTATCTTAACTTCTTTCAAAAAAATATACCACAATTTTGTTTTCCTTTCATCTTTTCCCTGTTCGTTTCTCAAAATTATCATTTTATATAAGCTCCAAAAGGCAATTGTAACAATATCATCAATATTTTTTTCCAAATTGGTTTTTAACAAAAGACCAATATTAAAATCAACATCTACATTATACACATGCTTTATCATTTCCATTAATTTTTCAAAGAAGGGAGTGTTCATTTCACATTTCAAAAAAGCATGAAATAAATTACAATTACATGTTTCACAGATATCGGAATTACTAAATCCCCATAAAAACAACATTCTTTTTACAGAAATCAAATTATAAATTGTCTTAAAATTAAATTGTTTCAATTTATTTTCCTTTACATTCATCAAATTTCTTTGGAAGATCTTTTTCCAGTTTAAATGATAATCAATTAAGTTTGTCCAGTATGATGGACTTTCATCTCCTATGTCATTCCTTGCTAGAATATGATAAAATACCCTACTTGACACAAATTCCAATTGTTTTTCTTTTTTACCAATTGGTATAGTTGGAGTTTCTAACAAAATAGATTCTTTTAAGTTATCAGTCCAAACTTTTGGTATGGCATTTCTCAATTTAGAAAAACCAAACAGTGCTGTCGCTTTTGCTTTTGTATTTTCAATGGTTGTTATCAATTTTGTCATGGATATAAAGTTTCCTTTAATATAAATATCTTTTACAAAGATTATGTTACTTAGGTACCACTCTCTATAGAAGAGTGGCTGTTTTTCATGCGTAATATATTTATTATACCATAATATCTGAGCATCCAAATGAATATAATCCTGTTTCACAATATTCTTTATATATGACCAGGCTTTCATAATTTCTAAATAAAACCTTGGCAATTTGCCGACAAAATATTTTTCTATCATGTTTCGGTCAATAGTACAATTCAAAAGTAAATTGAGACCTCCTAATGTTTGGAAATATAACATTGCAAAGTCTTTCCAATAACTTTCTGTGTCATCAACTATTCTTCCAAGCCATTGTCTCCATTGTGTTAGTAGATGCCAGGAAAACATCACTTACGGGCCGGGGGGTTCAAAATAGCCCCACCCCTCGTGGACGATGCTCCACATCGTCATTTGGTCAACCCCCTTAGCAAAAAGCTAGATCTACCCCTGCTAAAGAGAAATAGAAAGAAATAGAGAAAGAAAGAGAGAATAGTGACCTGCCAGTGTCACAAAATATGCTCATCTGACCGTGATTAAATGCCTAAAACCCCTGAGCTTCCGGGGGCTACGCTCCCTGGACCCCACGCCAATTAGTGACCTGCCAGTGTCACAAATAGGTTATCAAAATATGCTCATCTGACCGTGATAAAATGCCTAAACCCCTGAGCTTCCAGGAGCTCTGCCCTCTGGACCCCACCTAGGGCCCTAAAACGGGCCCCTAGATGCTCATCTGACGGTAATTTAATGCCTAAAACCCCTGAACTTCCGGTGGCTCTGCCCCCTCGACCCCACCAGGGGCCCTAAGGCGGCCCCTGAATGCTTATCTGACCGTTATAAAATGCCTAAAACCCCTGAGCTTCTGGGGGTTCCTCCCCTGGACCCCACACCAATAAGTGTCCTGCCAGTGTCACAAAATTAATAAGGTATCAAAATATGCTCATCTGATCGTAATTAAACGCCTAAAACCCATGAGCTTCCAGGGGCTCTGCCCCCTTGACCCAACCAATGGCCCTAAGTCAGGCCTCTGAATGCTCATCTGACCGTTATAAAATGCTTCAAATCCCTGAGTTTCAGGGGCTCAGCCCCCTTGACCCCATGCCAATTAGTGACCTGCCAGTGTCACAAATAGGTATCAAAAGATGCTCATATGACCGTAATTAAATGCCTAAAACCCTGAGCTTCCGGGGGCTCCGCCCCCTCGACCCCACCAGGGGGCGTAAAGTGGGCCCCTGAATGCTCAATGACCGTTATAAAATGCCACAAATCCCTGAGTTTTAGGGGGCTCAGCCCCCTCGACCCCACGCCAATTAGTGACCTGCCAGGGTCATGAATAAGGTATCAAAATATGCTCATCTGACCGTAATTAAATGCCCATGCCCCCTGAGCTTCCGTGGACTCTGCCCCTTGACCCCTGCCGGGGCTTTGCCCCTAGACCCCACGCCAATTTACACTACGCTCTACCTGATCGTAAATACTTTAGCCTCCCCCCACCCACTTTGAAAAACGTTGAGTGGGGCCTGCATGTAAGAGTGGGGTGATGCGGATTTTTTTGTCTGCCAGCCCCCCCAAACTTTTTTGCTCATTACGCCACTGGCCAGGGGATTAATATCTTCCCAAGGCTTTAGGAATTGTGGTAAAGTGTCAAATTTGAGTTTGTGCTTGCAGACTACAGTGGCGTAAACTCACTTTCTAACTTATGGATTGTTTATAAAAAATGATACTATATGTATTATTGCATTTGAATTGAAATGAACTGACCTGAATGAGATTTATCAATGTTTCCCTTATATAGGATATATATTATCCGTCCATCGATTTTAGACAATTTACGTGTGAAAGCTTTCAGTCCACTATTGTGCTATTGACCTCTTTAGACCAGGAAGCTGTTAGAGTAATTTATTTTTTATATTTTGATTTAATAATTTTATTTTGATACATCTAGAAACATCACACGTACATGCTTTATCGTAGTTACTTTTCCATTTCCTCTTGCCAATGAACATTTTATCTCTTCTAAAATACGAAGTACATGTTTTAATCGAAACGACATCGCCTGAAACCTGAATGGTCACAACTGGTCGCTCCCTCAGGAATGTCCATCATCTCGAGTTACCCTGAACTAGAGCTAAAAGATATGAACAGTCCCTCGATACCCCACTTTGTTAAATTATCGAACTATGTAATGTAATTTCATAACCGTCATGAACTGCACCGTATATCACTCAATTATTCTGTAATATACTTGTAATTATTTAACTAATATTCTAGATAAAATCATAATTTTCATTTCATCTTCAACTCTTTGTGCAATATTTTTTGACTAATAGTTAGCTATTTCCAATTTATTCGCATGCTATGTATTTGCAATAATCTCATAGTTTAGATTAATGAAATTGCAATCACATAAAAACATCAAATAATATATTTGATAATAGATTCGTAAGAAGTTTATATATCATAAATTTTGATTTAATATATTTATTTACAGTCATTGTAAGGTACTATATTCCTCATTTATGTCATTATTTCTGCGTAATGTACACAATTTAATGGCAGTTGGTATCATGCATAATTCATTGTGATCATTGAAAGGCTTATATTCTATTTTTTCAGCATCTAAATTTACCTCACTTACAGGATTCCCTCAAATTTAGTCAAAGTGTTATTTTTTTTGTGAGTGACTTCTGAATTACCGTTGTGAATTGCCAATTTATATTGTTATAATTGGACTTGCTTTTATTTACATGAAACATTTCTCCTTTCCACTGTACCATTATCAATTTTATAAAAAAATCTATCCAATTGAATTCAACATAATAATAATTGCTGTTTAACATTATTTTTTTTTAATGCGTTCTTTTTTAAAGTTGTTATTGAACTACTATATGTCAATTTATAACCCTTTTTCATTTTTCCTTGTATTTTACTGTAAATACGACAATATTTGTCTCTGGACTTTTGCCACGTTCTTTTTGTTTATACAATACTACTGAAATTGAATTATAAGTAAATTTAATTGAAATGTACATACGTTGAATTCTATAAAAGAAAGGCAACATGTCCAGACTACATACCAAATGGTCACATTCCACGCTATTAGCATTGTACAGTGTTTATAACCTTGATATATCACGGTCTTGGTTTCATTTGTATTTGTATTAAAACAATAATATTCAACTGAATATGTGTGTGGTTCTTCATGTAACAAAGTTGCCTATGCTACTTAAAATATAAGATTCTTTTGATCATTTATAATTATGAGGTATGAAATATAAAATACAATACAATCTAGTTTTATCATCAAGATGTTATCCGAAGCTATGCAGTCCGGAATTATGGTGTTTGAAATGGTACACACACCCACAAAAAAAGACATCCCTCTTTCTCTGACTAAAATACGAGCTGGCTTAATTTATTCTGTGTCAAGGAAATTTTATCATAAGTTTACCCGAAATGCATTTCTTTAATCAACGGCACATACGATTTATAACTGTGTAGAATAGTGTATTTTGATTTCCCGGTTTTTGTGTTTTTTAAAGCACGATTTGGTGGTATTCTATCTCTATGAAACAAAGTTTGAAAATTATTTTTGACCGATTTTTTTTGGTGTGTTTTAAAGTAAACTTTGCGCTACAAGATGTTTGTGTGCATGTGTGTGTATGCAAGTGAGGGGTGGTAACACCTCTTTCTACGTCTTTCATTCGAGGTTACCATGATTTCCAATATAGCATAGTCAAGGTGCAGAACATAAGATAATAACGAGTTTTGTTATTTTGTGTGAAATTGGTTTGATTTAAGTTTTGTTTGGTTTACAATTGACATTTGTCCATTTTTTCTTCAGATTTATATCCTTTTATAGAATTATAGATAAATGCGTCACTCATATTAACATATTGACGTTTATTAGCTATGTGAATAAATACATGATATAAGTAAATGCCGCGTGTAAACGTGGCGAAAGCTGTTGAGCTTGATGTTCAGCTCATAACCTGTTTTAGTCGACTAATCGAACAAACAGTCATGTGGACTGTTACAATCAACTTGTCACACATTCATTTTCTATATTATATTCCGAACAATGGAGCAGTCTAGAGTTTCGATGTAGAGTGCATATAGAGTTCAAGCTATATTGAGGCAATTTTACTTTTGCTTAGATCGTTTGAAGACTTTATCGACAATACTTAATACGCAAAAGTTCTAACCGGATTTCCTTTTCTATACAAACTGGAGAAGAAAAAAAAAAACATTTTTGCTGTGTCAATATACTAGATTATAGAATTAATAAATAAAAGTTTATTTACAAATGTATACTTATCACGCCTATATAGCTATCGATTTTCTTTTTTCTCTCAGTTTGCGTCTCTATTTCAGCTACTCTCCACACTAGCTCTGATGACTGGTTAGTCATCCTCCTCCAGGCATGTCGGGAGGAGTGGGTACAACGACTCCCACACTAAGAATATAAGAGAAGGAGAGAGAGAGAGAGAGAGAGGGGGAGAGAAAAGAAAGAAAGAAAGAAAGGTAGAGGTGTAAAGGAGCATGATAATTAGAGAAAGCGAAACGATTAAAAAAAAAAAAAATGGTTTTTTAGTGGGAGATGATTTTGATTGGAGAATAATAAACCGTCTGTTATGAGCCAGAAGGGTGTTAGTTTTGTGTTAAACTTCATGAGTTTTTTGCCCTTCTGGTTCCAAACCTATTTAAACTCCCATGTTAACCAAGAGAGAGAGAGAGAGAGAGAGAGCCTATTAATAACCTGAACTAAGGGAAAGAAAACATTCTTTAAAGACATGAAAGAGGAGGGATTTGTGATTATAGCGTATAAAAAATGAATAAATAGAACTGTATATAAACAAACAATTACAAAACGGTAGTTGGATAAAAGAAAAGGGAGAAGGAGAGAGCTCAAGATGAGAATAATGAGGTTGAAAAATTAAAGAGGAGGGTGTTGATAATGTTTTTTAAGAGGATAATGTATTCGATAGCGTATGAAGTATATTACTATGTAAATGACATGTTATTTAAATTTGTCATGGTGACTGGATCACGGAAAGAAGGAGTATCAAAGGGAGTGTAGCATGGCGAGACTATGTGTCTCTCCCGTGGCCTGACTCGGGGCCAGTCTGGTATAAAATACGACTACGGACGACGCGACCGCAGCAATCACGTGCGTGCAACATACGCGAAAACGAAGCGTGAGGAGAACTTCGGTCTGTTTCGCGAACGCTAGCGCGCGCTGACCAGGTAGAGATTAAGTCGCTGACTACCGTTAATCTAGTCCATTCGTTTACGTGCAGTTGTCCAAAAGAAGACGTAGATTAGTAGTATTTGCCATGCTACACTCCCTTTAACTTAGGTATGTCCCGTTCTATATCGGATAGTCCTCGATCCATCGAAGTTTTTATTCAATCTGCATTAAAATATAAGGATGAAAAAACCTTTCTTTGTCTTGCGATTGCATAATCATTTCATAACCCAATGACATCGTTCTGACAGACCATTAAATTGACCTTGCTAAGCAATTTTATTATTAGTTTGCATCAAGAACCTTTCTTGTATTTATCACATGTATACATAGCTTTCGTGTGAATGTACTCCTTATTAATTCACTTTTTATGTCAAATGAATATTTGCAAAAAAGATTGAATATCCATTCTAAACTCATCTCTAGTAATGCCTGTTCAATAATTTGTTCTGAGTAAAACTTATCTATTTCAACTGCAATAAAGGAAATACAATCATGAGCTACACAGTCCAAATATTCTCACACTGTATCATGTATGATGTATGAATGTAAAAATTGATGCAAACCAGCATATATGTTCATTTACCCACCTTCCAAATGTAAGTGTTGCTTACAATATAAACCAGAGTAAAAACTTTCTGTTAATGCGGCCTAATAATCTAGCAGTTGATGTATTATTTCTACAAGTACACCACCACACATAATTTAGGCAATTCTCAAAATGCCTCGTGTAGTCATCTGTATACAGCAATATAATAACTAATATAAGTCCTTGCAAAATTGATTTTACTTTATCAACAACATACAACCTACGCCTTCACTGACTCATATTTCGATGCATGAAGCAATATTTCTAATCTTCTCACATTGCCCAATTTTGATTCATACTACATAAAAGAGAACAGTGTTTCTGTTTTTAGACAATTACATGACTCAACGGGTAACCTTAGATACGGCGTTGCCAAAACAGAAGCAAGTTAGTGATCGTACGACAATGAAAAGTATAGCGAGCCATGCAGAGAGAGAGAGAGAGAGAGAGAGGGAGAGAGAGAGAGAGAGAGCTCTGTGCATGGTCTGTTGTCAACGCTCGCGCTGCATACACACACATGGCGTTGTATTGTATTCGGTGCATTCATTAACACACAGTGTGTACACTTCTTCGGTGCGCTACCATGGTTACAGGTAAGCTAATTATATGCCTTTATGCCAGACAGCATACAATTATGGTTACAGGTAAGCTTATGCCTTCATGACCGACAGCACGTATAATGTCGCTAACCAAAACTGTTACCACGGAAAGTTTTTCAGTTAAATTTCTCTATCAAATTAATGTGTGAGTAGATATGTCATGACATACGTAACATAACAAAGTATTTGAAAATGAATGTTTTACTTATGTTATTTTATTTCCTTTCACATAAAAGACTGATGCTGCTGCAAAATGTATGGCGGGCATTCAGTATAATAATAATAATAATAGTTAGCTCTTATATAGCGCTTTTCAGGACCGATCGAAGGCCCTCTCAAAGCGCTTTACAGATATATATATATTATTACCCCGGTCATCGGATTCAGGCTTACCCGCACACAATGTATGCACATTCTCCACTCCCTGGGGAGCATTCCAGCCAGGCGTCATTTTTACAAGCGCACACTTGCTAATCTAAGCACATTAGCTTTCGCATCCTACCGGGTACCCATTTAACACCTGGGTGGAGAGTGGCAAATGTAGATCAATGTCTTGCCAAAGGACATTAGTGTCGCGGTGGGACTTGAACCGCGGACCTTGTGATCCACAGTCCGATGACATATCCACTCGTCCACGACACCTCTACAATAGGTATGGTGGTTCGGAAAATAAGTATCCGCAAACAGAACTGCTCCATTTCAGTCCTCTTTTTCTTGATATATAATTACATACATGATCGAAAACATTTTTTTGATGAACCTGAAGTAATTGCCTAATGCCTAGGTCACATATGACCCGGATTTCAGGCGATGTCCCCGATCTTTGGGCATCGTGCGATGTGTAGAGGTCGGGGAGAAATCGGGCGACGGATCTGACATGAATGGGCGCTGCCCGATGTCCGCTGGGCCTGGGATAATCGGCCGCTCATCGTAGGGTGTTAACGTCCGCGCCCCCAGTTTGTGCAACTTTCCATCAGTACAGCTCAGAATATGCATACAAGTCACACTAGCGTGTACCGCAGAGCTTCGGGGGTCACAGTGCATAGGGAGTGCCACCGCAACGTTTTCGGGTACCCCCAAATTGCCCCTTTTTATATAGGAAAAGTGCCCCTTTTCCTTCGTAATAATTGCCCCATCCCCTTCTCATTAATTCCCTCCCCCTTTTCCACTTCTAATGAATGCCTTTTAAAAGCTAAAAGGTATCCCTTTTTCTTTGAAAGATGCCTCATTTCCTTGCTCATAAATGTATGGTGGCCCTGAAGGGACATCGCAAATAGACGAAATCGCCAATTATTCGCGACGAAATTGGCGATAAAATACACGACGTCGTATATTTTATCGTGAAAAATTGGCGATAAAATACACGACGTCGTATATTTTATCGTGAAAAATTGGCGATAAAATTGACGACGAAATTCACGCCTGGCTGCTTCCGTCGCCAATTACGTCGCGAAATTATTTTACTTGCTTAGGCGGTACCCAAAACCAGCCCCATGAAGACGAGACGAGACGTTTTCACCATGATTTCTGTGCAAATGGTAGGTTAACTTCAAATTATGCTCTATTTGTATTTTATCTTTGACAAGATAGGAATAAGGGTAATTTTACAACGGAAAATTACCCGATATGCATTTATAATGGTCTAAATCTAGATCTGTAGATGCACTTAATGCATTGTCCCATACATTCATTTCCATGTTGTAATATCTATTGTAATACTATAGCACACACAATTTCTCAAACTGAGCTGAGTCAACAAAGAATGAAAGATTCGATGTAAAACTGGCAGAATAGTAGCATTCTAGTGCATGAGCTGTAGTCTATAGAATATTGATTGTACCGAAGAGGACATACTCAAACGTCATACATACCTTCCTCTACGACTAGTATACGGCTCGAGTGATTATTGCATAAGCCATATTGGCCGTCATTTTATTTTAATTTTAATTTTTAATAATATTTATTTGATATTTCAATACTTGCAACAACGTGAGTTATTAGTAATTAAGCTAGGGCCTAGCCTAGGTCGGATGTTGTTTTCAGAGTGATATGGTACTGCAGGTTTTGAAAGATATTTATTTTCAAAAATAAATAAAAAAATTTACGTGGCCAGGACCAGACACGGACTGGTAACACTAACACTAACATGTGTAATTTAACTGTATCAGAGCTTGGAGATAGACTAATTGATAATTTGTGATGGATCTAAACTTCTAAAGCAAAATCAAATTCATATTCAATCCTGACAATCTCTCTACCGAATATCTCAATTCTGTTTCTTTATGTTATTATTGCAGGAGCTACTGGCACTGCATCATCCCTTTTGTGCTGAAAACCTTATCTTGGTTGTTTGATGGTCGCCATTTTTCTTTCATATTGACAACATTGACCTTCCGTGTCTTCGTTCATCGTTGGAACTCTACCTTTGACATCGACCTATTGTTTCTTCGTTCATGATCATCATGAGAACTTTACTTTCGCCATCATCGACATCGCTGAAAACCGTTTCTTCGTATGAAGACCACGCCATCTTTCAGTTCGACAGTACGAACCCCAGTTTGTATATTAACATCGTCTATTTCTGTTCTTCCACATCGTCAGAAACTTTGCTATTCTTTACCACATCGTCAGAAACTTTGCTATTCTGTACACATCGTGTACTTTTGTTCTTCGACATCGTCAGAAACTTGGCTTTTCTTTTCCACATCGTTGAATCTTGTTTCTTCGAGATCGTAAGAAACTTTACCATCGTCGTCATCGACATAATTGACCCTCATTTCTTCAACATCGTCAGTTCATCATCATTGACAATATCATCAACATCGCGCATTTGACAAGTTTGATAATATTTAATAATGTAATTTGTAAAGCGGCAGTCTTTCGCTATATAAATAGACTACCTTTTGATATTGTTAACATGCGACTGTTATTGGAATATTTCCCGGCTAGATTTTAGCACGGATTTAAATAAACGCTCATGGTTTAAATTATATATCTTGTTTCCACTGTTTTTATTATAGCTGTCTGGTCTCTCGTGAATCACAGTAGAAAGAAAAGGATGAATTAAATTAGGAATTAATTGGGATGTTGACCGAGTTATGATCGATCATGATCGTTCAACTTCTAATCGGGCTCCTAATCCAGTTCTTGCCAAAACTCTATATGCAGCAACATCATTTAGAAAAGCCACAAACATGCTATGAAGCACTCATTTTGTATGGTAATTTGATTCAAATATTTGATCAAGACTTGGGGTAATTCTTTGTGTCACATCTTGTTTGATTGTGTTTGTTACAAGGACACATCTGTATAATTTATTTTACACCGTATCAAAGATTGCAGTAACTTCTTCCTTTTCAATTTACTGCTCTAAGGATGAGCCATTTTGGGAGGGCCACAGCCTTCTGAAGTCTTAATAAATGCATATTCCACATTCTTACTCTTTCTCAGCAGCTTCTTTCCTTGCTCTCTTCTTCCTTTGTTTCTTGAACCCTTTGTGTTTCTTCTCCTTCCTCCTTTTCTTTTCTGCTCTGTTCCCCCTTCTTTTTATTCTCTCTCTCTCTTCTTCTTTCTTCTTCTGCCCCTCATATTCTCTCCTACTCCTTTTCATCCCAATGCTCCTCTCTCCTTCTGCTTCCTTTCATTCCTCTCGTTCCTGTTTCTGTTTATGTTTAATTCATCATTCATACTTGTTCAACAGCTTTTGTATGAATGTATATAGAGTTCAGGTAAAATTAGTTTGTTTTCCATATGTTACTTACACATCAGTCACAAATATTGTTTCTAAATTCTATTTATTCATTTCGAATTCATGTAACATCGTCTGTTCGGAGCCACAATGGCATTGATCTATATTACTTTGACATGGAGTTAGCGCCCTTGTGACCCCAAACAGATGATATGTTAAACGTGTCCGTTAATAATTTTCTACTTTATGAATAATATGAAGTATTAGCCCTGCATTGTTAATAATAAAACATGACCTGGGCTTATTCTCTTTTCTACTTCTATATACTTTTTATTTTGTAGTATCTATACAAGTATATGTACTATTTCTTCCTTTGTTAATAAAGTGATATTGGAACAAAAACTGCTGAAAATTTTAAGAAACTGAAATTGAGGTTTTCTGTGTACAACAGGCTAGTAAACCCAAATAGGGCATTCTGTCATCAAAACATTTGTTTTGAAAATCCTTGCAGAACTGTGTTTAAAATGACATCCTCTTTCATGCATATCATTATACAATTTAAGTTAATTTTGCCACAAAATTTTGGGCTGCCAACACTGTAGATTTCTTGAAACCTCTCAAAAACTGATTACACTTAAAACGTGTGTGTGTTTGTTGACACATGAAGTAATAACCAACACCAAACATGGTCATGGTAAAATGTGTTAGGTTATTTTAATATAAAATGTATAAACAAGTATGAACATAGGAAAATAGATCTCTCTAAATGCACCGTTTTCATGATAATACAACTGAATAGTTGTTACACTCAGTTTTTGTAATAGACTTTCAAGAACATTAAAAATGTACCGGTACTTAAAACGCCCATGCATTCAGTGTGAAAGACAAAACAGCAGAACAATTACATATTAATAACATAATTAACGGTAATGCTTCTTTGGGAATGGAAAATTCCAAACATACGAGTATCTTATATGGCATCAAATGACAGTTGGTAAGACATTTGCTTTTTGTGTGATTTTTCTCTTAATCCATAATCGCGTATCAATATAGTTTCAATACCTTCATTATAACATAGATGAACATGTATAACAAGAGGCCAATGGACCTTGTGTTTAAAGGTACTATGTCCCATTTGCAGGTCAAAAATGAAAAGGTTAAATTCCAACAATTTTTGTGGGAAAATAACGTGAGGGGCAAGGTACTGCAACAACGTATCATTTCTAATGAATGATCCCTGCCAAATTTGATTGAATTTTGTCGTGTATATTTTCAAAGAAAGAACAATTAACCTTAATGCTTCCTGCTGTACTATGTGGCAGAGGTATAAAAGTAAAGTTTATCTTTAGTACAGACCCCTCAAAAAAGAAAAGAAAAAAATCCTCTGAATGTACACTATTTAATTATTTATTGAACTGTTATACAGTTTTAATAAATGAGGGCAGTTTTGGTATGGCAAATGGCAAATTTGCATTCCTAAAATTGAATTGATAGCACAAATTGCATATTACAAAATCTAAGAAGTGAACCATCAGATTTGATTTGATTTGATCGATTTGAAAAGGTAATTATTAAAAACCAGATGGCAGCTCAAGAGTGGAATTGAGTGGAATTTACATCATAAAAATTTCAAATAAATACAATACAAAGTAAATATGATACAATTTGACATTAAGACTTATACATGTACATAATCTAAGGGAAATACATTGTAGCCATAGCATGTATATAAAAATAAAATAGGGTAAAATTAGTATTTTAGTTCACAAGAGACTAGTAAGGAAGGGGGTTGGACTATTTCTGTGTCTTTCAGTCCTTCACAAGTTCACAAATTTGTCAGTGTTCCTGGTGTTGTACCCATGTTTATTACGCGGGGCAAAGGGTGATGGACCTTTGAAGAAGGGTCCAACATTGATTCAGCTAACGTGACACAAAGACTGTACCTTCTGTCTCTGAGGGTTGGTAGCTTTAGCTGATCTATAGCATCAGAGTAGCGTATATCACGACCCAGGATGATCTGGCAAGCATGCTTTTGGATTCTCCTTGTTTCTCGCGATGTCGCCCGACCAGACTGGGACAGCGTATTCCAAGACGGGTTGAACGATGCTCAGGTATATGGTCACTAGTCCATGAGGGGGCAGGCCATGGTGTTTCAATCTGCAGAGTAAGTAGAGGGGACTGTTGCTTCTACGGATCATTGATTTTACACGCGTGTCCCATTTGAGATTGGACTGAATAAACACTCCAAGCAGCTTGATGACATTGCAGTGTTGGACAGTGTGATCAGCAAGGCTAAGGCGAGAGGCAATGTCCTGCTCAGATGATTCTTGGCAGTGGCGGCGAAGTCCGAGGCTTCCACAAATGCACTTCACCTGCCAAACACTATAGAGGGAAAGATAATATATCACAGTTTAAACCCAAAATACAAAAATGCCCCCTTAGTTACCGACATTCACGCTAATGGATATTCTGTGGTGTATCTTCCTTTGGAAATCAGCTCTACAGACAAACCAAAATTCCTCTTCGCATTTCAAGAATGTAAGGATAACCAGTCCAATATTTTTCTTTCTAAAGCTCGCCTCTTTTCATTGCCTGGCACATTAACCCAAATGAGACTCTCATAATACTCATTATGTATGCTTCCTATTGATTCAGTTGATATATTAAATGAATTTTCAATATTTAGCTCCTTTTATTTCATCTATAGCTAGGAATATCCAAAACTCCTCAGTCCTCACTATGTTGTAAAATTAGTTTATTTTTTGTTTATATAAAATTATATGTACTTTTAATGCCCTGCGTTTTCCAGTAAAATTGAAATGTCCTGGGCTATTGTATCTTCTCCTTTGTTGTGCAAGTTTGAACAATAAAGTGATGTTTAAAAAAATTAAAAATAAAAATAAATACTTCAAATTCCAACATTGAACCCAGCAACGCATCCATGTGCAAAACAATCATATTATGATACATAAACAGGGGCCTCAACAGTTTGATCTAAAATTATGCAGTAGCATTATCAGTTATTTTATGAACATGCCATTCAAAGCAATGGTACATGTAGTTGGTTTTTATGTTATTAAAAATGCTCCAGGTTTTGAAAGATTTATCTTTCGGGTTAGGTACATCCATAAATAAAAATTAACAAATATAAAAACATCATGTATAAAAAAAATTGTTTTATAGTTCATACCTCTTCCTGATGCCATGTCGATAATGCTCAATGAATAGCCTGTTACAAAATAAGAGGCAATCCAGTAACGTACTGTGCGTTTATATAGAATTTGTGAAATTAAGGAGCAAAACAAATTTTGAAAAACTTTAAAAAGCATCCACGTATACAATAAATAACTGTTTTCACATCTATTATATCAAGTTAATTGTTAGCTTGAAATACTAGGTACTCATGTGTTTAGATCCTACCAATGGTATACACATAAAGTAAAGTATTGCAGAACACTTTTGGGGTTGAAATCAAATGAATTGCACATTTAGAATGACTTGAAAATATGTTCGGGGCAAATTTCAAAGAACATCAAATATTCAAAGGTCATACAGGTCTGTGACATTGTTCCCGATTAAAAGAACGTTAAGACTCATAAGCATACCAGTACAGTTCTCTTGTAGTCAAGTGGCTTAGCGTCAAATTTATCGACTATCGTTACTTGCCGGATAAAAGCACCATTTTTGGTATTGCTACTGAACGATATTAGGTAGGAGCCCTGGCAAGAATATCATATAAGGGTCTGGGACAGGGCGCCTCGTAGTCCACAACTAATATATATAACATTGAGTTTTTTTTGTACAATGGCATGGGGTCCCCAATCACACATATATGAATATTTATGCCAGGGGCTCCTACCCTAGCTACCATCATTCAGCAGGTCTTAATGAAGCCCTGTATCAAAAATGGCGTTTGTACAACAACTCAGTTATATTACCATATAAATTATTTGTGGGCTACGAGGCGACGACCCTGCCTCACACCCTTATACGATACTCTTGCCGGGGGCTCCTACCCTTATATCGTTCAGTAGGTCCTAAGTAGGTCCTAAGGAAGCCCTGTACCCAAAATGGCGTTTGTACAACTACAAATAAATGTTACATGTTATATTACCTTCTAAATTATTTGGGGCTACGAGGCGATGCCCCGCCCCACACCCTTATATGATATTCTTGCCGGGGCTCCTACCCTAATATCGTTCAGTAGGTCCTAAGGAAGCCCTGTACCAAAATGGCATTTGTACAACAATAAATCAATGTTATAAAATCATTGGGGGCTCCAAAAAGACGCCCCACCCCACACCCTTAAATTGAAATTTTTGCCAGGGGCTCCTAGCCTAATATCGTTTAGTAGGTCCTAAGGAAGCCTTGTACCAAAAATGGTGCTTTTATCCGGCAAGTAACGATAATTTCAGTAAGCCACCTGACTATTGATACCAATATTATAGAAATGTAACGTATATTCTAATGGGGTAACCTCGCTAGATTCATAATGCGGAACGAGGGTTGCTATTCATAATACTGAATGAGGGTCGCTATTCATAAAAATTAAATAAGCAAACAAAATGATAATAAGGGAAATATTGAAAAGGGGACACCCCCATGGCTGTGGCATAACCATGGTGGGGGATACATGGCCTTGAATATTTGTCGAAAACATTTATTACAAACATACATTTCTGAACAAATAAAGAAAAAGGTGTGACACAATTATGTACATGACCCATCACCCTCCCCAATCAGTCCACCATGCACCATTCGGCCCACCCTCCCTGCAGCATTCCCTTGGTACAGGTACATATTACCAACAATTTTCGTCAAGGTGTTGCCATCAAGGGGCTTATCTATCATGTCCCTAACCCTCAGCAAAGGAAGAAAGCGATGGAGAGGAGGTTGTAGGGACTTAGGTTTTATACCATGATTTTGTGACCGTTAGGCGTTACTCGAATGGTGGCATTCCCTGTCTTTTAAAAAGTATATTGTACCTGTTATCTTTGATAATTATATAGAGACATCCCCATTACCTACATATAGCTAATATATTTGCCCGCTCCTGTGGTGACAACAAAATTAAGTAAAACCCAACACACAAATAATCCTATCTGACTGATCTTATCCTGGCGACGCCACTGCATGAGACAATAAGTAGAACAAGTAGGCCCATGCTATTTTAGGAACTAGTAATTGTTTATACAACAATAATGTTTTGTGGAAATTAGCTTTTAAAAGGACCTATGGACCTACAAATTATATAGCCTTAGCCATAATCCAGTCCCAGAAGTCAAGGACCAGGCCCCAGAAGCTCAATTTTAGCCAATGAAGAGTTTCAAGATTTTCGTTTTCCCAGGAATTATCCAACCTCAGGATACTAGTAATCATATCAATTAACCTATCTTCATTTATCCACAATCTTGATTTCCTGAAACTTTCCTAACACCGAAAACAAAAGGAGATGGACCGGACCATAAGCCTAGTTACTGCCCAGAGAGGGGTGGGGAGGGGGCACTTCAAAATTGTGTTTTGTTTGGGGATAGGGGCTTGAACATTTTCGGACCTTGAAGGTTTTCGCGTCATGTAGCGTACAAAGAGGTAATGTGATCCAAATATGAATCATATCAAAATCACAATTTTATTGGGGTGGTGGTGGTGACGGGTAAGGAGGCCTGATAAGGTATAGAGCAACAAAATACAAATAAAAATAATATGAGAAATTTGATTTTGTATTTATTATAGGGTGGGATATCTAGCAACAAGGGGCAGGATATAATGATAAATACAGAACGAACGCCAGGAAAATTATGGAATGTAAATACAAATATGCATGCAGGTTCAGAATTTTTAAAGAAAACATTACCGTAGTTGATTCGAGACATGATAAATTCCAACCAAACACAGAAAATACACGTAATAATTGTTCAAATCCATGTTTACATTACTTTAAACAGCCAAAGCAAAATATAAAATTACAATAAAGGGAACAAAACAAATGAGTAAGGCTGACGTGAATTGTCATGAAACAAGATCTATTACAGAACACATCATTACATATGAAATATCCCCAGCCCCCCTCCCTTTCTTAAAGGCAATACAAAGTTTTTGGAAATTTTGAAAATGGCCGGATAGCGATTCTTTAAAATTTTGATATATGATTTCCAAACGGGAATAGCCAAACGGTTGATTTTAGTCAAGAAACATTGTTTTAAAGCTAAATTAATATTTTGACCTTGAGAGGGAGCTATACAACATAAAGGAGTTTATTATTTACGATTTCATCTTTAGACTTGATTTCAACTGCGACAACGATCACTGAAAATTGTAGGATCGCATATGCTTCCAATATGTTCATTTTAACCAAATTCATGACCCCATACCAAAACTTTGTATTACCTTTAATATCATTTTATTTGCCTATTTAATTCTATGAATGGCGACCCTTTCCGTATTATGAATAGAGACCTTTTCCGTATTATGAATAGCAACCCTCTTCTCGTATTATGAATAGCGACCCCCTTCGATTATGAATAGCGGTCTTTATGAATAAAGACCCTCTCCGCATATTTTGAACAACGACCCTCATTCCGCATTATGAATGGCGACCCTCTTCTCGCATTATGAATAGCGACCCTCTTCTCGTATTATAAATAGCGACCCTTTGTCGTATAATGAAGAGGAACCCTCATGAGTAATGACCCGATTTTGTATTATGAATAGCGATCCTCTTCTCATATATTATGAATAGCAACCCTCTTATTCAATTATAAATAGCGGTCCTTATGAATAATGACCCTTTCTCAAATTATGAATAGTGGTCCTCTTGAATAGCGGTCCTTATGAATAGTGATCCTTATGAATAGCTGTCCTCATAAATAGCGGTCCTTATGAATTGAGAGCAGACCACATTCTAACAGACCTTTAGATGATCATACATTTGGTGTATACACTGTATTTCAACTTTAAAAATAAATATGTAACACTGGCCATTTCTCCTTTGACAAATCTAACAGGTCTTAAAAATAAAGTTGTCCTTTATATTTAAGCTGATCTCTCTTGGACATTACTAGTTCATACCTTTACAAATAAAATTATTTGTTGTGCAAGCTTCATTAAAGGGACTTGTTAACATTGTTCAGATGAGAGAAAATGGTGATAAGGTAGTGACTTCAATGCTAGATGTACATTTAAAGATAATCTGAAAGTTTGAGTGAAAACAGGCCAGTATTAATGATAACAATTGGAAAAAATGATATGCTTGATTCTTGAATTCTCCCAACTATATTATTATATGTATCAACTAGGTTTTAGCACGGACAATTAAAAACAAAAAGTATTACAAGTCGTTTGACTGTAGTAACATTCCTTCATAAAGAAAACAACTTCTGAGGCCAGCTCCCAGGGGTTGTTAAAGAGAAGGGATTGCAAGGGATATGAAGAAAAACATCAGTATCTGTAACAGGAGATTAGCAATGTATAACCCATCATTAACTAAGATAATTTTATTTTGTTTTCATTTGAACGCATACACTCAATAAGGATACATTCAGCTTAGTTTCCATCACAATACTGGGCTGGTTTGTATGGAGTGTTGACAAATGACACTTGTACTACAAGTTGTAGGGCTTGCTTGCATGAATGCCAACCAGGTAATCTGTTCAATGAATAATAAAAGAAACATATGCAATCAAAATCTAGTGATAAACTTTGCACGTTATAAAACAAAAACAAAAACACCCAAACACTAAAGTCCTACTGTATAACCCTACAAGCGTCTATCAGTGGACATGGATGCATCATTAGAGACACAGCAGAATGTTGGTTTTGTTTTTCAAATTTAAAATGCCACGACTAAGATACCTCTAGGACTAATCTGATTTTGAGGTTTTTTGTCATATTTTAAAACATATTTGTTCATCCATTTTTATCCCCTCACCGACAAAGTCGGAGGGGATATAGAAATGCCGCCGTCCGTCCCTCCGTGCGTCCGTGCGTGCGTCTGTGCGTGCATCCTTCCGTGCGTGTGTCCTTCCGTGTGTCCGTCCGTCCGTTCGTAACAAATTTGGTTTCCGATCGATAACTTCAGTAATGTTTGACGGATTTTAATGAAATTTGATAAGAAGGTACATGGTATCAAAATACAGGCTAAGTTCGATTCCAGAGTATGTAGGTCAAAGGTCAAAGGTCATAGCTCATTAAATATGCGAAAAATACACATCTGGTTTCCAATCGATAACTTTAGTAATGTTTGACTGACGGATTTTCATCAAATTTGATATGAAGGTACATGGTATCAAAACACAGCCTAAGTTCGATTTCGAGTATGTAGGTCAAAGGTTAAAGGTCATATCTCATAAAATATGCAAAAACACCTAATTATATATGTGAAAATGTGGTTAACTTCCTTGCCTGGTAATATGATAGTATAGTCTAATGAAAGTAACTTGTTCTGACATATATAGGCCATAAATTGTACCCTGCGAGGGGATGCTACGCTTTGCGTTGACTTGTTTAAATAGTGGCAAGATATAAGGTTTTTAAAAGTTACTCACACTGTGGGTTACCTTTTCACATTTAATATTTTATTAGGCCTACAGTATTTGACATTGCTCTACATTTGTATCTGTTCATACCAATCTGAAAATTTAATTGATTTATCCCGAGTAATTTAGCAATACATTGAACTGTCTCATACATATAGGGCTTGCTTCGCACATCCATTCAACCTACCTGTTCAAAGTCTAGAAACTAGAATTATCCATTTACATTTTCATGTTAAAGTTAAACATATCATATCATTATATTCTTGAAAATCTGGGAGCAGCCCCAGCCCCCTCATCCATCTGTGTGTTATAGAATTAACACACGTTTCTATGGGATATGTCAACAAACTTAGACTTATGACGGTTTCGAGAAACCGGCCCACAGGTTTCATATACATACACTGTAGTTCACCCCTCCTTTGTCGACAACCTGAACACTATGACATGCGCCAAGAGATACATATTTACATTTTACACTGACAAATATTTTTACTGAGCAAAAATTCATAAGCTTTGTGGACAATATAGGAAAATGGCTAAACAAATATGTAGATCTAGACCCTAGCTATAGGTCTAGTCTAGATCCAACTATGTAAGCAGGGTAATTTACGCTTTAGCGACTTGCCTTATTTTTGGAGGATCATTATAGCAACGGCCAATAAGAGAGCAGAAAAAAAAACTTTGATACAAGAAAAGTTAAATCATAATATCTAACCGCAATGTTATCCAGTCATAATTGAGAGTTGCACAAATCAATCAATTTGGGTGACAATTTGTATTCTTTTGTATGCATGTGCAACCACTAGACTTCCAATAAAATTTGTTGCAAATTTCAATGTTGATGCGCCAAGAAAAAATAGTTCTGTAGATTTCAAGGAAAAAAATTAAAAAATTTAAACTTTAAAATCCTAATTTTTCTTTTACTTATGTCCCATTTGCAGGCCAAAAACATGAAAAGGTTAAATTCAACGGCATTGAAAGATAATACTATATTTAAAAGTTCCCTCAAAACGAAAGGGCTTGAAAATGTCTTTTAGTGGGAAAATAATGAGCATTAGTTGTCGAATCGACTTAAATGATTGCAATCATTTTAGTAATAGTCTGATTTTCAGACCCTTGAACGTTGTACCGAATGGTCGTTTTGTGCTGCGCAAAGATTCAATCAGTTTAATTTTGGCCATTACAAGAACTGGGTGATTGATGTAGACAAATGCTCATGTACCTTTAAAGCTCATTTAATGTATGTTATTTTACCAAAGAAAAAAAAGAAGTCAGTCAGTCAATCAATAGTGTGTGACAATGAAATCTAGAAAGTAAACACGTTTCCTTGCATAATTTAAATAATAGGACACTGCTAACGTTTAAATTTCATAGATAGGACAAACGTGACATATTCATAATTCCTGCACAGACGATTTCTTGTTTCATAAATTTCTGTGTTTGCGTGGCGAGCTTGATTTCGGTCATTTTCTTTGTGTACGCTAGAAATACAGCTCCGTTATTCATGGATGAGCTATCAAAATGACCGGTATCAATTAGGAATACCTGTAAGAAACGTCAATGAAATATCTTAACCGGTTCAATTTAAAAATTTTTGTTTTAACTTCAGCTAAGAAAATACAGCGTCTGCTGCAACGGCCGGTTTTAGCCCCTGAGTTCTGGGGAAGAAAAGGGCTAGAAATAGCTATGATTACTGATTAATTTGTTCCATTAAACATCACATCCTATTTCTTCGAATATTTCTAAAGCCTTCAAACCGCATACCTTCGATTTAAATTAAACATGAGGGATCTGCACAAACGATTTCTTGTTTAATAAATTTCTGTGTTTGCGTGGCGAGCTTGATTTCGGTCATTTTCTTTGCGTACGCAAGAAATACAGCTCCGTTATTCATGGATGAGCTATCAAAATGATCGGTATCAATGTAGGAATACCTGTAAGAAACGTCAAAGAAATATCTTAACCGGTTCAATTTAAAAAAATTTTTAACTTCAGCTAAGAAAATACAGCGTCTGCTGCAACGGCCAGTCTTTAGCCCCTGAGTTCTGGAGAAGAAACGGGCTAGAAATAGCTATGATTACTGATTAATTTGTTCCATTAAACATCACATCCTATTTCTTCGAATATTTCTAAAGCCTTCAAACCTCATGCATACCTTCGATTTAAATTAAACATGAGGGATCTGCACAGACGATTTCTTGTTTCATAAATTTCTGTGTTTGCGTGGCGAGCTTGATTTCGGTCATTTTCTTTGTGTACGCTAGAAATACAGCTCCGTTATTCATGGATGAGCTATCAAAATGACCGGTATCAATGTAGGAATACCTGTAAGAAACGTCAATGAAATATCTTAACCGGGACAATTTAAAAAATTTTTGTTTTAACTTCAGCTAAGAAAATACAGCGTCTGCTGCAACGGCCGGTTTTTAGCCCCTGAGTTCTGGGGAAGAAAAGGGCTAGAAATAGCTATGATTACTGATTAATTTGTTCCATTAAACATCACATCCTATTTCTTCGAATATTTCTAAAGCCTTCAAACTTCATGCATACCTTCGATTTAAATTAAACATGAGGGATCTGCACAGACGATTTCTTGTTTAATAAATTTCTGTGTTTGCGTGGCGAGCTTGATTTCGGTCATTTTCTTTGCGTACGCAAGAAATACAGCTCCGTTATTCATGGATGAGCTATCAAAATGATCGGTATCAATGTAGGAATACCTGTAAGAAACGTCAATGAAATATCTTAACCGGTTCAATTTAAAAAAATTTTTAACTTCAGCTAAGAAAATACAGCGTCTGCTGCAACGGCCGGTCTTTAGCCCCTGAGTTCTGGAGAAGAAACGGGCTAGAAATAGCTATGATTACTGATTAATTTGTTCCATTAAACATCACATCCTATTTCTTCGAATATTTCTAAAGCCTTCAAACTTCATGCATACCTTCTATTTAAATTAAACATGAGGGATCTGCACAGACGATTTCTTGTTTCATAAATTTCTGTGTTTGCGTGGCGAGCTTGATTTCGGTCATTTTCTTCGCGTACGCAAGAAATACAGCTCCGTTATTCATGGATGAGCTATCAAAATGACCGGTATCAATGTCGGAATACCTGTAAGAAACGTCAATGAAAAATCTCAACATCTTGGCTGCAAATGGGGCATAGATCTAGTACCTTAATTATTAAGCGATAAATCTAGATCTATTTCTATTTGTAGTGTAATTGTATAAAAAATAAAAAAGTGGTCTTTTTATTTGCTTATTCCAACAAAATATTTCTCATTTAAGCCCGAAAAAGACACACACTGAATGAATTTCATATAATCACTAATTCACAGATGCACATAGCTCATAGATTGTCGATCTAGGCCTATCGTATCCTGATCCGTATGAAGAAAAAGAAATTGCGACAGGGGGACGGGTACTGGGGCCTGGGGGTTCCCTGATGTTACTGCGCATATGGGCTGCAAAAATTTCAACACGGAGCAGAGTTAAATTTTGACAAAGAAAACAGGGAAAAAAGACCCTTAAACGCATCATACAGTCAATCTGGTATTGGTAAGTGGAACCGATGTATATTAGCCTAGACTCTAGAGTCCTAGACCTAATTTTCAAAAATAAATGCATCGCCATCGGTGCATCGGATATGAATCCGCTAAAGTGACATTTTAGTCCAAAAGTTTGGCCGGAATTTGTTGTTGAGATAGTCTATATCCTAATACCAGTTTGCAATGCAGTCCCTATCCCTATCCCGAGTATTAATATTTATTAGGCCCAATAATTATTGTAATATAAATGTAATAATTATAAGCCAGGTCGTAAATTACCCTGTGAATTGTAACTGTAGATCTAAGCTTATTTAGTAAACAAGTCACCCCTGATTCGTAGATGCTACTTCTGCTAGCTGCTGCTAGTAAGGATTACTAGTTTTTAGTGTTACATCAACCTTGTTTAATTTGCTATTGCATTTGCAATGCCAATGGATATTACAACATGTAAGTAAACGTATGGGACCATGCATTAAGTGCAACTGGACAATTTAATGTTAGTCTAGATCTAGATCTAGATGTAGTAGATCAACTATCAATTGCATAGATCTACAGGGTACTTATTCCGCTGTAAAATTGTCTTTATCCCTATCTTGTCAAAGATAAAATACAAATAGAGCATAATGTGAAGTTAAAACCTACCATTTTTACAGAAATCATGGTGAAAACGTCTCGTAATAATCGTCTTCAGGGGGCTGGTTTTGGGTACCGCCTAAGCAAGTAAAATAATTTCGCGACGTAATTGGGGACGAAGCAAGTCAGGCGTGAATTTCGTCGTCAATTTTATCGCCAATTTTACACGATAAAATTGACAACGTCGTATATTTTATCGCCAATTATTGGCGACGAAATTGACGATATCGCAAATTTCGTCGTGAATAATTTGCGATTTCGTCTATTCGCGACTGTCGTGAATTTTTATCGCCAATTATATACGACGAAATTGACGATATCGTGAATTTCGTCGCCAATCTCGTCGCCAATAATTGGCGATTTCGTCTATTTGCGATGTCCCTTCAGGGCCACCATATAAATGCCCTTTTTCATCTCTGAAGAGTAGCCCTTTTCGGTTGCGAAAAGTGCCCCATTTTTCACCTGTGATAATTGCCCTTTTTACTTTGACACGTAAATCTTTTCCTTTCTAATAAGTGACTCAGAGACCCTTTTATTTAATTTCCCTCAAAGCTCGCTCGCAATGGTAGTTGATATAATTATGTTACTTATAAAAGGTCTTTTCAGTCTTTCATGATTAGCTTGTGCTAAAAACTCATCAGGATTTGTTTTTTATCCTCTTTATATGATGTAAGTTTTCGCACTGCGACATCACAAATCTTCAAATTGATGTTCGCTCGCTTTCCTCGCTCGCAAATTGATATTCAGACCATCATACCCCACTACAAACTATGATGTTTAAGCATATCTTGGACCATGTAAAGAGAGAAACAAATATTGATATCATCCCTGATAATGTAATCACAATCATGACAATATAGGGGTATATATAACAATGTCTAACAATGGTATATGTTCGAGCGATAACCTGCTGGACATCGTACGAACATCGGTGGAACATCAGACGATGTGTGCCGATTACACTTAGACATGTAAAATATGCTCGACGTCGACTTTGGTTTTAGAGGAGTGTAGCATGACGAGACTACGTGTCTTTCCCGTGGCCTGACTCGGGGCCAATCGGGTATATACGACTACGGACGACGCGACCGCAGCAACCACGTGCGTGCAACATACGCGAAACCGAAGCGTGAGGAGAACTTCGGTCTGTTTCGCGAACGCTAGCGCGCGCTGACTACCGTTAATCAAGTCCTTTCATTTACGTGCAGTTGTCCAAAAGAAGTCGTAGACGGCGTTAACCTGTATTTGTCAAGCTACACTCCCTTTAAGTTGAAGTTAAAACTTAAAAAGTTAAAACATAAAACTAAGTGCCCTAAACTAATCGTGAACTCGTCGCCGATTAAATGTGACCTACGCATTAGCCTCGGGCATCCCCTATAGAAATGTGCAAAACATACATTGACATAGATTATAACATAATACGAACATTATATATATATATATATATATATATATATATTTATGCATGATTTATACACTATTTTTGTTTACCCCCATTTACGGAATTATTTAGACAATGATTTATTCCTAATAGATCTAGATAATAGTATACGTTCTCAGATTTTATTGAATAATAATTTGCGAGTGTTTGTTTTGCGGGACTGCTAAAGCATGTGTATGCTACTATGCTTATTAACTAAGAGACCTACGCCCTTAAGTCATAAATGACAGTAATGAGGATTAATGCCTCGCAAAAGGGCACTAATATAGCACATCGACACGGTTTTGATCCTGGGGCCTCATAGTTACAAGGCCATTGCTTTGCCACTGAACCACGACTGTACGCAGCGGGGGCTAGGGTACGGGGCAGCCCCCACAAATAAAAAAAAAACACTTGGTATAATTCTAGATAAACGTCCTAAACTACTTTTTCTACTATTATTAAGAGCAGTAGACAACTGTAAATATTAATGTTATTATTGTTCACATTATTATTATTATCATTATCATTATTATTATTATTATCAGTATTATCGTTATCATCATTGTTATTATTATTATTATCATTATCAGTATTATTTTGTATTAAGAGATTTTATTGGTAATAACAGAAGATTTGTTTCCTTTTTCACAAACGTATTTTGAACATATGATATTCATTATTATAAATACGAATTATTATACAAAATATTATTACAATTACTACCATTATCAATTCCTTAACATTATCATAATTACTTAGCGACATAAAATATCACTCTTTTTCAATTCATCTATTTTTTTAGGAAAGAAATGTTTTCAGTGAAACCTGTATATAAAGACCGCTCAAGGGAAACTAGAAAAGTGGTCTTTATAGGCTGGTGGTCTTCATCATTCATGTAATTGTTTTTAGCACACGTTTCAATGAGAAACAATATTCAAGGGAAATGGAAAGTGTGGTCTTTCTATACAGGTGGTCGATAAAGCAGTTCTCATTGTAATTCATTATTGAACCTAGCATATCCTACAAGACTGGTCAGATATTTGGGTAGTTCATTAATGAACCTGGCATATCCTACAAGACTTGTGAGATATTTGGGTAGTTCATTAATGAACCTGACAAATCCTACAAGACTTGTGAGATATTTGGGTAGTTCATTAATGAACCTGGCATATCCTACAAGACTTGTGAGATATTTGGGTAGTTCATTAATGAACCTGGCATATCCTACAAGACTTGTGAGATATTTGGGTAGTTCATTAATGAACCTGGCATATCCTACAAGACTTGTGAGATATTTGGGTAGTTCATTAATGAACCTGGCATATCCTACAAGACTTGTGAGATATTTGGGTAGTTCATTAATGAACCTGACAAATCCTACAAGACTTGTGAGATATTTGGGTAGTTCATTAATGAACCTGGCATATCCTACAAGACTTGTGAGATATTTGGGTAGTTCATTAATGAACCTGGCATATCCTACAAGACTTGTGAGATATTTGGGTTGTTCATTAATGAACCTAGCATATCCTACAAGACTTGTGAGATATTTGGGTTGTTCATTATTGACCCTAGCATATCCTACAAGACTTGTGAGATATTTTGGTTGAACTTGTGTTTCTTTTTTTCTTCTATTTACACTATTATCTTTGATCATATTTTGTCTATCTATCAAACCGTGAAGTATGTGCCACTCTAACAAAAAACCTCTTTGTTCTCCTGTAACAGAATCTGATGATATGGGTGTCCATGTACGGTGAGGCGACCAACAGGACATGGGCAACTTTGGATAGACCTGCTCCATAACATTCTCCGTGGATTGAGTATCTTTCAACCATTACTTGAAATCACTTCTAACCTAAGAACCCAGCGAAGCAAGAGCTCTCTTAGCAGGACTGCCTCCAAAAAAATTATTTGACCCTCCTGAAGCAACAATTGCGCCAAGAACCTGTGTTGGACTGAATAATTTGAAATACCAATTACAATTTCATTAAATCTTAGCAAATAAACCGCCTTGTCTCTCTTGGCTAGATTGACCACAATCCTGAACCCAGCAGTGTACTCTAAGACGGTTAATGTTGTGTTGAATGACACAACTACAATTCCAGTAAAAAGAAAGAACTGACCATAAACTATCTGGCACGTTTGTGAAATGTTGTAGGTCCATTGGGTACATTTGATTCGACCATTGTTAACCTAGATTATTAATGATGTCTTTGATGGTTTTTGTTACATTAATGACATTAGCCACATGTGATTGTCAAATTTTAACTGCCAGAGAGGGGAGTGTGACAGAACTTAATTTCCCTTATCCGTGTGGGTGTACAAGAGTCACCCTGCAACACGGATATGTGGCTCCATTTTACAGTTCAACCAATCCAGAGTTACTCCCATCCCCTCCAAATCTTAGAATAGTCCATAAGAAGGATGACAACCTTTGTTACTTACACATGACGATCAATCCTGTCTTAAGAGCCAATGAAGGCACATTTATTCTCTTTGCTTACAATAAAAGTGACATTCTCCCAGACTACCAAAGAATCGGATTAGACCACCGCATATTCTGCTGTTCTTGCACCATCGAACAAACCAAAGACAAATGTTCTTGTAATGATTGGGATTGGGACCCGGTTAGAAACATCACAAACAACACAGACCCTTGTCCCGATGCTCAAGGCATACAAAGCCCAACATTATCTCAAGAACCTGCAAGTATCAAGAAAATGTCCTCTTTCGTCTCCAGTTTGATATCACCAACAACTTCAAGTAATACCAAAATCGAAAATTGCCAGAATTTAGTAACAGGCTTTTATGCTGCGGGTGGCATATTAATATTTGCCATTTTTGCCATTGTCATTATCGTAATAGTGCGTGTTCGGAGAGTCAAAGATAGGAAGAAACGCTCCCGAAAGCAAAAGTACAGAATTGAAGTAAATGGTAATGATCAGTTAAAAAGCTAAAATTGATTGACCGCAACTCCGGAACGGGCGGTACACCCCAATTCTTGATGCCATTCGACCTCGATTTGAAATCGATTCCAGAATGTAACACATTAAAAAAATAGACAAGTTTATTCTGTCTTCTAATGGAAGACAGTTATTAAAGGATGTTGTTACTTTTCAAACTTTGTCGCCAGTGAACTTTCAGTCCCATACGTTACATACATGTGCTTGATATGTATACGTTTGTTTGGTCGTTTTATATTCGCACTTACATCCCTGATGAATAATTTCTTGTATATAGAGTGGTCAGGAGCACATCTATTTTATTTTGAAACATCTAGAAACATCACACGTATATGCCGGTTTGAGCCCTATATTCAATTTGAAACAGTAAGACCTAGACAAGAACTTTCGGCTTTTGACATTTATGACAGTAAAGAACAAATTAGAAGCTTTATAGAGGCGTAGATTATTATTTAGTTGTAATGTCATACGATAGTTTTAAAAGCCTTCAAATTTAAAAACGCATTTTGTCCATTCCTAGTTAAATGTGCGGATCAGAGGCCCTCTATGCCGGTTTGAGTCCTAAATTCAATCTGAAACAGTAAGACCTAGACAAAAAACTTTCGGAAATTGACATTAATGACAGTAAAGAGCAACTTAACAGTTTTAAAGGGGTGTAGATTATTATTTAGTTGTAATGTCAAACGATAGTTTTAAAAGCCTTCGAATTTAAAAACGCATTTTGGCCATTTTTGTATGTATTGTGCCGAAAAGCCCTCCGATATTCCGGTTTGAGTCTCAACTTTAATCTAAAACAGTAAGACCTAGACAAAAACTTTCGGAAATTGACATTAATGACGGTAAAGAGCAACTTAACAGTTTTAAAGGGGTGTAGATTGTTTATTTATTTGTAATGTCATACGATAGTTTTAAAAGCATTCGAATTAATTTACGCATTTTAACCATTTGTGTATGTATTGTGCGGATTAGCCCTCCGATATGGCGGTGTGAGCCATACATTTAATCTAAGAGAGTAAGACCCAAACAAAAACTTACGGCATGTGACCATTATGAGAATAAAGAGCAAGGTATTTGCTTTAAAATGGTGTAGGTTATTAGTATGTTGTAATGTCAATTGTTAGTTTTAAAAGCATTCGATATTGAAATGGCGTTTTAGCAATTATTGTATATATCGTGCTGTGAATAAAGAACAAGGTTTTAGCTTTAAAATGGTGTAGGTCATTATTTAGTTGTAATATCATACAATTATTTATAAGGCTTTTAAAACTAAAAACTGTTACTTTGGGTTATATATTTCATTAAACGCTATGTGTTGAATAGTCTATTTCAGTTTGAAGCTCTTAAAAATATTGCAACTGTGAAAACCTGGTAAAAATCTCTCGAAACTAAAGTATTTAGTATTTTGTTAGTTCTATCTCAATTTATTTGTTTAGCAATAATGTGAACATGCTTAAAATTACATATATATATATTTGTTTGCTTTACTTAACCCCGTAGAATCGCCAATAGGGTTTATAATAATCTCAAGTTGAAATTTACATTAAACGTCTTTAGCGCTTGTAATGTATTAGTTTATAAGTTATTTGTTCTGCTATAATATTTCACGTGTTATTTTCACATTGGTTTTCTCTTTATCACCCATATTACACATTCAATTTCGTTTTCCTTTTTAAAGATACCATAGCGCGAATTCTATCGTTTTCCGTGCTAACTACGACCACATCCTCGTTGGTCGCGGTAACTGGTCACCAAAAGTAGCCCAATGTATAAAGTGTATATTACCTGTACATATATCACGGTCTGAGTTTCAATTTTAAGTGTGTTACAACTATTATGATTAATTGGATATATGTGTGGTTATTCGTTTAACAAAGTTGGCTACGCTTGAGAAAGAAGATTTGTTCGTCATTTATAATCATGAGGTATGAAATATAAAATAGAGTACAAGTCCTAGTTCATTATCAAGACGTTATACTGAAGCTATACAGCCCGGTTTTACGGTGTTTGAAAGTGGTACACAGAAAAAAGATATCCCTCTATCTCTGACTAAAATACGAGCTGTCTTGAATTATTCTGTGTTTAGGAAATTTTTTCATAAGTTTACCTAAAATTCATTTTTGGATAATACTTAATTAATTTCAATTTCAATTCCAATTTCTTCAATCAACGGCACATATGATTTATCTATGTGTACAGTAGTGTATTTTTGTATTTTGCATTTTGATTTCCCTTTTTTTTTCTTCTAAAGCACGATTTGGTGGTATTCTATCTCTATGAAAAAAAGAAAAAATGTTTGACCTTATACTTTGCGCTAAAAAAATTGCTTGTGTGTGTGTGTGTCTGTGCGTGGGTGTGTGTGCGTGTGTGTGTGGGGAGGGGTTTAGTAGATGTCTCTTGAGTTGAGGCCATTTTGGTGGTCGAAGGATTGAAGATATAGGAACTTTAAGTAATCATTGTATGATGGATTGTTATATTGTTCCATTCCTTGATTATTTGTATATTATCAGTTTCCCTATATTTCCATTCATCGTTATGGAATGGATTTGAGTATTTTTTTCTTTCTGTATTGAATTGTTTAATGACATAAAAATAAACTGTATTATAAAAAACAAAACAGCACAAAGGTTTTTTTTTTGGGGGAGGGGCTTTTTAAGGGGAGAGGGAGTTTGAGGTATTTTATGTTATATTGTTTCCATTTTCTGTCATTATTTGTCATATTATTCGAAACGTATGAGCTTGTTTTTTTATTATCTATACAATTTAATTTTGTTTTTTATGTGTTTGTTGAATGGAAGCACAATTAATAGTATTCACAAAAAAGTATACCCAATGAGTTATTGGGCTCCTTGGTATGCCTACACATATATTCTATAATACAGAGATATACATGTTTGTTAGTTTGTAAGTGTGATGTGTGCAAATACGTTATGTATCATTTGAATTGAGAAAACAGTTATATACATGGTAAATATTATGTCTATAAGGTACACGCAATAAACAAAAATGGTTTGCATTTGGTTAATAATATCATGTGAATAAAGTACTCGCGTTTTTTAAAGAAAAAGAAATGTACATATGCGGGTGTGTGCGTGTGCTTGTGTGTGCGTACGTATGTGCGTGTGTGTGTGTGTGTGTGTGTGAGTGAGGGGTGGTAACACTTCTTTCTACGTCTTACATTCCTTTGTTACCAAGATTTCTAATGTTATAAATAACACAGTCAAGGTACAGAACATTGAGATAATAACGCGTTTTGTTATTTTGGGTGAAATTTGTTTGATTTCAGTTATGTTTGGTTCGCAATTGATTTTTGTTCAATTGTGATTTAAGATTCATTTTCATTTATAGATTCATAGATAAATGCGTCGCCCATATAACAAATTGACGTTTAATATCTATGTGAATAAATACATGATAAGTAATCGCCGTGGGTAAACGTGGCGAAAGCTGTTAAGCTTGATGTTCAACCCACTACCGGGTTTGGTTGACTAATCGAACAAACAGTGGACTGTCACAATTTGTCGTCACACGTTCATTTTATATATTATATTCCGAACAATGTAGCAGTCTAGGGTTTCTATGTATAGTGCATAAAGAGCTCAAGCCATTTTGTAGCAATTTTATTTTTTCTTAGACCGTTTGAAGGCCTCATCGATAATACTTAATTCCGAAAAGTTCAAACCGGATTTCTATTCCTATGTAAACTGAGGAGAAAAATAAAAAGGTTTGTTATGTTAATAGTGTTATCGAAGTTTTCCCTACAAAAATTAAAAAGAAAAGTCAAGAAAACTCGCAATTAAATAGGGCACAGTTAGTATAATCTTAAGCTCTGATGATTGAAGTGGAAAAGATATTTTCTGTGTCAATATTCGAGATTATAAAATTTATGAATAAAGGTTCAGCTATGTATACTTATCACGCTTGTAACGATTTTCTTTTTCTCTCTCAGTTTATGTCTCTATTTCATCTACTCTCCACATTGGCTCTGATCACTGGTTAGTCCTCCTCCTCGGGAGGAATGGTTTCAACAACAACAACAACAACAACACCCACACTAACTATATAGGACAGAGAGGGGAGGGATAGAGAGAGAGAGAGAGAGAAAAAGGGGTGAAAGAGATGGAGAGGGAGAGAGAGAAAAAAGATAGACAGAGAGAGAGAGAGAGAGAGCGCGTGAGAATTGGTGGCAATGAGTTTAGAAATTGTGATATAGATTGATCGTACATGTATGGCACTGATTGCATTTTAAAAGAAAAATGTCTATAGCTCTAACTCCATACAAGGGAAATAGAGAGACAGACATAGGGACAGGAGCGAGAGAGAGAGAGAGAGAGAGAGAGAGGGGGAGAGAGAGATAGGGGAGAACGAGAGAGAAATAGAGGAGTAAGAAAGATAGAGAAGAAAGAGGAGAGAGAAAGAGAGGCAGTGAGAGAGACGGAGAGAGAAAGAGAGAGGAGGGAGAAAGAAAGAGAAGAGAGAATCAGATGGAGATATAGAGGGAGAGAGGGAGAGGGAGAGAAAGAAAAAAGACATAAAGGAGAGAGAGAGAGAGAGAGACAGACAGAGAGACAGAGTAAAGAAAAAAAGGTTGAGGTGTAAATGAGCATTGGAATTTGAAAATGCGAAATTATTTTAGTGGGAAATAATTTTGATTGGAGAATAATAAATCATATGTTATGAGCCAGGAGAGCGTTAATTCTATCTTTAAACTTCATGAGTTGTATCGCCCTTATGGTTCCAAACCTATTTAAACTCTTATTTAAACCAATAGAGAGAGCCTATTAATAGCCTATATGTGCTGGAGGACAGACAACTTTGTTTAAAGACATGCTAGAGAAGAAGAGGGATTTGTGATTTTGATATGAACATAACAAAAACAGTATTTGAATAAAAAGAAAAGAAAGATGGAGAATAATAAGGTCGAAAAATTAAAGAGAAGGTGTTGATAATGTTTTGTATATGTGTGAGGAGGGGTGTAGAAGAAAGAGAGACAAAGAGAGAGAGAGAGAGAGAGAGTGTGTGTGTGTGTGTGGGAAAACAACAAGCAAGGAAAATGTTTTTTTTAAATCCACATCGAATCAATAATACGTTTTTCTCTTCACCAACTCCAGATCTTATCAAAGCTATTTTGTTTCATTCAGGGCATTTTTCTAATGAATACGAAAATACACAAATGTTATAAAAGTATTACCATTATGACCCCCACCACCACCACCAAAAATATCAAGCATGTGAATCAAATATCTGGCATGTCTGAATAAGTATTCCTTCAGCTTCAACCACACAAGGATAAAAAGTTTTCTTTTTTTTAATGATTATATGTTTATAAAGTTTGTATATAAATTCATATGAAACGTGTTACGCCAGAAAATGACAGATTTTATACACATTATCATCACAATCATAATCACCATCATCATCGCCATCATCATCACCATAATCATCACCTTCATCACCGTCAACACCATCATCATCATCATCATGATTATCAATTCATCATCCTCTCGTAATCATCATCATCATCATCATCATCATCATCATCTCCATATCTCTACATATCCATCTCTACACTCTTTGAACCTTGTGCACTTGAAGTCGGCAAGGCGGTAGTCTGCATGTCGCTAACTTGAGAAAGGCGTGGTTTCTTTTATTTTACTCTCCTTGCTTCTCGTACTTTTCCCCTCCGTTTGCTAAGACTGTTTTCTGTTTCCTCTCTTTCTCCTACCCACATCAAATCTTCCCTCCGACTTTGCCCTTCTTACAAACCAACGAATAGACTCTAAAATACTGTAATAAATATTGACCCACAAAAGGAAATGTTTACTTTGCTTTTCAGTAATTTTAACACGTACTGCACTCATTTCACACACTTGTTAATGACTCTCGTGATTGGTTCACTCTGTCTTTACGAGTATCTGAAACCCATCTATCGCAAGAGCGCATTTGCCCTTGTTCGGTCACGTGTTTCGTGTATACCAATCAATAACGTTTATGTAATGAAGATATGACACCAAGAAGGTAAGCAAGTGCCTCTAAGCAGATAGTGTAGCAGTAGTGGTTATTTTACCTGACTGCTAAGAAAGCATAAATGCTTGTTATTAAGCAACCAAAGCAACCGAGGGACCTGGTAATGAGGATTAATGCTAATGGGCACTAGCGCATCGACTTGATTTCGAACCCGGGTCGCCGGATTACGAGACCACTGCTCTATCAACTGCGCTATCGCGCCTCCTCCTGTTAGTGTTCATCATCATCCATCAAACAAAAAGATCGGTATGATTCATTTGACTTTGTGCCCGGGGTCTCAAACCTCAGTTATCTTTCTCTTTCTCTCTCCCGCATAGAGCTTGTCAGTCACCAGCAGGCTCGCACAGACTAAGGACTACCTTCTTCAATCGCCGTTCGCGAAGAAAGGCCAATCAATCAATCAATCGATCAATCGACCAACAAACCAACCAACTAACCAATCAATGAATCAATCAAATGAATCAATCAATCATTCAAGCAATTAATCACCATGGGCCCGTTGCATGAAACTTACCATTGATGGTAACTTTGCCATCAATGGCAACTACCATGGTAACATCTTCCTGATGTAGGTTCTAAGTAATGATAAGAATGCTAACAACCGGAATTTTAGTGCATTTAAGCTTTCTAGTCAGAATAAAAGCTGAATGGAATCGTACAAAATCGCACTACTGGTATGACATTACTATGATTTATGAGACGATTTAGCTATTCCTCCTCCAAGGAAGCGTGAAATCCATTGAAATTTGTATTGTATTAATCATATGACTTTTCAAATCATGCATCGTTAGGTTTTTAATTGTTTGAATGTTCACATCAAATACTGTTGCAAATTCTTCCAAAATCGGATCGTAGTCAGTTCGCATAGTGAGCGGTCGGTTCAATACACCTACAAAGTAATACATGTATTATTACCCTTGCTTTAGCTAAGCCGAAAGACGCTCAAAGCATACACAAGGGATAAGTTCCTCCCAGGTATCTATTTTCTACCTGGGTGGAGAGGGGCAAATGTAGATGAATGTCTTGCCAAAAGACTTAGTGCCGTGGTGGGACTCGAACCCCGAATAATGTGATCCATAGTAAAGTAACGTATCCTCTAGACAACGACACTTCTACAATGTGATCATATCGACTTTCAGTTAAATTCGATATAAAGCAATGAATAATTTTTTTTTTTTGTAGCTCGGTTCCCAATACTTCACAACAAAAATTCATTGATGTTTTACGATAGTATATTCAGAAATACCTACACAAGATACACAGCGTAGGATACTTGGTATTAACGTTACTCGTTCATTTAATGGCATTGATAAATGCATTCATGACTCTTCGATCGTTCTCAATGTTAAAAGAGTTTTTTTTCTACAACGATTTCGGGGAAAAAGATTCATTCAATCACACATCGGGCGTATCGACATTTTGTAATAAATGCAGTTATTAGTAGATTAACTCGATTCCCTATGCCCGTTAATTTAAATGCATTTTTAAGATGTTGGTAGAACGTAATCTGGATTAAAAGAGAGAGAAAAGAACTGACTTAAAGGAATTATTGTTTCTATACATACAAATGGTATAGAAATTAAAGATTGGCTTGAGTTCTGGTAATGATAGTAAATAAATTCTCACAGAATCCAACAAAACTTACACTGAATGTTCAAGATCACAAATAAATGACATGTGCCAAACGATGTTGGTAGAAAATATATATATGGGCTGAGTAATGAACACAGAACATAAGGAAATCAAGATAAGTAGGCCCGACACCATGTGCTTAACACAGGTCACTATGTGCAAATGAGAGTTGCGGTTTTTGTTGAAGATGATTTCAAACAAGTTTTTGTGAGTTAAAAAAAAAATTCTGGTTCGAACAATTAATCTACTGCAGGAAGAACAACCCAGAATGAATAATATTATAGCCATGTTCTCCCGACATAGGATTCCCATACCAGAGCTCAAGATTAGCTTTAAGAGTGATTCCCAACAGTAATAGATGTAACAGACGTTGGTGAGTTTCCGAAGACAGCCAATGTCTTATTGTTCCTTTTCCAACATGTCTTTGAAAAGAGTCTCCAACAAAGCCTCGACATCATTTTCTTCTTCCTCCGTCATCATCATCTCCCTCGCACCCATCTCAGCGACGTCGAGCAGGAATTGGAAGGCGAGATCGTCGGATGCTCCCTGCATGGACTTAGTGGTGATGTAGCTGGTGAAAGGGGGGTAAACAACTTTTTTGAGGGGGTTGCATTGACCCCCTCCTACCAGCGCACTCCCACAGGTGATTGGCTTGAGAGTCTTGTCGAAACACAGGCGAACTTCATACAGGTACTGTACAGTCTTCTTCTCCTGTAGTTGATTTAATAATAATAATAAATCAATTAATCAATTATAATCATTTGGTTTAATTTACCCAATGAAGCCACATCAGTCTTTATACTGCTCTTCATGCGGGCAGTGCAGTTATTAATACGCCAGAATAAAAAAAATTAAGAGAGAGAGAGAGAGATGGAGAGGTATTATTTCGGTTTCGTCATACGGAGGACAACTTGGTACTAAGTATATGGATAGAAGAAGAGAAATTAAGAGAGATATTCTTTCATGAGAGGAGTCCTGAGAAGGATTGGTGAACCAGGTTATGAAAACAAAGAGAGAGATCGAGGATGGACGTTTCGAACAGGTTGACTGCTCGTCATCAGGACTAAAGTGATAGACTACATCTCTCTCTCTCTCACTTACTAATTGTACAAAACTCGCACGCAGCGAAACACAAAATAATTATCGCTCAAGACCTGGAACTTGCCACGAGAAGCCTTCAATCATCTTTCGGGTGTAACATTTATGACGATGACTTCACTTTATGAGATAAGTCTTCAGAAGTGGACCGGGGAGGGGCGCACGTTACGTAAGACCTGCTGTGAAATCAACTCTTAGTGACTGATAGAACCTGTTATCGGGAAATTACCCGATAGGTTTCAAATTGCCCACGAATATAGCTGCATTTATACTGCAACCGAAATTCGTCGTTTTTCTCACCTTCCGGTGTTTTGCTTCAACTGGCAAACACGATGAAAAATCGAAATCGAAACAAAAATCATCTCTGGAGTGTGTTTTTTTTTTAACGCCTGCCGATGTTTCACCGATTTTTGCTCACAAGACTCTCCTCGCTTCCGTGCTGACGCATGCAGGGCACCGACGAGTCGCGCTTGCGCACTACTCACCCAAAATCGGTATGGCATTTTATGTGTTTTTCCAGTAGTGTAAATGGTAGACCCCACAATCCACGATTTTTCAAAATGTGTAAGGGATGTGTAAATGGGCCTAATATGTCCTTGATATAATAATAATAATACTCACTACACAGAAGACATTAGGGTCGACGCCAAGTCCCTTCTTCAGGGCTGAAGTGATGTAGGCCAATGGATATTTGAGGCTGTTAGAGGGCGCTACAGCATTGTCGCCGTTTGCCAAGATTCTGACAAACACGAGAAGATGAGGAAATAATTCACTTTATTCAAATCAATAATTACAAATAACAGTTACAGGATTATAATTATACAATTCACATTGGAATATAAACGACTGACTTTTGATCCTTGTGAAGCAAAGCTTGTAAAATGAGGCCCATCAATGCACAAAACCACATCATGTAGTGGTAAGAAATCGCGGACATATTATGTACAAGGAACAATGCAGTTTTATAACACACACATACAATATCATTTTATACTTCATACAAGCTCACATCTAAAACGATGTTTTCCGTCATTTATTTCATAATGTTTCAAATCATTTTGATTAGATAATTACGTGTCGTTATTTCTTAGACTTACAATGTTTATTTGATTTTTAAGCCAATGAAAATTGTAAAGCTTGCACCCCCAAGGAAGAAAAAAGTTATAAATAAATAAATAAATGAATAAATAAAAAATAATAAATAAACAAAAATTGCCAGATTTGTTCCCTTATTAATAGCAGTTCATTAAGTAACACTACAGGTTGCTGTGAACATGGTGAACCATTTTCTGTAAGAAGAAAATCAAACAAATATAAGTTGAAAGACATTTCAAATGCTAGCCAGTGAGTATTTGAGTGTAAACGGATGATAAGTTGGGGGTACATGAAAGGGGCTGCCTGCAAAAAAGGCCTGCCCTCAGCGTCCTCACTTTCGGTGTGTTTTCTAAAATACAGAAACGTGAGGCCCGCTACTCTTATTTTGTCGCGGTTAAGCATTGCTTATGATGTGGCCAAACCGCGATTATTTTTATGATGACGTAAAGTGTTATAGCTTCACATTTCCTATCTTATAACACAGAGATTAGGGAATTCGTATTGGACCTTTGTTTGTTGTCATTTTTATTGTGTAGGGTGTGTGTGTGTGTGTGTGGGAGGGGGGGGGGTATACCGCGTCTTATCTGAATGTGCCTTTATTGAGGCGGTCTACCGCGTTAGAATGAAGCTTGAGGAAGGATGCCAGTAAAATCTCATTCATATAATTATGACGGGGTAAACCCCTGCGGTGTTTCTGTGTAATGACCTAAGCAAAATACATACGATTCACATTTTCTGTATCTTTTCCATAACTCACAGATGATAAGTAAGTTCGCGCAGGATATCCTTGGTGAGTGTAACTACCTATTCCATCCCTGCTTGCCTTTCATGTACACGTCAAAAACAAAAAGAAGATGAAGAAAAAGAAGAAGATTGTGAAGAAAAGGAGAAGTGGAAGAAGAAGGAGAAGAAGAAGAAGAAGATGAAGAAAAAGAAGAAGATGGTGAAGAAAAGGAGAAGTGGAAGAAGAAGGAGTAGAAGACAAAATGAAGTATAAGAGTTGGAGGAAGAAGATGAAGCAAAAGAAGAAGAAGAGGAAAAAGAAGAAGGAGAAGAAGAAGAAGATGAAAAGAGGAAGGGGAAAGAGGAGGACAAGGAGAAGATGAAGCAAGAAAAAGACAAACAAAAGAGTGAAAAAGAAAAGAAAATGATGATGATGAAGATGAAGAAGGTAGAAGAGGAAGAAGAAGAAGAATGTGGTAAAAGCCATAATACATACGTTTTGATATCGTATTTGTCATAGAGATCCATGGTACCCTGGAAGTACTTGAGTTGAGAGTCAAACGTTGACAAATCACTGGCGCATGTACCGTGCTTTACATACTCATGTTTCCTGAATTGAAAACAAACAAATAAACAAACAAACAAATAAACAATCAATCAATCAAAAAAGCAATTCAAAATAAACAAACAAACAAACAAAATAACAAACAGAATGATTAAACACGTCTACAAGTCGGATTTTTATGGTATTCATGTGCCAAATAAGCATAATGTTTATCAATGTTACATGGGACTTTTGGGTGGTAATGTGCTGCCTTGCCACAAATTTATTAACCACAAGACGTACAACGGCATTCTGTGTAGGCCCTGGAGGGTAAATCATGGTGAATGGTTGAGGAGAATGAAGAAAGTAAACGATGTCATAGAAACCCCGCGTTAATACGGAACCCCAGCCAGACCTATAAGAGGGACTTGACATTCGTAATGCGTTACAGAGTGTCTGAATTAAAAGACTATGCGGACTGCACGGTCTGGTGCACCCCATAGGCTCTGTTCTTTAGCTGCTCATGACACAACCAGAGACTGATGGGGCTAGGCTCTGCTCAAGACTTTATGGAATCGTTCAATAAGAGTCTGTGCCTGCAGTCTAGTAAAAGCGCACCCGATAAAATTGTGATGCCCGAATTTGTTTGTGTTTAGCAAAGAATTTTTAAGACTTTTGCCCCCTCCCCCGAAAATCCTGGATCTGCCAATGTCTAGCACCATCTTATTCGATGTCAGGACTAGATAGGCTACATACCAGAACTCGTCATTGGTTCCACCAGTCTGGTAGTTCGGCCATTTCCCGTTCAACGTGGTTTGTATAGACTAGAGTAAAAATTGGGATAAAACAGATTATGTTAACTGTGTGGGCGTATTCAATTGGTTATTAGATTGCGGTGTGAAAGAAAATATAGACGTCAACAGAAAAGGTTCATTATGCAGTACACACTATTGTGTATTTTAAGGCTTTGGAATCATTAAAGTGAACAAACAAAGTAATTAACAAACAACCAAAACCCATACGTAGATGGTTTCTTTAACATGCATCCAACAAGCTTTGCAGTTTCTTTTAATGAACGTTTTTTTTTTCTGACGAGCAAGCAAGCAACAAAAAAAAAACAGCAACAACAATCATCACCACCTCGAAACCGGGGAGGGGGAGGCACAATTTTGGACTTGGATACTTAAGGTAGTTTACTTGGGTTTTAAAAGGGGCGCACGGACAGGAAACGCCCCACCCTAAATCCGCTGACGATAATTGAGAACTTAATTATATATTATACTAAGGCGATCTCATTTGACTTACAGAGATAGCATTACTGTCGTAGGTGCCTGGACAGTTTATTGGAGAAGCTTTCACATTGCTCTTGAAAGGCCTGAAATAAAATAAAAATGAATAAATAAGTACATAAATAGATAAGTAAATAACTGAATACATGAATAGATAAATAAAAAAATAAATGAATAAATAAAAACAATAAATACGATACTCTTATGAGGCATGTAATAAAATACAAATAAATACGTAAATAGATAAATAACTAAAAAATAGATAACTACATACATAAATACATAAATATATAAATAAGTAAATAAGTAAAGAAATAAATGAATAAACAAATAAAAGAATAAATAAATAAACAAAACATAAATAATATACTAAAGTAGAGTTTACATTACTCTTGAAAGGCATGAAATATAATAGAAATAAATAAATAATTACATAAATAGATTAATAACTAAATAATAAATAGATAAGTAAATAGATATATAAATAAGTGAATAAGTAAGAAAATAAATAAATGAATAAATAAATTAAAATAAAATACAAAGATACTGGAGTAGCCTACACTTAAGAAAACTATAATATAATCATATCTCAAGGTCGAACTTACCATAGACCGTGTACTGTCCATATCTTCTTCGCTGTATTTGGGATGGCACATCCCGCCCCCTGAGAATAACAGGAAGAGGAAATATGGGATGGAAATCTTTAGATTTAGATCTAAGTATTGGTAATGCTAACTATAATAATGATGCTAATAATGCTAATAATATAATAACAAGAATGATAATAATAACAATTACAATAGTAGTAATACAAATGACAATGATACTACTACCACTACTACTACTATTACTACTACTACTACTACTACTATTACTACTACTACTACTACTACGACGACGACTACTACTACTACTACTACTACTACTACTACTAATAATAATAATTATAATAATAATAATTCTACTACCACTACTACTATTACTACTACTACTACTTCTACTACCACTACTACTTCTACTACTATTTCTTCTACTACTACTACAACTACTACTACCACCACCACCACCACCACCATCACTACTACTACTACTACTACTACTACTACTACTCTACTACTACTACCACCACCACCATCAATACTACTACTACTACTACTACTACTACTACTACTACTACTACTACTACTACTACTTTTACTACTACTACTACTACTACTACTACTACTACTACTACTACTACTACTACTACTACTTTTACTACTACTAATACTACTACTTCTACTACTACTACAGCTACTACTTCTGCTACTACTACTACTACTACTACTACTACTACTACTACTACTGTAGTTCCTAAAGGCCCTGCAATAATTATTACCTAGACTTCAATAACCAGGCTACCACGATAAGGCATTCAAGGAAATCCTTTATACTACTTTGTGAAACCTCAATTTAACTTTGTTAGACATGTTTCTATCATTCCAATTTACATTGGCGAATCCAACATACGACAAAGTCTGCTTACTCTTCAACTCCTCTACTTCTACTTCTACTTCTACATTGATTCTTTGTAGACCGTTAGGTATCTTGTCAAGTGTTTCGAACGTCACGTCCAAGGTAAGGTCTACATCACCTCCTCCATTTCTTTTTTCAATCATCATATTTGAAAATCTAAAAACGAAACGAACAACCATAGGACAACTCTGCCAGTTTCTACACAATTATTTGTTTTTGTTTCCCTATCATCAAAGGACAAATTTACAATTTTGCTCATTGCAGTTTATGCAATAGCATTTTTAATAAAGTTATGAAGAATATTCCGAGTGGCAAATATGATCTGAAGTGTATGAGGTATTGCAAAACTTGTCCTTCCCCCAGACGTACAGCGCTGGAACACCTGCGGAATGTGGAGGGGGTAGGTTGTTAGAAGCCCGGCTATATTTCATCAATCTTTTTATGTTAGAATGTTTTATGAGGAAAAAAATGAAATCTGTTCTAATTTGAAGGTTTACATAACAAATCCTTAATGGGAGCCCTTTGCACTCATTTACTCAAAACAAATGCGATTGAGATTTTCATTCATTCTCATTTTGATGGTTGAATGACAAATACTGAAATAGAAAATATTTAAAAAGTTTAGACTCACCTTCTCACAAAAGGAAGGCCCCCATTGGTAAACCAATGTCAGCTTGTCATAATCAGCTTCTTCCCTGTTGACCAAGAGAGAGAGAAAGAGAGAGAGTAAGAGAGGGGATGGAGGGGAGAGAGAGAGAGTTTAGAGAGGGGAGGGAGGGGAGGGAGAGAGGGAGTGAGAGAGAGAGAGAGAGAGAAAGAAAGAGAGGGGTAAATTTGTTGTAGTTTCATTATCTTTCTTGATATTTCATTTGATTCGCGTTTTGCACTTGTAATTAGTTACATTTATACATCTCCTTTTAATTTATAAGCTCACCGTTAATTCTAATAAATTTTTTTTCACGCAATTTTTTGTTATAAATTTCGTTCAGTTTTATCAATACAGTCAATCTACTGTCGTACCACTCGTTTTTAATACGTAAAAAATTATTTAGAATTACTTGATAAACATGAAATGTCAAAATATCAAGCCATTGAATACGAAGAACAAAAAAGGAAAGAAGAAAATGATATACATATATTTACCAAACTTGGCGGAAAAGTTCCTCAAAGGATCTGCCTTCGCTGGTGTGCACGTAAGTTATCGCAACCAGAAGCAGTAAAATAGAAAAGCGCGCCATAATCAGTCCAAGAAATTCTTGAAATTGTGCTGTCGATAACTTTTCGATACTGGTCTTATTTCGAAGATGTCGTCTGCTCTATGTAGTCCCTCTGCACTTGACTTGAGCACCTAATGATGATGAGGGCTCTTTATTCTGCTATTTATTTGAGAATGATGTTTACGGTGGTCAACATATACTTGAGCCTTAGGTACTGGTCATACAATCAATCTTTTTATTCTTTTTAAATATTTTTTTTGTTTATAGATTGCCGTATTGTGATGATTTGGAAATTAAGAGGCCAACATCCACCAGCAAGATTATGTCATATTGCCGGGCGAAAAAGACACATAGCCAAGAGTGCAACTCTCCATATTGCAATAATCATTGTAATAGTACATGTATATTAAGCACCAAGTATTGCATTATCTATTTTACGGACAATCTCTCTCACCGTACACCCGGCGATCCGATAAGCTTTTGCTTTATTACCGGCGTCCATTTCACCGCACTCCCAGCATATATGACGTCATATCAATACTGCTGTCTAATTGGCTGGAAGTTAGATTGAGCCTGGGATCCAATCATCACGACTGATCCTAAGCCCACCGCACAATATACGATCCGACTACGATTCGATTTCGGGAGAATTTAAAATAACTTTTGATATGAACATTCAAACATGTAAAATCTTAATGACCGAGGATATGAGCATTCATATTATTAATCAAATAAAAATGTCAAGGGGTTTCATGCTTGATTGGATGAGGAAAAGCTAAATCGGCTCAGAATCGTTGTGATGTCAGACCAGTATTGCGATTATCTACGATCTGAAGCCGATTAATCTTATTAGAATAATTGAATGCACTAAAACACTAAAATTCCTTTTATTAAAAAAAAACGAAAATTCCTGTTGTTAGTATTTTTATCATTATTTAGAACTTAAATCAGGACAATGATGTTGGTTGCTATTTATATTATTGTCTAGCTGCGAGTGGTCTGCGATTTGTCTACGGTTCACAGGCTGACAAGAATTGTGACGTCACATCCCCTCTCACGCAGTCGTAGGGGACATGAATAGAGTGACATATAATGTGTTTGGTATCAGGTTCTGAGAGTGAGAGATGCCAAAAAGGTTTTTATACCGTGCACTTTCCAATTTATAAAAGAGACCGGTTCGATCGTATTTTCCCAACTTTGGTAGCAAACTACCTAGAGGAAAGCAGACAACCAGAGAAGTAGACTTGTGAAAGTTTGAATGAAATCGGCCCCCAAAACGGGAAAGTTAACAATTTTGTAAAAGTTGTTAGCAGTTTAGGTATGAGCTGAATCGGTAATGCCTCTGTGATTTTTAGGCGGACAACTTTCCCATTTGTTCCAACACACAAAATGACTAAAATTTGAATCTTTCAAAAACGTATGACCCAGGAGGGTCTAATCTCTTTAGAGGACATAAAATAATTATACATTTTGAGTAGTGTCACGAGGGAGGAGCATTTAGGAGAAAAACAGAAATGAATAATATTTGTGTACACGACAAACGGGAGAGTTATCTGCGACTACACCACAATCCATTGACCAAACTGTTAATTCGCATAGACTCAGTGATCTCATATTCAAAACATTCATAACTTTCTAATTATTATTGGTCCGATTTCTTTTCAAACTTTCGCCATTCTGTGTATCTTTTTTTCTGTCTTTATACAAATTGGATTGCACTTTAGAATTAAGACAGGAGAGGTAGTTTAGAGATCTACGAATTAATTGAAAATACTAGTGAAAAAAGAGTATCACAGTCAAAATTATTAACAAAATCGTGGATGATGGATGCAGATACTTCATTGTGGCCGGGGGAAGAGGTGGGGGGAGACTCATCCGTAAGGTATTACGTTACGTGAGATCAATCACTCAGTCTAACATCAGCTAACGAGGAATGACCGTATGGCTGAGGTGGGTATTTATTCGTAAAATGAGACGGACATGAACCATAAGGGCATAAGGATATATGGATCCCCTTTCAATGAATTGACATTTACGCCAAAAAGCATTACACAGTACATCAAACTGAACTTAGAGTAGACCACAAGAGTACAACCAACTTTCTATTTTTTTCTGGTTAAATTGTTAGATAGTATACGAACATTCTGGAAAATTATTGTAAGATTATTATAACATTCTTCCAACATAAATGTAAATACATGTATAAATGAACAGCTTTTTAATAGTGATAGGCTTTAAAATGTAATAATCAAGTTAAATATAAAGTTATTGATGATTATATTTAATTTCATTTTGTCTATGTGTAGAATACTACAAAACGAAGGAGTTGTTCCCTCTACCCAAGTCAATTCAGCACTGTATAACGGGCTTGGCGTCTTTCCGGCAGTCTACTGTTATGTACGGGTACCCGCTTGTTATGCTAAAAGCAAAAGAGTCAAGTTATCTATAATTCATTCGTTCATCTATTCATCCATCCACCCATTCATTCATTCGTTCCTTCATTCATTCATTCCTTCATTAATGTATTCCTTCATTTATTTATTCATTCATTTATTCACTCCTTCCTTCATTCATTCATTAGTTTATTTATTTGTTCATTTGTTTATTTATTCATACATCCATTCATTCATTCTTTCGTTCAGCAATTCCTCTTTTCCAATAGAGTGCATTTCGTTCATTTCCTAATTTACATGATACAGTGTATCACACATACCGGTGTGTTGGCTCAGTCAGTAGAGCGTCCGCCTCACAACCGGGAGGTCGTGGGTTCGAACCCCGGCCGCGTCATACCAAAAGACGTAAAAAGATGGGAGTCGCTGCTACCTTGTTTGGCGTTCAACAATAAGGGATAGAGCAATATCGATCTGGCGCTGCTCAGTGGCTGCCGGGCTCACGATCAATTGGGCACAAAGAATTTCTATTTTCGGTTTAATAAAATTTGGAGTGGACTTTAAAAAGATTATTATTATTATTATTATTATTATGTAACATTGTAATGATTTCGAGAAGAATATAAAATGAATGTAAATTCATACTGATTTAAAAACATACACATTTCATTGAAAATACAGGACAAGCTATACATCAATTACTGTAGGATTAGAGATATATTACTTGATAAGTTGATTTTCATTTATAATATAGAGGTGATTTTAATACAGAGACTGATTTTGGTAATTAAAGAGTTGTTGACTCATGCTTACATTAGATTTCAAGTAAAAGTAAAAATCAAGAAATATAAGCTCAAACCTTCTACTATACATACATTTCTATGCCTTGTTAGTTCCAATACCTTTTTATACTTATATGTATTTTTTGTATTATTTTCATTTATTCCGTTTTTGTTTCATGACCCTTTGTAAACCAGCCCAGTTGCTGAATAAAATAAAAAATAATAATAATCAATAGACAGACTTTTGAATACTTTGAAAATACATGCATAAAAGAAATAATACTGAAAACGGTCCTGATGAAGTTATCAATATCTTATTAATTTTTAAGTTATACATAATTATTATAAAATCTTAGAGGAGATCACGCACTTACGATCGTAAGACTATTACGTCGGTTGTTCTCTGTTTCATGATAACAATGCAATATCATTTGAATAAATATGGGTAGCGAGAGAAGAGGAGAGAAGAGGAGAGAAGAGGAGAGAAGGGGAGAAGAGGAGAGAAGAGGAGAGAATGGGATAGGGAAGAGAGAAAGAGAGAGAGAGAGAAGGTAGGATAAAGAGACAGAGAGAGAGATGGAGAGAGAAGGGTAAGAGAGGGAGAGAGAGAGAGAGAGAGAGATAGGGAGAGAGAGAGGGAGAGAGAGGGAGAAAGAGAGAGAAAATAGAGAGAGAGAGAGAGAGAGAGAGAGATTGGGAATGGTGAGATAGAGGGATGGTACGCGTACGGTACTGCTTACATTTGGAAAGAAAACAAATCTATATTTCTCACTCCACATATAGGAAAGAGAGAGAGAGAGAGAGAGAGAGGGGGAGAGAGAAAGAAGATAATTGAAGTTTGAGACCCCGGACACAAGTCAAGTATTAAAATCATACCAATCTTTTCGTTTGATGGATGATGACACATGTAACACTATCTGCGGAGAGCCACTTGCTTACCTTCTCGATGTCATAGCGCCATATATAAACGTTACAACTAGGCGTTGTGGCGTGCGCCTGTAATCCAGCTAACAGTGGAAGTTACAAACTGATTCAGCCGAGGACGCAGGTTCGAAACTGAGTCACGTCTTTCGGATGGTGACGTTAAAGGTCGGTCCCCAGACGTAAATAATCATATCTGATTGATACACGTCTGTAAAAACCCAATCACACACACACACGTACGCGAAACAAGTGACCGAATAAGGGTTCATCCGCTCTTGTAATTGGCGGATTTCAGATACACGTCAAGACAAAGTAAACCAATCACGAGTGTCATGAACAAGTATGTGAAATGAGTGCAGTTGGTGTTAAAATTACTGAAAAGAGACTAATTAGGTCAACAAATTTTTTCCGACTCCCTATTTATCACGGTTTTTTAGAGTCTATTCACTGGTTTGAAAGAAGGACAAAATCGGAGGGAAGATTTGATGTGGGTAGGAGAAAGAAAGGAGAGAGAAGACAGACTTAGAACAACGGAGGGAATAGACAAAGAAAGCAAGGAGACTAAAAGAGAAGAAACCGTGCCTTTCTCATGTTAGCGACACGCGGAGTAACCAAGAATGTAGATATGAAGAGCCGCTATTTTCTTGGCATTGTATTTGTCACCATCTTCTTACAGCCGAGAGGAGCAAGAGCATACACGAAAATTGGTGCGATAATATTACTTCTCACTCTCGTATTTACCTGTGGACCAACGCCAGGACCAACACTGCTTTACCATACGTACTGTACTACAGCGTAGTATAAGTTAATCCAGAATATGGCCGGTTCCTATTGCACGATCTCTATTCCCGACTTGCTGCAAGCCGCCGAAGATGGCGTCAAAAAACGAAATGTAAGCATACGCCGAATGGACGAATTCGGGGAAAAGCCCAGTCTTTCGGAAGATTCCCCAACCTTCAATTCAGACTCGACATCGCTGAGATGTGTGCGAAGGACATCTTGGTGGATGAGAAAAGGGATGACGAGTTGTGGGAGAACCTAATAGAAAATAACGGAGGCGATGATGACGGCGACGATGACGACGATGGTGACTAGGATGACGACGGGGATTGTGTGAACGATGAGGACAACGTTAACAATGGTCAACAAAATGCTCAAATGGGACACAAAGTAAATGGTCGCCTCTACGAGTAATATCAATAGCGACATAGCACCATTATACATTTTCAGTACATAATGGGGCACACAATGCCTATATTTCATTTCGTACCCTCAGTCTAAAGAAATGAGCAAATCAATATTATTCTAAGGTTATTGAAATAGTTCTAACACTCGATCGCCTTGATCCCGTGTGAGTATTTCTAGAGTACTAGACATAAATGGCAATTCCTCCTTTGCAATAGGCTCATTTGAATGAAAGCAGAGAAATAAGAGAAACAGGGGCCCGTTTCATAAAACTTGTTATCTATAACAACTGCTAAATTTCTATGACAAATTTGCTCTCAGCCAATCAGATGCCATGATTTCAGTAGCTTATAACAGTAGCTTGTAACTTGTTATTGATAACAAGTTTTATGAAACAGGGCCCTGAATGGAGAAAGTTTGAAATAAATCGGACTAATATTAAGGAAGTTATTAATATTTGAAATATGAAATCCATAAAGCTATACGAATCTCAAATCAGCAATTCGGTCAGTGGGTTGTGACGTACATTTCCTCTTAAGTACCTTCTCCCTTGGGGCACTACACAAACTTTATTATGGATTGCATATCAAAAAAGAAAAGACCCCTCCCCCGAGTCACATATTTTTGAAAAATCGTTATTTTAGTCATTTTGTTTGTTGGAAGAAATGGAAAAGTTGTCCGGACATAAGTCACAGTGACATTATCGATTCAACCAATTTTAAGTTCCTTTACGTAACTATAGTGATTACAACTTTCATAAAGTGATTACAAAATTCATTAAAAAACTGCCCCCGATTTTATTCAAACTTTCGACAGTATGCTCTTCTGATTTTTCTGCTTTCTTTAGAGTAATTGTCTATTAAGGTTGGATTTTCCTTTAATTACGGCATGAAAACAAGATGAAGAGCATCCATAATACTGATTGTAAAGGGCATGAATATCCCTCTCTTAAAGTTAAATCAATTGATATTTTGTTTATTCGTGTGGTCTCTGAAGGTTTTTTCTCCCCAATCAAAGTGCAATGATAGTTTGCGCAAAATATATCAATGCCCCTTAAATTAATACGGCTGTATAAGGGCATTAGCAGATGATGAAGATGATGATGATGATGATGATGATGATGATGATGATGATTACGAGAGGATGATGAATTGATGATCATCGTCATGATGATGACGATGAGGTGATGATAATGGTGATGATGAGGTGATGATGATGGTGATGATGAGGTGATTATGATGGTGATAATGAAGGTGATGATGATGGTGATGATGAGGTGATGATGATGGTGATAGTAATGGTGATGATGACATTGTGTGTAAAATCTGTCATTTTCTGACGTAACATGATTTATATAAATTTATAAACATACTTTATAAACATATAATGATAAAAATAATAAACTTATTATGATTATTGTGTGGTTGAGGCTGAAGGAATACTTATTCAAACACGCCAGATATTTGATTCACATGCCTCATTATTTATTTATTTATTTTTTTTTGGGGGGGGGAGGGGGATGGGGGTTGCAGTCATACTGATATAACATTTGTGAAACGGAATAGCTCTGATAAGATCTGGAGTTGGTGAAAAGAGAAACGTTAATTATTGATTCGATGGGGATTTGAAGAACGTTAGTTTCCTTGCTTGTTGGTCCCCACACTATCTGTATCTCTTTTTGTCTCTCTTTGTCTCTAGGTTACTGATATATGATTATTTTGCAAACGAATATTCGTTTGTGCCACGTCTATCATTGCTGTGTTATATCTTTTTAAATGTACTATGGAATTTTATTTTAACTGTTCTGTATAAACGTTATGCTTTTTCTTAGCCCCATGGACGACTACTACTTATTGGTGAATGGGTTACCCTGACAAAAGACTAGAAATAAATAAATACATAAAATTCTCCTACACCTCCCTGCCCACACGTATAAAAACCATTATCAGCACACTTCTCTGTGATTTGTCGACCTTATTATCCCTTTCATGAGCTCTCTTTAACTCTCTTTTCTTTTATTCAATTACCGTTTTTTAATTTTTTTTTTTAAATACTAAAATCTCAAATCCTAAAACCCCTTAAAGCCCCTCTAAAGTGCTGGGAGACACAAAAAATTGATGGCAAAATTTCACTTAAACTGTATCATAATGTGAAAGAAGACGTCATTTAAGTCACATTTCTGCAAGGATTTTCAAAATAAATGTGTTTTTAAGTCGAATATTGATGAAAGAATACGAAATTTGGGTTTTCTGCGTACAACAGAAAACCTAATTCATGTATTCTTTTATAAAAATTTGTCTTAAAACACTTTTTTTTTTGGGGGGGGGGTATTTGCAGAAGTGTGTCTTAAATGACATTCTCTTTCAAATTGTGATACAATTTAAGTGAGATTTTGCCATCAAATTTTTGGCGAATTCCGGGCTCCCATCACTTTAGAGGGGCTTTAAACATCATTAATCTCTTTCCCATTCTCTAATTCCGATGCTCCTTTACACCTATACCTTTATCTTCTCTCTACTTCTCTCTCTCTCTCTCTCTGCTCTCTTTCTTTTTCTCTCTCCCTCTCTCCGCCTCTCTGTCTCTGTCTCTTGTACCCCCTTCTCTCTCTGTCTCTCTCTCTGTGTCTCTCTCTCACTCTCTATCTCCTACCCCCTTCTCTCTCTGTCTCTCTCTGTCTCTCTCTCTCTCACGTACCCCTTCTCTGTCTCTATCTCTCTGTCTCTGTCTTCTCTTCTCTCCTCTTCTTTCACTACCCATGTTTACTCCAATGATATTGCATTATTATTATTATTATGAAACAGAAAACAACCGACATTTGATTTCCTCTAAGATTTTATTAAAATTGTGTATAACTTGAAAATTAATAAGATATTGATAACTTCTTAAGGACTGTTTTTAGTGTTATTTCTTTTATGTATGTATTTTCAAAGCATTCAAAAGTATGTCGATTGATTGTTTTATTTATTTATTCATTCATTTATTCAGCTCGTGAAACAAAAACAGAATATCAAATCAATACAAAAATCACATATAGGCAGAACAAATAATCTAGTGGGACTAACAGGGCATGGACGTTTATGTATAGTAGATGACGATTAAGGTTAAGTTTTGAGCTTATATTTCTTGATTTTTACTTTTACTTGAAATCTAATGTAAGCATGAGTCAACAAGTCTAATACGATCTTGAATATTTACCATTGGTTACCCAAATCAGTCCCTGTAAATCACCTCTATACGAAAATCAACTTATCAAGTAATATATCTGTTATCCTACATTAACTGATGTATAGCTTGTCCTGTATTTTCAATGAAGTGTGTATGATTTTAAATCAGTATGAATTAATATTCATTTTATATTCTTCTCGAAATCATTACAATTCATTTTGATTTAAACATTCATTTTGTATTTTGTTTTTATTTCTGTAACGAGAGAATGTCTTATTTTAAGCCATGTTCTATCTCAGCCTAATAGTTATCAGCTATGTTATCTTAGGGACGTTGCGCTTCAAACATTTTTGTTTATGCACTGTTCCTACTATGTTTTATATCTCGATGTAACCCACTGAATTTTATTATCTGTAAATAATTATTTTACATGGTGAATAAATAAAACAAACAAACAATGTTACATGTGTGATACACTGTGTCATGTTAATTAGAAAATCATCGAAATGCACTGTATTTTCCGAGTGCATTAAAACCGGAATATATTATCGCAAACCAAACAAAATCTTGAGTACTTTTTTTATCTCAGGAAAAAGAAGGAAAAAAAAAGAAGAAAAAAAAATTGCAATTTGTATTATTTATTTTCCTTTGTTATGGTAATGATGGTTGTACAGTCAAATCTTAATGATAAAGACCTTCAAGGGAGAATGAAAAAAAAAACGGTCTTAAAGTGAACCGGTAACATTGTTGAAGGTTAAAAATAAAATTTCCTAATTTTTATATGAAATGTTAAATATTATATTCCTTCTATCTACTGTACTCAACCTCTAACATGCAAACAATCCTGACAAAATTCTAGTTTTCTTTGAAGGCATTAATGTGTAACCCCCTCTAACAGTAAATTCTCCCAACCAATTTTTTTAATTTTTCCAACCGTTTTTCCATGAAAATAAGACATAAAACAGGCTTTTAAAAATGTTTCACCACTTAAATGTTGGAATGGTATATGAAGCCAATTCATTACTTTGTGACGATTTAAATTCACCTAAGATTTAATAAAATGATGATAATATAGTTGGAAGAATTTAGGAATCGATCAAGATTTCAAGATTCAAGATTTATTTCTTTCTTTCCACTGACATGAAAACAATACATTTATGAACAGTAGCAACAAGTTGATCGTCAACAAGAATAAATTCATGAACAATAACAAGAAAGTTATAAAGACATTGAAAATGTGGAAAAGAGGTGGTCTGTAAAAAAGCACAGCTTGTTTAATACAGATCACCTTTACAAGAACAACAACATTTTTTTGTTAAAGTAGATTAATAATAAAATAGAATACAATAGAAATAGAAATAGATCAGTTTTTCTCAATTTGTATCATTAATAATGATCTGTTTTCACTCAAACTTTCAGATTATCTTTAAATTTACATCTAGCATTGCAGTCACGACCTTAGCACCATTTTCTCTCATCTGAACAATGTTACCAAGTCCCTTTAAACTGGATTTTATGTATAAATTGTGTTAGTTAGGGGGTACTCTTTTCAAGGGAGACAGAAAACGGAGTCTTAATTCCATACGCTAGACTAAATTACTAGTCGATATGTTAAAGTAGATTTGATTGAAATATTCCCAAATGACGACTGTATTATCGTCGTCCTACATCTACTACTCATGGACGTTTTGGTTGAGGTTCTCCCACAGCTCGGCGTGGTCATCCTCCTCCTCATCCATCATATTATCCCTCGCATCCATCTCGGCGATGTCGACCAAGAACTGGACCGCGAGGGCCCCCGACTCGGTAAAAATCTGGATATATCCCCCAATATTTCAGGTGGGGGATGGCCTATACAATCATCCCCCAATAATTCACCATAAAAAAAAAAAAAATGAAGAGAAAAATTAATGATGAGAGCCCTTTGAGAGTAGTTAATGGTTATTACTCGCAAGATGACCATCAATATACACATTTTGCTATCTCATTTTCATAATACATACATATATAAATAGAAATCGAAGTAAATGAGACAACCGTATATGAGACAAGAATAAATTGAATTCTCGCTCATACGGCTTCATCAGGAATTTATTCAATTTATTCAATCAACAACATCATAGAAATGCAGTGCGCCAAATGCAAAGCCGCCTCGTTAAAAAGCAACGAGCTAAATGTTAAGCGCGAAGCGAAAAAGTGCAAAAAAGAAGTAGAGAGTGGGAGAGAGAGATAATAAGAGACAGAGAGGATAATAACCAAGGTAGCAAGCCCATGTGGGACCCACATGGGTCCACTAGTTGTTATGTGGTTTCCGTTCACCCTTTTTAAAAATGCACGTCATTGTAACTTTATTTGTTTTTTTTCACTCATTTTATTTCCTGATATTTGCTAAAACATTTTTCAAAACGCGCTAGGGGTTACAGTCGTTTATTTGTTTAACTCTTTTAATTTGGGCATTATTGCCAAGAAAAAATTATCAACCAATTCCTCAATATAAAGAACTCTTAAAGGTAAAGGAAAGCATCTGAGCAAGAATATCACATGGCTTTTGGCCAGTTCAATCTGAAGTGATTTTTAAAGCTATGACTATGTGGGGTTGATGATGCGTTTTTTTCATAATGCAAGTAAAGTAATAAAATATTGTATCATTGAAGAGAAAGACGGTTTTGTCCAAATGGCAGCATGTAGGAGACGAAACTTTCAGTTTGTTCCCTGATTCATACTCAGTATCTATTTTGTGTTATTGATTTCATCCATTTCTTTGTTTATTTATATCTCTACATGTAAAACATTTGAAGAGCTATTTTCCGAAAGGAGCAAAATCTTTTGATAGCAAATGGAGATAATGATATACATTTTCCTCTATTTACCTTGAACAAAATTATTAACCTAAATTACGAGAGAAATTATGAACACATGCATCTTTTAATAACAATTTTCCATAGACACCTGAACATAATCGGGTAAACAAAGAGTTCTTTCTTAAGTTACACACATGGATCTAGTGCCTCTTGAAAATAAGCTCTTTGTATGTACATAAACAAGCAATACAACAGAATACTCCAGTTCGATATTTTGGAGAAAGATTATTATGTCACAACTTATTTTTGTTTTATTGAAAAGCTGATGTAGGCCTATGTATTGTATTCAAACGTAACAGGCATAAGATAGTTAAGGTGTTTTTGAAGGTTAGAATGTTATTAAGTTTGAAGTTTTGTTTATAACACCCTTCCAATAATAATGCACCTTCTAAGACTGGTTATAGTTTTAAAAAAAAATAGTGCTCTGGTCAGGGCCTTAGGGAATATTATGCTTATATTTTAGAGCGTATCTGGTATGATAAGTATATCTGGGTGAAGAAGGAGATAATGGAAGTTTGTTGTTTGGTAGTTGGAACGTAAGTTTTATATTATGTTTTTAAGAAACAGACAGTTTGTATGAGATCAGGAGTGGAAATTTTCTGTCATTTTGAGAACCAAATTTTGCATCAGTGATATTCTGTTTCATTGAATTGAGTTTCCCGCAGAGAGGATTCAGTTGGTTTAATTAAAGAAGGAAGAGAGTCAAATGAAGAACCAAAAGCAATATGTTTTTCATTTACTAATGAGAACTATGTTTTTTGAGATCTCCTTACACAGAATATTGGAATGGGTTTTTCACGATGAATGTTGTTTGGAGACATCAATATTCATAAAATGTATGTTTCTATCACCAGGAAATAAAGAATTTTCTGTCTACATGAACCTTTCCTGGTTGCTTATTAATGCATTTGCCCACTGGTAACATAATACTTTCACAAGTTGATATCCCTCACCATTGGATTTTTTTGGTAATGTCTAAATTTCGTTTAAAAATAGATGATATCAGTCTGGTAGGCCTACACTGCAGGCAAGAGTCAGGACTAACATTTAGCATGTTATTAATTTTATTACCACTCTTATATTCTCTGAAATGTTATCTTTATTGAGGGTGACTTGAAAAAGTTAATAACTTGGAAGGGAGGGGATGCAACCTGCCACACGCTTCTACCTCTTGGTTGCTTTGATGCATTGCCGAAAATATTTTGGCACCTATCATCCCCCCCCCCCAACCACGGATACAAATCGACACCCCTGTTTAATACTAATCATATTCTGAAAGGTACCACAATGTAAATGATTGGACTAGGTTTTGAAATACCTTTTTATGGCAAAAATCGGTGATTATTTGTAGTGACTAATTCATTGTCATAAATTATGATGTATTGAACGGGGCTAACCTTGACAACTTTTTCCATTTGTTGACTCCATTATTTAATACCGAAGGCATACTTATTGTCATTTCGAAATTCAATTAATATGTTGAACATTTTGATATGGAAGAATAGCAACGAATACAGATATACTAAATTTTTTCATCTTGCACTCATCAGAGTGAATCAGAAAGAAATTGGAAATTTTGGTAATGCAGATATGAATGAACTATAGATAACTTGACTCTTTTGCTTTAAGCATAACAAGCGGATACCCGTACACTTACAAAACAGTAGACCGCCGCACAGTTGGCCAGGGAGGAACCAAAGTGCGCCAAAACTCGTTTTTGGTAATTTTTTTTTTCTTTTCTTGCCCAGTTGAAAGATAATACATTGAAGAATACCTCAGTAAAATATTTAATTCCGGTATGCACAATAAGGGTATAAATTTACTCCTTCAAACAACAAAATCTTACATATTCACAGTTTTAGTGCAAAACTGACTTATTTTATAAATCTTTCAATTTAACATGAAGTTTTTAAGTTATTGATATTAAATTTCTCTCACATATTCCTGATAGTTCATTTCACTGCATGAATGGGTTAAAAATTGATAGAAACACAATCTTCATTATATATTATAGGGTAATTCACTGAAAAATGGGCTAATTATCCATGTTTTTTTATAAATCCAGAGGAAATGTTTAGATTTCCAGGGATTTCCACTTTAATTTTGTTTCCTCCTCCTTTTTCTCTTTTTCTTTTTTTAACGGGGGCACGTGCCCCTGTGCCCCTGGATCCGCCACTGATGAGAGGGCACAAGATAATATCATATATGAAATTACATTTTGAGTCAGCGAGTAGAAAATGATTCACGAAGCGCCCTTCCTTCAGCGCTGTACACGTCTAGCAGCACAACAAGAACAGAGTGATCGAAAAGCGCGCCATTTTAACAGGAGAAATCAAATGAAGTTTACTATCGATAATGATATCTGATTGGAAAACGTCGCCTACTCTGAATCCTGGCTTCAGCACTAAATGACGAGACAAAATAGTAATGGGGGCAATTGAAGACAAAGATATCTATGAAGATTCAAGTTGGAAGATTGTGTTACAAGTTTCATCATTCATGATCCTATTTTAATGTAAGATACATGTATATGGTAAATCTATCGACGAAATCAAACGAAAATCTTTAAAGGGACTTTGTCACATTTTTCAGATGAGAGAAAATGGTGCTAAAGTAATGGCTTCAATGCTAGATGTACAATTAAAGATAATCTGAAAGTTTGAGTGAAAACAGACCATTATTAACGATAAAAATAGGGAAAAACTGATCTAATCGATTCCTTAATTCTCCCAACTATATTATTACAATTTAATTACATTTTAGGTGAATGTAAATCGTAATGAAGCTATGAATTGGCTCTTTATATCGTTCCAGACATTTAAGTGTAGAAAATTTTTAAAAATCCTGTCTCATGTCTTATTTTCATGGAAGAACGGTTGGGAAAATTCAAAAATGGTTGGGAGAATTTACTGTTAGAAGGTGTTGACCAGTGACGCCTTCAAAGAAAACTATAAATATCTTTGTGATTTGAGATTTTTTCAGGATTTTTTGCATACTAGAGGGTTAGTACAGTAGAAGGAATATAACAAGTAACATTTCATACAAAAATTACGCAGTTTTTTCATCAACCTTCAACAATGTTACTGAGTCACTTTAAGCAGAATGTGAATGTACCCGTATACTTTTCAAATCAAATTCATTATTTGCAGACATGTAGGATATCATTTTTAAATAACTTTTGTAGATGTGATACATGGAACAGGACGAAAAAGGTAACTCATCAACACATGCCACGTGATGCTATAAATTCTGACAATTCGTCTTTCTCATGACAAACAAATAAAATATGAAATCCGTTCAAGTCTTGAAATCAATCACTCAATATGTTTGCACGACATACAGCCAGCAAAAATCATTTCTTGGTACGTGTATATTTTTATCCGTAGTGTTGAAAATATACAGTTACATATGAAGTTGGAAAATTCATGTCCATTTATCGATCCTTTATTTCCTCTACCTATTTCGAACTGAACCCTGTACCTTGTGATCTATAATCCGGTGACGTATCCACTAGACCACAGCACCTTAGCTCTATATGTATCCGTTCTAAACAGTGGCGTATCTAGTATAGGGATGATCCGGCGTAAGCCCCTACCTCGATGGAAGGTCCAGAAGGGGGAGGGGGGTATTGAAGGTCATTATGCAATTGTAATGTTTCTATATTTAATTTTGTGATGATTTAAGCTTTTGAAAGTGCCTTCAATTGATTTGTTTTTTTAAG